>NW_021011511.1:2263102-2310357 GCF_003987935.1 Bombyx mandarina
TCTCTCACGCGCCCCGCCGCCTCCTTCTGCGAGATGGTGCACTCGCAGAAGTCGAGCATCGCCTTCCACGACTCGTCGTCGCCGAGCATCGATACCACAACACTCGGCAACGACAAGTCGTTTCCTACTTTTGCGACGAGGACACGGCGCCACCCCTCCCATGCGGGGCAGGCGACGAGCGTATGCTCTGCCGTGTCCAAGTCGCAATCACAATGGTGGCACTCTGCCGTCGGCTCGGCTCTGATCCGGTGCAGGAACTCACCGAAGCAACCATGCCCAGTGAGCACCTGCGTGAGCCGGAAAGTGAGGCGTCCTCTGTCACGATTCACCCAATCCACAAGGACCGGGCGAATCGCCTCGACGGTCCTACGACCGGCCGAAGGATCAGCCAGCCGCCTGGACCATGACTCCAGGTAAAAAGGGATACAAAGTTTTTGCTTCACGTATTCATATATAGATATTCGGTTGTTTAAATCATAATACTAATTATGCAATATAATATTAATTTAAGCCAACAAGTTTTTGTTATGACATCTATGTAGCGATCGTCTATTCTCTGACTACTACGAAATAAATAAAATAGTATGTTAAAGTTCTAACTAATTCGGTGTTCAGAGTTTCATATTATAACAGCTGAGACTTAGAAACTTGTGTGTTGGGATCTTAACGTCTATTTCAGTGCTTCCCAAACTGTTGTAACTTTTTGGGGCTTTTATTTATGTTTCACTTAAAGTGATGTTTGCTTTCATTAAGGAAACCGATCTTATCAACATACTCAGAGTTAATAACGACGAATATTTAAATATTATTATTATATGAAAATGAGATTTCTAGATAATTCATAGTGTGCAGGTTGTAGGGTAGACCAGCCATTATTACAACATTGAGATTAGAATATCACTTCAAAATGTGCACAAGCCCATTCAAGTTGCGAGGTTTAAAGCTTTGAGAACCACTAACCATAGGTGTCCCATCGAGTGGATGACCTTCAGCGATAGCATGAAAATGTTTACTTGTCTAGTTTTACAAAAAAAAGGTTGAGTACTTCTGCTCTAGAGTGTTACGACGACACGACCCTAGAGATAACTTTGAAACGATCTCGATGCATATTTAGAAGAAAATTGTACGAATGTCTAAGTTGGACTGTTAAACTGATTTTCGTTAGTACAGCTACATTAACTATGATAATTTTATTATTATTTCGAGCATCAAAAATAACATAATTTTTATAAGCTGTACTTAAATTTTATATAATTAAAATTCTTAAGCGTGACGTTTATAATTTTACAGCTATAGTATGTATGACGTAATAATTTAATTATTGTAGAGTAATGCTCTTGTGGCGGACTATGGGAGAGACCTACATCCCGCAGTGGAGAGATACATTCTGATGATGATGATAGTGAATAATGCTCTTGTAAAATTAAAGTACTCTGTCAAGAAAGTAGCGGGAAATGATTAATATTTCATAAAATGTTAGTTATTCATTTAAATTTATCTTATCACTTTCAAAATATGATAAGCTTTCAAATTCTACGGCTCTCTGTTTTATTTGATTCGTTTGGCATTGCCGACGATCCACTTTGATATTAATGAATTCATTTTTTTTTTCATTGGTTAGATCGGTGGACGAGTTCACGGCTTACCTGGTCTTAAGTAGTTACCGGAGCCCAAAGGTATCTATCTACAACGTAAATGCTGCCACACACCTTAAGACAAGAGTTCTAAGTTCACAGTTTTAACAGTACGACGCATCAATGGAATTTACTTAGTACTCCTCAAGACAATAAATGGTTATTAATATTAAGGAACTTAGTTTAAGTTCAAACCCTATGACAACCCTAAATAAATTCCTTTAATTTCAGCTTCATGATTTCAGACTATATTTCAGGTACGTTGAGACTGTGGGAAATTTAATAAGACCACCTGACGTCTGGGTCATCTTAATTACAAGACATTCCGCTTCAATATCAGAGTTGTGCCAGGTTTTCTTAAAGCAGATAGGTACGGATAAGTTAATGATTTTAATAAAATTTTAGACGATTTTTGGTAGAAATGTAGTTTTTTATCCGTAGCTTTGATTAGCTTCTTTTCAGTGTTAATTTTTTTTTGTTGGTTTCTTTTAATTAAGTATTCTTCAGAGAACATTGTTTAAGACAAAGCGTCAATGTTTATTTTAATTAATGATCGTCTAATGGTAGAAATTTGACGATAATCCTTTCGTGTATTTTTTTTTTTTATAATTTTTATTTATTAAATGTACTTCATAATTATAGAGATGTGAAAAAACTATTTCAAACTTTTTAATTGATGACACTACATATTGTAAGTATAAAACTAAGTATAATACTAAACAAAACAAAAACAAATCGCTTGAGAGACAGCGGTTTCGCCAATTTCCTAAGAGAGCCTTTGCTTTTTATATTTAAACTAGCTGACCCGGCAAACATTGTTTTACCATATATAAGATTTCTAGGGAATTTCTAGTGTAGAAAAAAAAACTAACTTATTGTAAGTGTGTAAGGATGTGGTAAATGAGTGAAAGAGGCATGTAGCGCTGTGAACGATGAGGGAATATATAATAAAAATAACAAAACCTCATTCAACCACATAATACCTCATTATAACAAAAAAAAATGTCAAAATAAAAAAAATTATGTTAGGGGTGGACAACCCTAATCTCTTAGGGGTATGAAAAATAGATAGTAGCCGATTCTCAGGCTTACTGAATATGCATAAAAAATTTCATGAGAATCGGTCAAGCGGTTTCGGAGGAGTATGGGAACGAACATTGTGACACGAGAATTTTATATATTAGATGAACTTTACTAAGCAATAACATCTTCGTGTATTAACTTTATAACAATAACATGTAAGCGTCCGTAGAATGTATAGCACAAAAATATTACTATCCCAAAAAACAAACGAGAACAAATCGTTTCAAATTAATACTTAGGTACTACCCTAATAATGGCTTCTTAATATAATACTCGGAGCGCTAAAATGCCGCTTTGCAATTTATACTATCCTCACCCGCGGCCTAGCTCGCGTTAATGTAGAAAATGAATCTATCCCTCGGGTACTTTTTGAAGTGAAAACTTCTTTAGAATCGTTGTGATTTCAAACCGGATGCAACGGAAAAAACGAAAGGTAAGAGACACAAATACAAAAATGTGTAGGATGAAGCCAGCAAAGAATGAGACAGAAATATACATACTATTTAATACAGCGCCATCTGTGAGATTTTTTAATACTAACGTGTGTATGAAAGCTCTTGTAGTGAATTTTTATTTAGGATTATACGTGAAATTAAAATATTAATTCGCAGAGGGCGCTACCTTACAATTATTTACTAATGATAAAATTTTACATATACTTAAGACGTTTAGGATAATTGTATTTTAATTTTGGAAGGTTTCACTTCTACCACGTGTGAATTGCACACATTTTGTTTTTTTCTGGATGTAATGTGCTCTATGGCTTTTTCTGTACCACTGACAACGTACATATTATATGCAAAATTCCATTATGTTAAGTAGTTAAAATGTCTAAGCGTAACAAACAAAGGAGTGCTCTGAGGAATTGTTCGAGATAATACCGACATCTCGTTTTTACCGTCGCACCGCCCGCCATCGGAGTATAGTTCATCCATACTACCTGGAGCCACTGCGGTCATCTACAGTGCGTTTCCAGAGGTCTTTTTTGCCGCGTACCATCCGGCTATGGAATGAGCTCCCCTCCACGGTATTTCCCGAGCGCTATGACATGTCCTTCTTCAAACGAGGTTTGTGGAGAGTATTAAGCGGTAGGCAGCGGCTTGGCTCTGCCCCTGGCATTGCTGAAGTCCATGGGCGACGGTAACCACTCACCATTAGGTGGGCCGTATGTTCGTCTGCCTACAAGGGCAATAAAAAAAAAGTCTTATAAAACAATAGGAAATTTACAAGTAGGTTTTGAGATTGATTAAAACACGTTGCCGACTAACAAATTTCAGCTTTGATTCCTGGCTTAACAGTGCTTGATATTTCAGCTCTGAGTATTGTAGTCACGGGCTATTTGTCAATTTATTAAACCAACTTCGGAGGGAGTCGGTCTTTAGATTTAGGGATGGAAACGAATAACTCCATACCTTAAGTGAATATAATAAACGACATGAATGAATTGCATTTAAAATAAATCTGATTTTAATGATATAATGTTTTATTTTGAATCAATGCATTTAATTTCTGTACTACCTGAAAACTTTTTTTTTCCGCTATTATCCAGAAGATACTGCCTATTCATTTGTGACTTTAATTCCATTGTAATTGAGACTGATACTCTCAATCTCTCTAAAAGCAAGTAGGTAATGAGGTTATAGTGCAAATAACAAAGCAATTGTAATTATTCAATTTATTTTTGTTATAAACATTTTCATCAAACATTTTTTGTGAATATACCCTAGAGATATAATTGATATTACATGTATAAGGAAGAGACTTCGGTACTTAACCTATACTTGAATACAACTAATGAGAAGATATTAGGGGCATTTTAAGGGTCCACCTACACACAATCAGATAGGTGAGGTCGCATGGCAGGGACAAATGTGCTCGTAACTCATGGCGTCCCGGAGGCCTCTAGAGATTTCTTATAAACTGGTTACCTTCCCCCTACGAGTAATGCCCGGATATTTCCTTTGGAGTTTACCTCGTTCATGATAACGTGATTTTTTGCGTTTAATGTCTATATTACAGTGCTTTAATATTAAAATTTATTTAAGATTTTTCGTAATGTTATACGGGAAAATGTTTCTTACATAAATATAAATCAGATTTTTTTATTATTATTGCTTAGATGGGTGGACGAGCTCACAGCCCACCTGGTCTTAAGTGGTTACTGGAGCCCATAGATATCTACGACGTAAATGCGCCACACACCTTGAGATACAAGTTCCAAGGTCTCAGTATAGTTACAACGGCTGCTCCACCCTTCAAACCGAAACGCATTACTGCTTCACGGCAGAAATAGGCGGGGTGTTACCTACCCGTTCGACTCATAAGAGATCCTACCACCAGTAAGTAGACCGGATCAATTAGGTGGTAACTAGGGCGGTTTAAAATAACGTTTCAAAATCGAAAAGTAAAAACTTAAGATCATATTACATAATAAAACATTTAAGTTTTTTCAGTACCTAGCTCTTTGTAAAAGAGATATGTTTTCGCCAATTGATACTCGTCGATTGAAAGTCGCTATGGGCGAGAATCGCTGCGCTATCTCCGCCTATCTATCTTGTCGGAGTCGTTCGAAGGCGATTTTTCGTTATGTCCCGAACACCGAACAAATTATCATTCAATTTATTTGCCGGGAAACTTTATCGGTTTAACGCTTAGCTCTAATCATGAATCGATTTCAATGATTCCCTGAATTCCTCTTTGTCGTCTCGTAAAGTTCAGAATTCAATTCAAGTGTATTAATTCGGTTGGATTCCTTTATCGATTCTTTTTAAAACGTATCCACGTTATTCAGATGCTTACGTTAAAATTATTATACGAAGGATCATCTAGTCATGATAGAATTGAAACTTTTACCTTCGTATATATATCTAATCTTGCCACAAATACTGAGACAAAGGAAAAAAAAATTCTATTGCAAATAACATTTATTACTTTTATAGTGTGTTAGTTTAATACATAAATATAAAACAATTTCAAGTATAAAAAGCTTATTCGAAGTGGTCTCCATTGGCTGCAATACAGTCCTTTAAACGTTGAGGCCAGTTATCAATTATAGAAGCACGCACTCTTTCTATGGGAAAAATTTTCACTGCCAATCGTACGGATTGCTTTAGGAACTCCAAATTATCATGGCGTTTAGAACAAGCCGTACTCTCTAAAACTGACCGTAAATCATAATCTAGCGGATTAAGATCGGGACTAGAAGACGGCCAGTCTTCAGCTCTGATGTAGTCCGAAACGTTCGTTTCCAACCAAGACTGCGTAGACCGAGCTTTATGACCTGGGCCGAGTCTTGCTGGAAGGACCATTCTTGATTATTGAACATGGTGTTGTTAAGGGGCTTCACTACCTTCTCAAGAATGGTATCTTGATACACTTGTGCCGATGCTTTGATACCTTTTTCACAAAAGTATCGTTCAGTCACTCCTTCATAGCTAATATCCCACCATACCATTACTGAAGGCGGATATTGCCCACGTTGCACTCTGTCGACTAATTGGGAAGCTTCCTTAGAGCTTTGAGCATAAATACGGTCATTTTGTTTGTTAAAATGTTGCTCAATTATAAACATTTTCTCATCCGTAAACAAAAATTTTCTATGACTCCCTTTGCGTACCGCTTCAGTAGTTGTTACGATTTTACCACCCTATTCTCTTTTAAATTATCAGTTAAGAAATGACCAGTACGTCTCTTATAGGCTGCAAGTCCTAAGTCATCTTTTAAAATACGCGACATGATTCTAGGTGCTATTTTCATCTCCCGAGATAAAATCTTTTGCTTTCGGACAGGATTTCTTCGAATTGTTTCCCTTACTGCTTTGACCACCTTTTTCGTACGAACGCTACGTGGACGGCCAGATCTTTTTCTGTCACAAACAGAGGAGGTTTCATTGCACCTATTAATAGCCCGGTACACAAACATTTTACTAATACCAAGCGTATGGAGAATTTTAAAAATTGCATTTGGCTCCATAACTACTTTGTGTAATGCAATCACAGCGATTCGGTTCTCTTTATCACCTCACTCCATTTTAATATCGCAAAATATTGTAAAATGTATTAGCGCCAAAATGAGAAAACTCAATGAGCAATCATATAAAAATGACAGATTCCAAATTCAAATGTAATATTTTGTTTATTTTTCATTGTAACAGTATTTATGGCCAGACTAAGTACATACGTTGCGATGTCTATGAGCTTGTTTTCTTTGCTATAAAAATATATAAGGAACTCTGGAATACACTTAAATAATTATAACATACGTTGTTTTTAAAACATATACTTTTCGTATATTTACCACCTGGAGCCTATAGACATCTACAACGTAAGTGTGCTACCCATCTTGAGATATAAGTTCTAAGGTCTCAGTTTAGTTACAACGGCTGTCCCACCCTTCAAACCGAAACGCATTACTGCTTAACGGCAGAAATAGGCGGGGTAGTGGTACTTACCCGTGCGGACTCACAAGAGGTCCTACCACCAGTAAAGTCTTGTTATAAGCCTTTAGTATTTTCCATGAAATTAGACGTTCGTAACTCTTACGATACTGAGTAGTTCAGTGAATAAATAACGCTTTAGACGCCACGCTTTTCAAGATTTAGTACCTCAAATAGCCCCATTTATGAGGTAGATTTTGTCACAGCATTATTAAGATATCAATCATTCGTGATACGTGAAGCATTTTCTCGTTATGTCCTCCTACCCAAGGTGAGTTATTCAATAGAAAAACAAGCGTCTTAAACCCACCCTTAATTTTATATTCCACGTTAAGGCTATACAGCCGTGATAAAGTTTATTATTTTCATTAAGGGGTCCGTGATTTAATTAAATGAAACCTGTAATGGCTTTCCACGCGTGCCTTATCATTAAATTGCTAACTAAGCGAGGCTACTAATAATGGTTGAAGCGTTTAATCAATTGCTTTTAAATTAAATACCTATATTTACGGTAAATTTTGATATTGGATTTCGAGTTTCGGATTAGGGATGTTCACTAGTACAGCACGATATATTGATAACATTAAAAAGTTTGTATCAAAACAATGAAATTGCAAATATTTTAGCAGTATTTAATAATAGTAAGTAAAGAGTATGTTGTTGTTTTTTTATATTCCGTATTTAACGTATTTAACGACCGTCTGGTGTAGTGGTAAGTGACATGGTCACTACACAAGGGGGTCGCGGGTTCGAATCCTGCCAAGGGAAGATATTTGTATGATAAATATAAATGTCTTTTCCAGGGTTATGGATGTATATTAAATATATGTATGTGTATAATAAAAATCTTACATTTATATCCGTTATCTGGTACCTGTAACACAAGTTCTTTACGAACTTATCACGGGACCAGTTAACGTGGCGTAATTGTTAGTAAATATTTATTATTATTATTATTATTTATTCCTTTATTTTTTGCAGAATATTTTTAGACGCCACGATTTAAACATAGAAGAGGAGAAACGGCTGCATACATAGTGCCTATAGACATCTTAATGTGAGTTCCATCATCCATCTTCAGAGGCAGGGTGGAAGTCTCACTGGTAGGTATCCTGGAAGACTGTGTGAATAGGTAGGAAATTAGTACCGATCGGCTGACCTTCAAATATGCTTAGTCTCCCGTAATTTTCTTGGGACGTTGGTGTTTCTCGCATTACCTAAAGATTGGGTGAGCATCAAGTCCCTACTCGTGCATCTGCCTTCGAAGGTATATCAGTGGAAAATAATTATGTTAAGTTAAGTAGACCATGTCTTTTGTTCGGTCGACAATGGCGAAACAATCATTCGAGTTTAATTCTAAATGTAATTAAATACCATTAAATATACCTTAATTTATAAGTTTGAAATCAGATAACTAAGATTTTATTCTTGACTAGCTTTTGCCCGCGACTTCGTCTACGTGGAATAGTTCACAAATAATGCTTTATTTTAGAACAAATTTGGTTAACATATAAAACGTTAAAGTGAGCCAACCTTGACATATAGATATATGCTGTTACGGACTTTTTTTTAGATCTTTTAAAGGGGAACAATTCTGTCATACATTATTATAGCGAAACTTTAACCGTTTCTGCAGCTCATGCAGCGTAAGCTCTCAAAATGAAAAAAAAAAACCGATTTTGAAACATTCTTTATTAGTGCTCCGCTTGTATTGATCTTAGCGTGATGTTATATAGCCTATAGCCTTTCTCAATAAATGGGCTATCTAACATTGAATTTTTCAAATCGGACCAGTATTTCCTGAGATTACCAAACAAACTCTTCAGCTTTATAATATTAGTATAGATAAAGGCGAAGCCTCAGTTAATACTCAAAAAACAATTTCGACCACAAAAAAGTGACTGTCACAAGTCTGTTTCAAAACAAGTTAATACCCCACTTGGAAACTGAGAAGAGAAAGAGGAAGTGTCCTCGCAACTAATACTTTTACAGAGTTTCCATAAGATTTATGTTAAAAACTTTGGACATTTCTCATTTTTTCCCCATCTGACCGTTTGCTCTCACTGCGCGAACGATTATCATCCGCCTATTTTCCCGGATGTAACTTTGTTTCTCTTGTACTTTCTAATTAATACAAGTAAGAAGTTAGTTTTGGATATAAATTATCTTTTTATTATCAATTAAGTACAATATATTCGGAATAAGGATAATTGATACCGTCGCAAACATAACAATGNTTTCTCATTTTTTCCCCATCTGACCGTTTGCTCTCACTGCGCGAACGATTATCATCCGCCTATTTTCCCGGATGTAACTTTGTTTCTCTTGTACTTTCTAATTAATACAAGTAAGAAGTTAGTTTTGGATATAAATTATCTTTTTATTATCAATTAAGTACAATATATTCGGAATAAGGATAATTGATACCGTCGCAAACATAACAATGAGGTTAAATAGATAATTTTGTTGAATATGTACTTCATGCGACTTTATATTCACTAAAAACGTAATCGACTTTATGGTGAGTTATGACTGTCGCCCATAGACATTGGTAATGTAAGAAATAAAACTGCACACCGCTGCCAACAGCTTTTGAACTTTTTAAAACTTATTTTTGAAAAGAGCATCTTTCAATACTCCTAAAACATCGTGGAGGGGGAGATTCATTGAAAGCCGGATGGTAAGTGGCGAAATAGGTATTTGGATCCAAACTGTTTGTATTTTTAAGGTCGTGCGATGCTAAATAGAAGTGAAGGGATCTTCTCAAGCCAATCCTCGGAGCACTATAGAATGCGGTTAAAACAGAGAGTACTGATGTTCAAGCTTAGAGCAATAAAGTATCTTTGTAGACCGAGATGTTCTAAGCCGGTTCGTATTAATTAGAGGATTTTGTTTCTCAATGAATCACGTTACACATTAGATTAATTAAAGTTTTTATTATCATTAACTTCGTTTTGTACATTAAACTATACTTGTTCGATGAATGCAATCTATTAACATTTGTTTGTATTAATATCGATGTCTTCTTATGTTCAATGGCCTACAACGTTATTCTATATTGCACGTGTACATATAAATTAGATAAATAAATTAATATTACAGGACTAGGTCGCGTTCGTTGTTCATAAGCTCGTCGTAACTTCATTGTTCCTTAGATCTTTAGGTACGTTTAGTTTGAAATGTCTGTTGCAGTTGCAATTCGTGGGGCCTCCGATTTGGGCCTCAGCGATGCATATGTTGGGCGACCGAAACTTCTCTTCTGGAACCTTCGTTTCGCTTCTTGGGATAGTGTGCGCTGGGTATGTCTCTTTGGAGGCCTTGCTTGGAGTTTTCGTCGCGACGATCCTCGAGTAATAATCGTATTCTTTTTGGTATTTATCTTTGTGGCTAAGCCAGTTTTCTTTGTATTTGTTGTGGGCGGCGTCGCTGTCGGGCCGTTCGTAGCTGACTTCATTGGTGCTGCTGAGCGTGTCGTTGAGGTAACGCTGCGACATCCAAACGTACCGCGCTATCGGCTCCTCGGGACCCCACAGCCGCGACGACTTGAAGGCCGACGATATTTTCTGGAACGTTCGCTCAAATAGAATTATGTGCGTTGATGACCGATGACGTATTACAAGGTTCACCGCCCTCGGTCTATGAGGTTTGCCGCTCTATAAATTAATGAAAAAAAAAAAACAACCACGGTGTCGTTTCGTGGGCTGTGAATGATGGCAATTAATGAAAATACCAAAATACTAACATATGTCAATCTTACAACCAAAGGACTTTTGTAAATTAAATTACTTTTTGTCACATTTTTAGTTCAGGGTGATAAAGTCAGCCAGCCATTCTGAACCTTGGTCCCTTTAGTCCTAGGATAAAAATAAAAATATTCCCATGGTTATGATGATCCTCGTAAAACTATACTAGTCCATAAGCATCATAACCTACGATGTCCCATCCACGCTTATACCATCAGTGAGATAAGATGTTTATCATAACCACTTAATGTTCTCTCTACAGTATCTGTCCGTCAATATTTTGTGTAATTTAGGCTTTTATTAAACTAAAAATAAATAAATAAAGAAACTCAATTTAAACACAAACCGAAGTTAAATTGAATTGTTCTTCTTTAGCCACGGCCACGGCGGCGATGACGATCATAACTATGAGAATCCCTGCGAAAGCTCCGACCAGAGGCCACAGCGTCTCCTCCTGGCCCCAAGTGGCTCGGAGCAGAGCTCGGAGCCACCAGCCAGTGGTACCCAGCACTAGGATAGGCGTACACCACCACGTCGCTATCCAGAAACAGGGTAGTTTCATGCCAGTGAGAAACTCTATGTCAATCGTGAGGTAGCACCAACCTAAGATAAGAAAAAATCATCACATACTTCAAAGTTAATTTTTTTATATTATCTATATTATATTAATACGCAAAGCAACAACCTTGGACCCCTTTTTACGAAAATTGTGCTAATGGAGGAGTATGAAATTCCCCACACTTATAGAGAATAATTATAGAGAAGGAGTGCAGAATGTTAATATTTTTTTTAATTATGCATAAAAAATTACACTACCATGTATTTGACGTGTGTGTCGCCTGCATACAAGTTTAGTGTCAAATTTTTCTTATTACTTATAGTCTGTGGCCAAATTGAGAATAGATTCAATATTGTATGTCTTTATTAATATTTGTCTAAAGTGTAGTCTTGGCGAAATCTGAGATTATAGAAGTATATTGACAATAGAATCATAATAATATACAAAATTATAATTTCAGTTAATTATAGTCGAATTTCGACTACCGGGGGACCACTAGTATAAAATAAAAGTCTTCGTGGCCTAAGAAATAATAAGATATTCAGTACGTCCGTATTAAGCGATGCAACTATGCCGGTGTTCATATCCCACGGGCGGATACCATTTTTTGTAACGAAATCTAAATCATACATGTATTCACCAACGACTCCTACATATAACATAAAATAAGAACGTATACCATAATCGTAATAATACAAATGAGAATCCTCGACATTTTATTAATAGCGTGTATTACTGGTGGCAGGGGGTGTATTATCAACTCGCACGGATAGGTATCGGTATTTTGCCAATTATTTCCCCGGGGTAGTGACGTTTTTCAGTTTAAAGGGTGAGGCAATCATTAGGCAATACATTTTAAGCTTCCACTTCACTTCACTTAAAATGAGCATTGACGTTCATTTAACGCCATAAAACTCAACTCTAGGGTATAGCTCATGGCTCACCATGAGCTTATACTCTCAAATTAAGACTAGTATTTTTTTATATTAAAACGTGTAAATTATAAAATATACTGCCCTTTTTCAAGTATATAGTTGGAAATTGTGCACAGCTAAGTACCACCACTCTCTATTTCGTCTACTTCGATCGCGAAGCAGTGATGCGTTCCAGTTTGAAGAGTGGGGCAACCGTTGTAATATGGAAATAACTATGGAAGGTATATGTGGGGGGCATTTACGTTGTTGATGTCTATGGGTAAATTATATAGAACAGACAAGGCTGTATGGGCTTAGATCCCCTTGCCTTTCATAATAAGGAAAAATTTTACCAAAAAAAAATGTCTTTGGGTAAGCAATAAAAATAACACACATACACAGAACGACATGATTAACTCACCATAAATAAAAACAAATCCGACAACTTCAACGGCCGTGGTGAATGTTGTTAGCAGCGGAATGACCAAATCGTCCAGCATCGTGGCGACTTCGAGACCTCGGGCCAACACTGCCACGGTGAAAGCTGTACCGACAGCCGAGGACGCACTGGCGAACAACCTCCAGTGGTCACCGGTGAGACGATGCAGTTTGTCGAAGACAGGAAACAGGAGGGTAACCTGCGGGAATTCACATGTTTTATTATTATTGCTTAGATGGGTGGACGAGCTTACAGCCCACCTGGTGTTAAGTAGTTACTGGAGCCCATAGAAATCTACAACGTAAATATGCCACCCACCTTGAGATATAAGTTCTAAGGTCTCAGTATAGTTACAACGGCTGCCCCACGCTTCAAACCGAAACGCATTACTGCTTCACGGTAGAAATAGGCATGATGGTGGTATCTACCCGTGCGGACTCACAAGAGGTCCTACCACCAGTAGTTACGCAAATTATAATTTTGCGGGTTTGATTTTTATTAGACAATGTTATTTCTTCACCGTGGAAGTCAATCGTGAACATTTATTAAGTACGTATTTCATTAGAAAAATTAGTACCCTTCTGCGGGATTCGAACACCGTTGCATCGCTCAACACGAATGCACTGGACGTCTTATCCGTTAGGCCACGACGACTTTAATCATGCACATCTTGGGTAATGTTATTTACAGGAAAACTAACATAGCTTTTATTTTAACCAACCAAAATCCACAGATTCGGTAGAATCTGGCGCCAAGTTCCATTCAAAAATCCCGTTGTAAACGGAGCGCCAGACTACCGACTGTGCTTACTGTAAGCAAAGCGGTTTTTTGAGGTTGCTTGTTAATACGTTGGACGTAGCGTCCATTATTGTAATCTAATCAAAAGAGAAGTTGTTAATCTTATATTAGGTATTTAGATATTATATTATCACATCCGATGAATTTATCTACAATAAAACACAAATCTGTGTTAGAACTATAACCCATCACGACTTTAAACATAACTTTAAGTTTCCGTCGTATATAATGCATTTGTAAAACATATTTTTTACTGTAAAATTCCAGTGAATCAATTCAGAGATTGCTTGGTCATAATGCATAATAACCAATGTAAAAAAAATGTTTTTAATTCATATACTATATGG
Organism: Bombyx mandarina; assembly: GCF_003987935.1. The sequence continues at coordinate 2,277,055 of NW_021011511.1, forward strand.
TTAAACGATCTCACGGCCTACCGGACATTAAGTGGTTGCCAGAGCTCATAGGCATCAACAATGTGATTTTTTTTTGTAAATTCGTTGTACCTATTAATTAAATTTTGTCTACGTGTCTAAGGCAATAGTAAAAAACAATCGTGCATTCTCGACACCAAAAACCATTCAAAAACTTATGAAAGTGATCACACAATGATTTGCTTTAAGAGTACTTGCTTTTCGGCGTATAATGAAAAAAAAAACATAATTACCATAGTGATGATACCAGATAAGAATATAACTCCATAAGCCAACAAAGGCCACTGCTTCGATCTCCTCTCTGATATAGAAGACTGATAAACTAACACGAGGATTGATACAAAATCAGTGTTCTTCTTGCTTTCTGCACCGATCGACTCCCAGAGAAGCACCCAAAGCCAACCCGAGAATATACTGGTCATGATAACGCATGCTGACGTCCTGTAAATGTATTCAGGATTCAGTTTTCCCGCTTCAAATATACGTAGAGGCAATCTAAGTCTCTGCGAGTCTAAATAATAATAAAAACCTTTTTTTTTCTACCTATGTTGGTAGCCTTGAGAGGCTATATCAGCTTCGCCCTAACGTGTAGGTGAGCTCACGGGGCTCAAAACTGACGACGTTGCTAACACGAATCCTAGCCAGAGCCGTGCTTCGCAGAATCTACCACCGGATCGGAAACGCGACCCACTGAGAAGATCCGGCGAGAAACTCAGTCTATGGGTTAATTCACTCGTCGAACCCTTCGTCGTAAGCGGTAAATGGTTACCGGAGCCCATAGACATCTACAACGTAAATGCCGCTATCTACCTTGAGATATGAGTTCTAAGGTCTCAGTATAGTTACAACGGCTGCCCCATCTTTCAAACCGAAACGCATTATTGCTTCACGGCAGAAACAGGCAGGGTACCTACCCGTGCGGACTCACAGGACGTCCTATCACCAGTAATCAATTAAATCATCGAGTCCGGCATTATTCGACAGGGAAAAATTCACTGATTCCGAATATGTATATAACTCAATAATATCCTCCTAGATGTCGCTTAAACCAAATAGTCCTTCACCCCTCGATATACATCTAAATTACAGATGTTGCGGATGTGGGTATCGAACCCACGACCCTTCGCCCGGCAGTCAGGNGACGTCCTATCACCAGTAATCAATTAAATCATCGAGTCCGGCATTATTCGACAGGGAAAAATTCACTGATTCCGAATATGTATATAACTCAATAATATCCTCCTAGATGTCGCTTAAACCAAATAGTCCTTCACCCCTCGATATACATCTAAATTACAGATGTTGCGGATGTGGGTATCGAACCCACGACCCTTCGCCCGGCAGTCAGGGGTGATAAAATCTGCACCATCGAGTCAGTCAAAGAAATACGAATAAACACGTGACTTCACATAAGTTAGACACTTATTTCTGAACTTTATTGAAACTGTCACTAAATGCTATATTGTACCACCATCATGTTGCGTGGCCTCAATGCTTTCCAGTTTGAAGGGTGGATAGGCGTTATATAATACAATTGAGATTTGGACCTCATGTCTGAAGGTGAGTGGTGATACTCATTTTGTAATTTTTATGACCTGCGGTAACCACATGTTAAGTTTGCTTTCACCGGTTCTTAACTTATTGTTTACTTGCTCTTTATTGCTTCAAATAATATTTGACGCATTTTTTTTTAATAAATTATACTTTTATAAGTTTTTTTTACACTTATTATTGTAGAATTGGGATCGTGGCACATAAAGTAACACTATTCCTTTTTGCACTTTTATTGTCTTTAAAAATCCATGTATCCAAATCTTCTGTAGTATAATAATTAAAAATTATCTGAGACCTTTTTAAGGCTTTGCTTTTTCAATCCTTTTGCCAATATTCGCCATATTACTTTTGTCTGTCATTCTCTTTTCCCTTTCTTACCCCTTCTTTTCCCTTCTTACCCCCTATTTTCCCTTATTATTATACCGAAAAATAAATAATAACTTACCATCGCACATCCGAATGCCTATAAATTGTTCCCCCGGAACTGATTAGGTAGCCTCCAGATATGTGCGTGGACAGCAACGCCTGCACTAAAGCGCTATGCCAAATGTACGGCTCTGATAACGGCGTCCATTGCTCGCAAGATTCGAACATGGCATTCAACACGTCACTCTTGGCCAGAAACGTAGCTAGCAATGCAGCAAATAGTACGACAGATGGCACTAACACAGTCATAGCTACTTTAAGCGTTTTTCGAAGACGGTATAATCTGGAAAGGTGAGCGTTTCAATAGTAACTTAATAATCGTTGAGGTCACGTGAGATGTTAAAGTATTTCACTCGAAACAGTCAAGGTTTTACTATTGGTACCTCTTGTGAGTCCGCACGGGTAGGTACCACCACCCCGCCTATTTTCTGCCGTGAAGCAGTAAATGCGTTTCGGTTTGAAGGGCGGGGTAGCCGTTGTAACTATACTGAGACCTTAGAACTTATATCTCAAGGTGGGTGGCGCATTTACGTTGTAGATGTCTATGGGCTCTAGTGACCACTTAACATCAGGTGGGCTGTGAGCTCGTCCACCCATCTGAGTAATATCTAGCTAATGAATAAATGAATCTAGTGAATATTTATTTTAAAAAATGGCAAAAAGATTACCTTTTGGTGTGAGATGTTTATTTCTAGATGATTATTTCTATGTAATCTTAGCAATCGTCTTGGCGTTTGAAATCGAAAGTTAAGCAATAAAATATCTTGCCAATAAATGCCAACCCAAGTTGAAAATATAGATACGAATATACAAAAACATAGTTAAGACATGGAATTTACTCGTCTGACTGTGACGAGAGAACAATTAGATGCGTTGAAATATACATAATTTGATATTTTAAAATCTCAGAATATCATTTTTTAAATCAAACAATAACTTATTTTGCATCTCTGCCAGTTCAACTAATAAAATTACTTAATTGCTTTTTTTGTGTATTCACAGTTGAGTTATTTTACGTAAACTGTTTTTTGTCGCGTTCAACGCACTACCTTGAAATATTGTGACAAAAAATTTAATATTATTAAATTATAATTTAAGGAGGTATTGATCTAATCTTTGCGGATTCTCTCACGATTACTACAGATTAAAATAATTGCACAGCGCGGATGTTTTCATTCATCAAAATGGCTTCGAGTTCTAAAAATGTAGTCTATTATATTATTATGTTCGTCATATCGCAACACTCACAGTATAGGCAAGAAAAACCATAAAATGAAGATAAGTATCGCCATGATTCCCAAATATTGTGGATAGTCCGTGAAAGGTGACAAGAATGTTGATCTGAAAATAGAGACAAAATCAACTTAGCCAATTGTAGACATAGATAAAGTATGTATTATATTCTTTTGAGGGCAACATAAATGTAATTCAGTTTTTTTTTAAAGTGTTTGAGACGTTGTCGTGACCTGTGGAATGAGACGGCCGGTGCATTCGTATCGAGCGATGAGATTGTGCCGGTTTTCGAAAACCGCAGGTGGATGTCGCAACTAGCGACATCTTATACCGGATGCCCCTAAACTTATATGTTGTTAAAGTTAAGGCATTTAATTATTGTATAACTAAACATAGAAAATAAAAAAATTATAAATCATACGAGTCTTTTTTGTAATAGAAAATTTACAAAATATTTCATTAAAAATAAAATATAGGATCGGTCTACAGGAGCATTGAGAAACTAATCGAATCGAAGCCATCTAGTGGCCGAGGCCCGTAAACATTTTTGTGTAGTGCTTGAGTTGCTTATCTATAACTAATTTGTGTATTATCTGTGGGAATGAATTTCACGGTGAAGAAATAGCACCGTGTAATAAAAATACACTTTGCGAAACAAAAAAATAAATCGAATGTACTAATTAATTAATGTATAGATGACGTCACACTCCGCTTAGATTTGACGAATTTTATTTATGAAAATTAAAAATATAATAAGAAAATATATTTAAAAAAAGTGGAGGGTAGTTTAGCATAACATTGAAATGTTGACGAGTAATAAGTTGAAAATAAAAGACACGAGATTAAGCCATAAATATATAATAGTTTTAAGTATGCCTACGACACGTAAATACCAAAGAAAACCGTGTATTAGTTTTAATTTATTTGGAATTTAAGGTTTGTTAACGCAATAAATACGTAAACAAATTTCAAATGCTATCCCATCATTTTTCATAGAGTACCTATTGGTAATCTGGAGTTTGTTATGACAATTGATTTTGTTTCTAAAACAGCAGCTGATATTCCGAAGTATTTGAAATACTTTCAATAATTTAAAGTTTATTTTTATTTTTATTCCTTAGGTGGGTGGACGAGCTCACGGCTCATCTGACATTAAGTGGTTACAGGAGGCCCTAGACATCTACAAAGTAATGGCACCACCTACTTTGAGATATGATATGCAATATGTTACAGAATTATTTATAATAATATAATGATGTTGGGAGCACACCCATTTTTGTAAAATTCATGAATTCATTTGAAATATTTCAATACGCGTTCACGATTCGTATCCTGTTGGCGCTTAGACGGTAAATGCAATAAGCCGCTTACATTAGCTGTTCCATGACATCATCATCATCATCATCATCAGCCTACAGCCGTCCACTGCTAGTCATAGGCCTCTCCCAATCCACACCACTGAGCCACTGCTCCATGACAATAGATTTAAATTAATTCGATATTGACACGTGTCGATATTTGGTGATTGCATGCAGCCGTGATGCGAATGTGGCGATGGATGTGTTGTGTTACGAGAACGGATAGAATACGGAATGAATATGTTAGATGAAGTTTGAAATGTGGCACCTGTGACAGAGAAGCTGAGAACTGCGCGTTTGGGATGGTATGGACATGTGATGAGACGAAATGAAAATGAGGTTGGTAAGAGAGTACTAACTATGAATGTGGAAGGGTATAGAGGAAGAGGACCTAAGAAGAAATGGATGGATTACGTTAAAGACGATATGTCTAAGAGGGGAGTGCGTGAAGAAATGGTATATGATAGAGGAATATGGAAGGAGAAAACATGTTGCCCCGACCCCAGGTGACTGGGAGAAGGGTAGGAGAATGATATAATTGACACGTGTCGATATTTGGTAGAGCAACCGGCAAATCTAACACTATCTTGATAGATTTCCGCATTTTATTGTTGGAAGAAAATCGATTCGTTGTTATCAGTTTCCACTTTAGCAGAACTAGAGAATCAACTGTAATAAAATGTGCGGTAGGCAGCGGCTTGGGTGTGCCCGTAGCATTGCTGATGTCCATGGACGACGGTAACCACTCACCATCAGGTAGGCTCGTCTACACGTCGCCTACACAAACAATAAAAAAGATAGTGTCAGATTTAATGTTAAATATCTCAACTCACGCGAACCCACTAATGTTTCAGTTGAATAAATAATTTAATAAATTTAACACGACTTACTTGAAACATTCAGATGCGTTCATTTTGTTTTCGTATCCGTTCTGGAAACAGAAAATATTTATACATAAATAAGGTGAAAAAGTTTGAGATGAAGTAGTAATTAATTAAAAAATTCTATGCCGGACAGCCCTGATATTAGCTCAAAATTGTAGTTAAGCACCAACCCTATGTTAGATCCATAACCGAGTTACAACACGAGAGTCCCCGTTTTGAGACATTGAGTCCAAGCAATAAACAATTCTACAAAAACAATTCAAATCATATATTATGAACGTTACATTGGCCTGTTATTGAAAGAGTCATATATGAGAACAAAATATATAAATTACCTACCGGCGTCATTTGAAGCCTAGTACAGTCTCTCAGCGGAAAAGTGCCTTTCCCTATCCAAACGAGGAAGGCCAGGGCCAAAGCTACGTACATCATGTAATAAACACAGCATATATACGAAGTCAAAACTTTTAGATGACCCACACCTGAAATAACATTAAATATTAACATTGAATAAAATTCAATATTCGATATTCTGTCATGAATGAAATTATTGCCGCCAAACTGATTTGTGAGAAAAATAAAATGTTTTCTCTATTAGAAATCGTAAGATCATCTTCGTAATAAAATAATCAAAATTAGATGAATAATGTATGTGTTTCAGGTCGCCTCTCCCTATTCACTCAGCGTGAGAGGTTGTAATCGGATTGGAGGGTCCAAACATGAAAAGGAGATTTAGTGCCAAGCTCACAGTAAGATCAACGTAAATCACGGCCACAATATTATAATGTGCGGTAAAATTGCGTCCCGATTATAAATAAATGTTGATTTTTATTACGACTCGAAAATCTGACGGATTGATGTACCTAGAGACATTGGTAGCGCTCTCTACACACATTGATATAGCCTGTAGTCGAGAGGCCAAAAAAGCCCGACAAATTTGTAAAATTACACTTACAATTTTAAATGTAAAATCTTGTAAACATATGTGAATAATGATTGCGTTGTTTTGCTAACATCGAAATGTAAGTCGTATGACGACACCTCTCATACAATATTATAAAAAAATACGTGTACTATAAAAGTACTGAAATTTATGATATTTTTTAACATAAATAATACATAATACACTGCTGGTTCTTGTCAATTGTAATGATTTAATAATCAATCAAAAATCGTACTAAACTAATATTGAACGTAGAACTCTTTATTTGTACTAGTCCTCCCCTGGTAGTCGAAATTCGACTATAATTAATTTAAATTATATGTTTGTACACTATTATAATTCTATTGTCAAAGATTATTATACTTCTATAATCACAGACTTCGCTAAGACCGCACTTTAGACAAATATTAATAAGACAAACAATATTTAATCTATTCTCAATTTGACCGCAGAAAGCAATAAAAAAAGTTTTACAATAAACAAATAGTATTCACGCGTGTGTGTTTTTAATACATTGTAGTGTGTGTGATGTTTTCTTTATTGATTTAATGTATCTATTATGCATTATTTAAAAAAAATATTAGCATTGTGCACTTCTTCTCTATATTCTCTATAAGTGTGGAAAATTTCATACTCCTCCGTCCGCGCAATTTTCGTAAAAAGGGATACAAAGTTTTTACTTCACGTATTAATATATAGATATTCGGCAATGCAGTATCACCTCTTAATATAGGAACAGCTCTCCAAACTCCCACCGGATCTTGCTGACTAAGCTGTCCCATGGCGAGCTCCAGCAAAGTCGTTGGCAGCCCAACGGCCAGAAGCCAGAATGTGTAGACCACCAGGTACGGAACAGCGCCATACTTGAATGCCTCTTTCGGTAGACGCGCGCAGTTGAAGAGCGTCAGTGAAAGGGCCACAGTACATATTTGTGTCTTGACGAAGTCACACGCTGATCTTACATTCTGGAAGAGAAGTATATTTTATTATTTACTTTAATTGATGATCAAGAGAACGAAGAAACCAAATGCTGCTAAATGTTCATCTGAACTCAGCTATGCGACTTAAGCTTTAAGACAATATATTTTATAGCTGTCCTACTATTGAAAATAATTTGTCCCACCACAAGTAAGTTAAGTAGTATATGTGTGGTTTGACAAACTTATTTCATACAAAAGTATTTCAGCTCGTTGCAAATAGAGATATTCAGACGTGAAACATCAATAGAAGTGTCAATAGACCGTTCTATCGATTATTACAGTCTAGTCTGGTACAGGCAATGCAATATATCACTACATAGTATAAAACAAAGTCGCTTTCTCTGTCCCTATATCCCTATGTATTCTTAAATCTTTAAAGTTACGCAACGGATTTTAATGCGGTTTTTTTTAATAGATAGAGTGATTGAAGAGGAAGGTTTATATGTATAATAACATCCATTAAATAGTGGGTAAATCAATAATAAATTACAGTTTCCGAAGCGAAGCGAGGGCGGGTCGCTAGTATACAATAAAAAAACAAAAAATCCGCAACTATAAAATAAAATAAAAACCTTAGCTCACTGATGCAAAACATTTCGTTCGACAATCTCATTGTGACAGATGTCGATTACGTCACAATGACATATTGTAAGCACTTGTCAAACAAAAGCAAGTGTCAAACTTCACACTTCTTTGAAGTGAAATTTGGATGTCGGACAAACATTAACGGCCGATGACAATGTTAAGTGGTTACCTGAGTCCATGGAAATTACAATCTGGTCGCCTCCAGACACGAGAGCGTTGTTTTTTTTTATTTTTTATTGCTTATATTTTTGGACGAGCTCACAGCCCACCTGGTGTTAAGTGGTTATTGGAGCCCATACACGTCTACAACGTAAATGCCGCCACCCACCTTGAGATATAAGTTCTAAAGGTCTCAGTACAGTTACAACGGCTGCCGCACCCTTCAAACTGGAACGCATTACTGCTTCACGGCAGAAATAGGCGGGGCGGTGATACCTACCCGTGTGGACTCACAAGAGGCCCTACCACCAGTAAAAGTTTAAATTGGATTGTACAATTAAATATCAAATCGGAATGCAAACATAGTTGTTTTGTGACAAAAAACATTACCATCGACTATCCTATCACGTTACGCCTTCAAACATAAATTAAAATATTAGGAATCATGGATTCTCGATTGAAGAGTACTGTACCTATATAATAATATCTATTGTATTCGAGACTTTGAGACGCCTTAAAGACGTCCCTTGTGAGCTCAATGACCCATGTGAAACAATTGACCATTCTATTTTACAATTCAAGGACGGAGGATCAAATTAATGAACGGAAAATTTAAAAAAATAATATAAACCAAAGGAAATAAAAACTGTAAGATACAAATAAACCGTTTTCATTGTGTTATTGTTCTCAGGCAATTTACTATTAATTCACGTAATTTATTATAATAATATGATTATTAGCTGACTCGGCAGACTTCGTAGTGCCTCGTAGTAATCGATAAATAAAAGAAAGAAACTTTATTTCATTCCGAGAATTTTTATATTTATCTACCTTTTAAACCTTCCCTGGACTTCCACAAATAATTCAAGACCAAAATTAGCCAAATCGGTCCAGCCGTTCTCGAGTTTTAGCGAGACTAATTCAAATTCAAATTAAAATTCAAAATCATTTATTTCAACTTGGATGTCATCAAAAACACACTTGTTGAATGTCAAAATGTAAAAGAAAATGTTAACTCTACCACCGGTTCCAAAAAAAGCCACAGTCCTGAGAAGAACCGGCGAAACAAACTCAGCGGGGTTTTTTTTTTTTGTATTTTCTCAACTATTTTCTTTTTTTTTTTTAAAACAAGAAAACATATTTACAGTATACAAAAAAACAAGTCAAAAAAATACAATTCAAATAAATAATAATAATAATGAAAAATGAAAAGGCCAGGAGCGAACGCCTCATTCCCACGTAGTGTCATCTAGTAAAAAATCCTTAACTTTATAATATGCCTTGTTGCACAAACGTTCCTTAACAGTTTTCTTAAATCTATGAACAGGTAGTAGTTGAACGTTTTGTGGGATCTTGTTGAAAAGCTGTACACCCAGCNAAAGAAACAGTATTTGTTGATGGGCTGTGTCCAAATAAATCATATTTACTGCAAGAGGTAAACTCTGTTGTCTTAGTATTTAATTTAAATTACTTGGAACGGATTCCAAATTAATAGATGTCATATTTTTTTCCTGCTCAAAAGAAGCAGTAGGTTGATTAGCCAAATTCATGGCTAGATAAATGTGTAAAAAATAATGTAGCGAGTTTGCTACTTGTCTAAAATTGTAGCTACCTAAATAGTATTTGTTAGGTTTTGTCATACTAATACATTTATTTTTTATCATGCAATTAATGTCAATAGTGTAAAATATATTTTGTGACTTGCATGGTGTCATGACATAATAATTATTTACATTTGAAATTGTTTGCATAAAATCATTAATACTATGTCTCATTTTGTTTTCCGCTGGCATACTCTGAATAAATGGAAATGCAAACATGATGATCTTTTTCACCTGTAGTGTTAATAATTGATTTGTTTGATATTTTATATCTCTTATATCTGCATTTCCCCTTCTCCCAATCATTATAATTATAGTTGTGTTTGAGCAATGAGTCACATTGAAAATTCTATTAAGGATGTGGGTACATGAAGCCCCTGGCATACAATAATTTATGACAGATTGTCCCGAACACAGATCATTCAGCGCTACACCCATATTTTTCCCTAGTTCATCACTGAATATTTTTATAATGTTTGTTGTAAGCAAAGGTTTAATTATATTGTTTACAACGGGCTTACAGGTAGAAATAGAATATTGATTTTGACTATTGGAATGGTCTGGTAGTGGAGAACCTGATATAGAGCTAACGAACAGCAATTCATTTTTATATATATAGATTTGACTCTACCTAATGAAATAATTACTATAGATGGCGTCCATTTAAAATGAATCTTTAACGAGAAATTACCAACAATGAGTTATCTAATTTAATTTAAATTCAATGTAAATCGTTATATCTCTGAAACATGTTACTAGCGTAATCCAAATAATTAAGTTAATATTATAAATGTAATATGGGGCTTGTCTGTTTGTTACGCTTTCACGTCTGAACTACTCAACCGATCAAAATGAAATTGTGTGTACATTACCAAGGGTCATAGACAAAGGCATAAGGCACCTTTCATTGATGTTATTTTATTCTTCACTAGATGACCCGGCAGACTTCGTAGTGCCTCAATCGATAAATAAAATACCAAAACTTTTGTATAAAATAAACTTAAAACAAATAAAAGGAATCCGTCCGACGGGGGACACGTTAAAGGAAAAACAAAATTGTTATTTTTATTTAATTCCAAGCATTTTCATATTGATCTACCTTTTAAACCTTTTCGGGACGTTCACAAATAATTCAAGACCAAAATTAGCCAAACCGGTCCAGCCGTTCTCGAGTTTTAGCGAGACTAACGAACAGGAATTCATTCATTAATGCTAGTGAAGCTACATGCATTGGCTAGTCGATGATAAATTAGTATGCCAAGAAAAAGCCATCTTAAGTCAGATTACGCTTACATTACGTAAATAATGTGGAAAGCATAATACTGTAATTGTATATGCCGCCGGAAGTAGTTACTGAAATGCATTACTGTTGGACGTAATAATAAACATCTACGATAACAATTAAATCTACTTTAATGGTTTAACCTCGCAATTTTAATTGTCATTAAATTATTTCTGACATTTCGAACACATACAGTATTTGTGGTCACCGACAAATCGTCCATAAGAGTAATTTAGATTAAGTTTAATGGTGGTAGGACCTCTTGTGAGTCCGCACGGGTAGGTACCACCACCCCCACCCACCTATTTCTGCTGTGAATCAGTAATGCGTTTCGTTTTGAAGGGCGGGGCAGCCGTTGTAACTATATTTGAGACCTTAGAAAATATATCTCAAGATGGGTGGTGCATTTACGTTGTAGATGTCTATGGGCTCCAGTAACCACTTAACACCAGGTGGGCTGTGAGCTCGTCTACCCATATAAGCAACGTGAAGCTTTTGTTATTCTTTAAAGTCTGTGCTCAAATTGAGAATAGATTAATATTGTTTGTCTTTAACATTATTTGTTTATAGTGTAGTCTTGGCGAAATCTGTGCTTATAGAATATATAATTAATATAATATAATAATAGTCTTTGACAATAGAACAAATAAGAATGTTCAAACATAAAATTTCAATTAATTATAGTCGAATTTCGACTACTGCGGGGACCACTAGTTGTAATTAATCTCTAATATTCTAATGAAATTTACGTTTTTTTTATTGCATAGATGCCGGATAGTTACCGGAGCCCATAGACATCTACAATGTAAATGCCGCGGCCCACCTTGAGATATGAGTTTTAAGGTCTCAGTATAGTTACAACGGCTACTCTACCCTTCAAATTATATAATTTGGAAAACTTCAAAAATATCCCTTATGACTGACTACCTAATGCTCATTAAGAGCAGCATCATGAGTCCAAGCTCGAACAGTTTATTAGCGTCCAGTTGGCTATTAAAAGTACTCCGACGCTGGCTTCTAAGACACAGCTTTAAGAAAAGTTTAACGCTTTAAGTTCGTGTCTCAAATGGATTATTTCGATTTTACACTTGGAATCCCCTTCGACTTTGTAAGAACAATAGGTTGACTTGCCAATAGTTTCAATCGGCATATCTAAAGTAACTACTCTACTTAAACTATAAATAATAATCACATTGAAGTTTTGTAATTACGAGTGTATACGAAAAAGAAAATGAAATTTTTTATTCCTACCTAAACTGATAAGCCTTTACAGGGTTTGTCAGCGTAACCTTAACTAGTAGGTGAGCTCACGGGGCTCAAACCTGACGATGTTGCTAACACGAACCCTAGCAAGAGCCGTGCTTCGGAGAATCTACCACCGGATCGGAAACGCGACCCACTGAGAAGATCCGGCGAGAAACTCAGTGGGCTGTGTCTGTGGGTTAACTTACTCGCCGAGCCCTTCGTCGCAAGCGACGGTTTCGACGAGAACGATGACCGGACAAACTAACAAACTGAATCCTTCAGTCTAAAATTGAACGTTATTGAAGATATGAATTTCCCATTTCTCGTAAATACAGAACTTATACTTTTGAGTGCGCCGCATGGACTATGAGACGACGGCCGTCTGGTGTAGTGGTAAGTGACATGGTCACTACACAAGGGGGTCGCGGGTTCGAATCCCGCCAAGGGAAGATATTTGTATGATAAATATAAATGTCTTTTCCAGGGTTATGGATGTATATTAAATATATGTATGTGTATAATAAAAATCTTACATTTATTTTCCGTTATCTGGTACCTGTAACACAAGTTCTTTGCGAACTTATCACGGGACCAGTTAACGTGGCGTGATTGTTAGTAAATATTTATTTATTATATTATGTATTTTTAACTAAATCACATTTCATCAATACTAGATGATGACCGAGCTTTGATCGAGTTTTTTTTTTATAACGCCATCTTGTTGTTTCTTTAAAGCAGTTAGTTGCTTTCAATTAAGATAAATAGTATTATTATTCGCCAATAGATGTCGGAAAGAGTCATAAAGTTGATTATCGATAAAGTTGGTTATTGAAAACACAAATAAAACAACATTTTCTGAAAATAAATCGTAGCTAGATCGATTTATCGCCCCCGAAATCCCCTGTATACTAAATTTTATGAAAATCGTTGGAGCCGTTTCCGAGATTCAGATTATATATATACCTATATATACAAGAATTGCTTGTTTAAAGGTATAAGATTATACTTCGTACACGCAATGTATATAAAGCTATAAAGTATCTCTAGTCTAGTCTATAAAGTATGTAATAGTATATTATAGTCTATAAGTTTTCTATTCGCATATTAATTCATAAATATTCATTCTCACGAATTGGGCGAATCGCCACGATTTATATAGAACGTCAAATTTTATTATTACAATTATAATCCACGTGCGTATTACATTATCAGCCTCGACGAAACAGGTCAAAGCTGTAATAAACAGGCTCAGTAATAAACGCTTCCTAATCTCATTAACATACTTCGCATTATAATAATGTATTTGCTACAAATTTTGAAATATTTTTGTTTTATCTACTTGGCTGTAGAATGCATTTAATTGTATTTAATTTTACAGAGTTTTTTTATTGTTTGTTGCTTAGATGAACGGACGAGCTCACAGACCACCTGGTCTTAAGTGGTTACTGGAGCCCATAGACATCTACAACGTAAATGCGCCACCCACCTTAAGATATGAGTTTTAAGGTCTCAGTATGGTTACAACGGCTGCCCCACCCTTCAAACCGAAACGCATTACTGCTTCACGGCAGAAATATGCAGGAAGGTGGTACCTACCCGTGCGGACTCACAAGAGGACCTACCACCAGTAAATACAATAATGTAAGTACAATAATGTAATAGATTTATTTATATTTTAATCGCATTTATTGAGCACATTTGCGGATTAGTTTTTAGTGCATGACATTGGTATGTCCGATACGGAGTGCATATCGGACTAACGCATAGGTACTCACGAAGCTCAAAATAAAAACTAGGCTTTTTAGCGTTTACCTCAAGAAATTCCTTGATTACTTAGGACATATTCCAGGAAAAGACGAAGATAATCTTGAGAAATCGGTGATTACTGGCAAAGTGAGAGGAAAATTTTAGTGGCAGCGCAACTCTATACGTTGCTTTGACCAGATCCGAACCACCTTTATTCAACAGTCTAAGATACTCTCCGAGTAGCCAAAGACGAGATTAATTCAATTCATGTGGACTCCAGTAGTAATTACTCAGTACTGTTACGCCGGTAAGAGTAACGCCATCTATCGCCGAATAGTCGAACGAATATCAAAGAATCTAGTAGCACCTAGAACGGTCGAGAAGTACAACGCCATCTATTGTCAGATAGTGGGAACCCAATACTAGAGATGTGTGGAATATTCTCGATAATTCTAGGAATGAGGTATCGGCTATAAAAGCGTTGTAGCGAACGGATCACCTGAAGCGAAGCGAAAGAAGCGAATTGAGAATTTGAAAGTGTTTGTAAAGTGTTCTAAGTGTTGAATACAGTTTTTAGTTGTACTTTGGTGGAATTCTTATTTATCCCGAGCCCCAGCGCGTAACAGTACGATGAGTTCGTATGCCAATTCACGCCATTTCGTTTAAGACAAGGATTTGGTCTCGTCTGTAGTGGATTTTTTGTTATTATAGGTTGTGAAACCAACTTCTAAACCTTTTTTTGGTTTAAGCACTGTTTTTTTTTACACAAAACCACCTGAATGTCACCTCTGACCTTGATACATGGATTCAAAGCCTCAATTGTATAATATAACTACTGTCTCACACTTCAAATCAGAACTTATTAATAGTGATTTGAATTTTATTCTACGACTAGCTTTTGCCCGCGACTCCGTCCGCGTGGAATTGTAACTTTGGCATAACGCTAAATTTAACCCCCCACTCCATTAATTAACGTAGAAAGTGAAAACATTTTGAAGCATTCTTTATTGGTGCACTTACCGTGATTACGGTCTTACCGTGATGTTATATAGCATATAGCCTTCCTCAATAAATGGGCTATCTAACACTGAAATAATTTTTCAAATCGGACCAGCAGTTCCTGAGATTAGCGCGTTCAAACAAACAAGCAAAGGTTCTAGGTGGCGATGACTTATTGTAACATATTTCACTAGCATTAGGTATTGTTGATAGTGCGCATTGAAAGTCCACACGAGTGAGCACCATCATCTTACCTATGGCTGCTGCAAAGTCTTCCAGTTTCGACTAAATTTCTTGAACACTGAACCGATATTTACTGGATATATAATTGTTTTTTAATTGATTATTTTATTAATAAATATTTTTCATTGTGAATCGTCTGTCAATAGTATTAAAGGTTTATTAAATTCAATGATAGGGAGTGTTCTATAAAAAATATTTTCTAAATATTATTTTGACAAAACGAATTCTTGTATACATAATATTTATTCCGATAATTATGTATCTGTATTTACTATTTAAATTCGTTTTTAACTGTTTTGTATATGGAATGTAATCAAAAGAAAAATTCACTTTGAATACGCTGAGTTAAATGGTTTTTTTGTTGCGTTAAAAATATTTCGGTGATACGCTTCAATGATTTTCTTTCGCTTCGATTATCATTATTGAGTTAGTTGGCCTATTTACATTGAATTATCGTGTGTCGCAATAAATTGCAAATTCTCACAAACGAGTTCTTATCAATACCAAAGTTTATTGTAGAATTAAAATGAATGACGACTATCACTAAAAATGCTTGACAGTTCTATATCAATTTTGAAGGCAGATAACTGAGTAAAACTAGAGAGTCGTGAATCAACCGAGAGACTCTTTCTTTACAACACGTTTGTAGAAAAACAAGCCATTGCCCTCAGGACAAGTCGTCGTGGCCTAAAGGATAAGACGTCCGGTGTATTATTCGTGTTGAGCGATGCACCGGTGTTCGAATCTCTGACGGGTACCAATTTTTCTAATGAAATACGTACTCAACAAATTTACACGATTGACTTCCACGGCAAAGGAATAACATCGTGTAATAAATATCAAAAACCCGCAAAACTATAATTTGCGTAATTACTGGTGGTAGGACCTCTTGTGAGTCCACAAGGGTAGGTACCACCACCCTGCCTGTTTCTGCCGTGAAGCAGTAATGCGTTTCGATTTTACGGGTGGGGCAGCCGTTGTAACTATATAGGTACTCGAGACCTTAGAGCTTATATCTCAAGGTGGGTGGCGCATTTATGTCGTAGATGTCTATGGGCTCCAGTAACTACTTAACACCAGGCGGGCTGTGAGCTCGTCCGCCCTTCTAAGCAATAAAAAAAAAGGTCAGTAACAATTAGGGGGAGTTTATCTTAGAAGGAAGAAGTGAGTAATTAAGCTTGGTAGATTATTAAACGTAGAATAATGAGCTTTGACCCTCTGTGAGTCCCGTTTGACCCGGAGAGTCCCTCCATTAGATATTTCAATCCATCTTGATGGAAGTGGTAGTTCGACTTGCTAAGAGATCTGAAGTCTCGAATATGCCCAGTGACTCAAACCACGCGGGAAGATCACGACCGTATCAGACACATGAACTGTAATTACTCTGAACTCAAATGAAAGCGATCAGTAATCAAATTTAGTAGTAGTAGCTTGATTANGTTTGACCCGGAGAGTCCCTCCATTAGATATTTCAATCCATCTTGATGGAAGTGGTAGTTCGACTTGCTAAGAGATCTGAAGTCTCGAATATGCCCAGTGACTCAAACCACGCGGGAAGATCACGACCGTATCAGACACATGAACTGTAATTACTCTGAACTCAAATGAAAGCGATCAGTAATCAAATTTAGTAGTAGTAGCTTGATTAGTTACAAAATTGGACCTTATGTAAAAATCAATTAGTTTGAAATCTGTGCTCGTTTAGTTTTATTTTTTCTCTTTCTCAATCGTCTTATTTGATTAGCGGTTCCGACTCTGACTATAAAAGTGATGTTTTACTTATCCCAGTCCCATTCGAGACGAGTATTGTAATAATAATATTCAAAATCTGTAGCAATGTTTCTTTTGAAGTATGATATATTTCCAGAAAAATCCTAACTGATTTTTACGCTTTTTTAACTTATCCTATCGTCTTTTTTTTTCTTTTTTTTTCCGGCCGGGGGCTGAACCTCCTACGAGGTCTCCGCGCCTAGGGGGCGCGGGGGTATGTGAGACTCAACGATCTGCAGGTGTTGAGAGCAGATCGCGGGCCCAAGGATTTTAGGGCCTACCCACTAAACGACTCCCCTGCACTCTTACACCCGACAGAGTAGGGGGGTTCCCGCGGTCAACACTACAACAAGACACGCGGCGCCACCCCGATCCTATCATGTCTGATTTAAGCTGTTGAATTTTTAAATAAATGAGCTGTAACGGCACAGTTTTTCGTGTTAAAATTATTAAGGTAATTACTGCTGTTTCCTATTTACAAATGCTTATTACGAACGTGTGTCAAACGATCATTGACCCTAATGACCAAAAACACTAAGGTTGCTTCCTAAAACAAACCATTAAATATTAATTATTTAACGTTTCAAACCTTCCTTCCTAACATAAAATAATTAACTTTATATATTTTTTAATACCATTTCAATAACATAGTGCTCTCAATTTTTTTCATGTTAACCCTGCCGAGTAGACCGAGGTTTTTTTTAGGCGCGCGGAGTATTTGGCACTTGACGATCTGCAGATTTTGGGAGCAGATCGCGGGCCCAAGGATATTTTTAGAGCCCTACCGCACTAAACGACTCCCCTGCACTCTTACACCCGACGTCTGATCTCCGATTGGAGTCAGAATCCGTTCAGAATAAGGGGGTCCCCGCGGTCAACACTACAACCAGAATCGTGGCCCCACCCCTTGCCTAGTAGACCGACGTACCTTAAGTCCATAATAGCACCACCCTATTTCTTTATTTCTTTCACCTAGATATCGTAACACTCGACCAAAGAATTCACAAGTGGAAAGGACAGCACCGATTGTTAACTGATATTTACTGGTGGTTGGGGCGTAGTTTCTTGGACCTTACAAGTCTGTACTAGCATTAGCACATTGACCCAGAACCGTCGTGTGTTCGGATTTGAGAGTGGGACAACGAGTTTTACTCCTAACTTGAGCCTTAAGATTAGTGGTGGTCTTCATTTTGTGATGTTTATGATCTAGTAACCACTTAACGCCAGGTATACTATGGCAACCGGTCTAGCATCTAGCATCTAGCATCTAGAAGTAAGATAAAATTTGCTAATTTTAGGGTTAAAAATGAAAAGTGTTGGGAAAATCGCAACACTATTAGTTCAAGGTGGCTGAAGCGACCTTAATATCTTCTGATAAACCGAACACATTTTTTATCACAAAGATATCGTTTTAGTTGGAAATTATGTTTTATTCCAATATAGTGTGACTGCGGCTGAGTCTAATTAGTACGACTGGATTGCACTTCGTGGGCTTCGCTAGCATCTGGCACGCAATGCTCTTGTACTTATTCGAATACTCTGAAAATGTTTCAATTAAAAACAAATGAATTCACCGGAAAAGACTCATACGCGATCCTGTGGACCGAATGGTAAACAGTCGACGTCGCCCAAAACACGTCATCACGGATCCTCCCGATCCATCAACGGTGCTTTTAGGTACGTCAAGCACCGGTCACCGTGCTTGCCGAACCCGTCGCTAGCGACGAAGGGCTCGACTAGTAAATTAACCCATAGACACGCGTAGAGTCGCTTTTCCGATCCGGTGGTAGATTATGCGAAGCACTGCTCTTCCTAGGGCCAGTGCTAGCAATACCCCGGTTTGAGCTCGCGAGCTCACCTACACTTCAAAGCGAAGCTGAAATAGCCTCTCAAGGCTATCAGCATAGGTAGTAAAAAAACGGAAAAGGTTGCGTCGGAAATCAGCCAAATAACGCAATACGTTTCACACCAGCTTTTACCAAGACACTCACAATGTATTCATCGATACACATGATTGATAACTAAGCTGTCAGGTACACATATCGGATGCATGTGTAAACTACGCATGTGCTGCGTGTTTCGTAGGAAATCGAAAGTAATGCTCTAATGGACCGCGTGCTGCACGCAATCTTTGTCGCGTCTTTACGAAGAATCAGTAATGGTCTTGTCTAAACTTGCTCATTTTATCACGATTATTTCTTTTTTAAGTGTACGTAGTCACTTTAAGAAAGAACTATTCAGGAATTAGCCCACTGAGTTTCTCGCTGGATATTCTCAGTGTGACGCGATTCCAATACAGTGGTAGATTCTGCGAAGCCCTGATCCTGACTTTGTTTTTTACAGGAGAAAATCACAGGATCCCCACATGACGTCCCAAGCCTGGGTGCCTCCCCGCACAAAGTGGGTGGAGCCTGAAAGTCTTAGGGGGGGGGGCGGATTACGGATGGGAAGCGGTCCCGACCCCCTGCTCGGCAGCGGCGGATTTCTGCGTAGTGAGGAGAAGCACTACTCCTGCTAGGGCCAGTGTCCGAAAATTCTCTCAGGTTGAGGCCGTGAGCGTATTTGAAATAGCCCATTAGGCTACCAACTATAAATAATAGGAAGGAAAAAAATAACGGGACACGGAAACTTAAGTAGAAAGGCGCTAATTTATTCTTCTAAGCAGTTCATTAAAAACTGTAATGGTACTAATACTACTACTAATGGAGATAATCTTGCGGATTGCCTATATAGATTATATAGGTACAACAAGAATTGGTATAGAAGTTAAAATCAGACCTTTGAAATTACTCATTCGTTATGCCGCTTCTAATCCTTCTTTCTTTCATTCATTTTACTAGTGGTAGGACCACTTGTGAGTCCGCCCGGGTAGGTCCCACCACCCTGTTTATTTTTGCCCTGTAGCTATACTTGTATATTATTTTTGGCGTGAAGAAGTAATGCGTTTCGGTTTGAAGGGTGGGGCAGCCGTTGTAACTGTACTAAGACCTTATAACTTATATCTCAAGGTGGGTGGCGCATTTGCGTTATAGATGGCTCCAGTAACCACTAACACCAGGTGAGCTGTGAGCCAGTAACACCAGGTGGGCTGTGAGCTCGTCCAACAAATCAAAGCAATAAAAAAAAACTTCTTTATAGTAATTTTCTTTCCTAAAAGTCGTCTCGTACAGATGTTTTGGAAATCGATTCGTACACCATTCCATATCTTTCTTTCCAGCATTTTTTAATGACTTGGACACACATAGACGTGACAAGTCTTATTTAGTCTGCCAAGCGCGGTGTTGATTGACAGTGTGATCTAATTCTGCCGACCACTACAAAAATTTTAATAGAGGAAGCCAATATTACATTAACACTAGCTGACCCGGCAAACATTGTTTTGCCATATATAAGATTTCTAGGGAATTTCTAGTGTAGAAAAAAAAACTAACTTATTGTAAGTATGTAAGGATGTGGTAAATGAGTGAAAGAGGTATGTAGTGCTGTGAACGATGAGGGAATATATAATAAAAATAACAAAACCTCATTCAACCACATAATACCTCATTATAAAAAAAAAATATGTCCAAATAAAAAAAACTATGTTAGGGGTGGACAACCCTAATCACTTAGGGGTATGAAAAATAGATAGTAGCCGATTCTCAGGCTTACTAAATATGCATAAAAAATTTCATGAGAATCGGTCAAGCGGTTTCGGAGGAGTATGGGAACGAACATTGTGACACGAGAAGTTTATATATTAGATATAAAATGTGGTCTGTTATCTTATCAAAAAATAATCTTTCGCAACATTATTCTTCGTTCAAGCGACCGGTGTGTTGTAAAAACTAATGATCAAAGCTTCTATTTCAAATGTAACACTAACGTAATGTGTTTTGTAAACAAAGACAAATAACTCATTGTTTTGATCGTAAATGGTATGTCGTGTTGGTGACGACGTTATTCTAGGTTTTCATAACATTTGATATTTTTAAAGCAAAACAAAGATACCGTTTTAAGTCGTGGAATCGCAAGAATTGATCATTGTCAAAGGATTTGTATAGCGTTCCGTGAAAGGAATATTGTTAGAGTTAAAATGTTCCACAGTGTGCAGCGACTTGACTCTGCCCATGGTATTGCTGCCATGTCTATGAGCGACCCTAACCATGCACCATCCGTTGAAGCGTACGCTCGTGTGCCTATAAGGAAAATTAAGAAATAACTCCTGACTATAAAAATTTAACAAATGTAAACATATTTATTTACTACTGGTAAATGCGCCTTGAATTGAAAACCTACCACTAAGGTTTAGGTAGTTTTTTTTTTCTGTCCTACGAGATCCCCCCGCCTAGGCGCGCGGGATATGTGGGATTTGACGATAATATGCTCATGTTGGGAGCAGACCGCGGGCCCAATGACTTTTAAGGCCCTACCGCAGTAAACGACGCCCCTGCACTCTTACACCCGACGTCCGATCTCCGTCCGGGGTCAGAACCCGGTCAGAGTAGGGGGGTTCCCGCAGTCAACACTACAACCAGACTTGCGTTGCCACCCCGAAGATTTACGTTCCCTTAATTCATGCGCAATAACAGTGTGCTCCCAGTTACCTTATAGCAAACACTTCTAGTTTTGCCCCTATTATTCTCCAAATTTGGCTGGTGAGAAGACCTAATATAATTCGGGTTAAAGATATTCTTTATTCTCAAAAGAATTACATAAATTCACTTAAATGAGAATATAGTTATAATTAATTCAGTTCGTGCAGTACATAAAAATATTTTATAGTAACAACATGCGGTGCTATGACAATATATTTAACAAAAACTATAAAGATTATTATTTTCTTAAAATGTATAAACAGGGTAGATTACCACAGCAGATCGCCTCGACCAGCCGCCGGCCGCTCGGTGGCGGGTAGATATTGGCGCCACAAGGAGCTAGTTCGCATGGATGTGGCATTGGTAAAATGTTTGCAGGTTGTTAGTTTCGTTGTTTTTTCGTTTCATTTTTTAACTACTTATCGATAGACTTCAGGACGCACTTGAGCTCATCAAACTTTCCCGGCTTAACAATGCTGCGTACATTGGCGTAGAGAAAGTTGAGAGATGGGTAGAACGTTTCAATTTGTGAGTAGTCGTTTGTAATCTGGTATGAAATGTTCTCAATTTGTAAAATTCCTATTCTGGTACTAGATTGTTTGTTGCCGGCGCAGAGTTTTTTGGTAAGGATTCTACTATTGCTGGTTCTCCTTTTACATATTTAATAGAAATATTAGTTTCGCCATTGGAAATTCGATTTTCAAGTTCTTGTTTCAGGATTTTTAAGGTTTCTCTCTGATGTGGAGTTTGATCACTGTATATCTTGACGTTAGCAGCTGCCATGTTATTTCGGTTTCTAAGTATAACTTTAACAGTGTCCTCTGATTTAAAAATAGCTTTAATGGGGCGGATTTTGTCATGTTGATATTTTCCTAGACGGTGTATGTTTTCAGGTTCAGGACAGTTACTTGAGGCCATTTTAGTAAGTTTTATTATTTCTTTTCTGTCATATTCCAATCTTTCTATAGCATTTTCAGAGGTGGCTTCTATGACACCGCATACGATTATATTTTTTGCTCGCTGACTACGTTCTTGACATTCGGCAATCATCTTGTTATAATTCACGCGATTCATGGACGCAGATTCTTGTGTATGCAACGATTTAAACTTAAGTCCTTCCACTTCTTTTTCAAGAAGTTCAATTTTATTTCCCAATATACTGGTAGACGTCATCACGTTTGACACATCCACCTTCAATTTTTCCTGTTCGATGATGATGGATTCAATATTGTTACATATTTTATCAACTTGCCCTTTCATAGCACTGACATCTTGGTACAATCTGTTTATATTCTCAGTTTGGGCAACACTACTTGACGCCATAAGAGACATCATTTCTGCCATCTGTTTCTTCACATCTAAGATTTTTTCGATGACACAATCGTTGCTATTAGATGACCTTCGTTTATTTCTAAATGTAATTTTTTGAGTATCACAATCAGGAGTTACCGATGGGTTTGGTTGAGATCCTCCATACGTTTGAGACACGCCGCCTCCATTCGGTGAGCGTAGTACGCTCATTGTAGATCCGTGGCTCAATTAGTGACTTTGTTGTAAGGTGCACGAAGAGGTCAGGCGAATTTGTAGTCACTGCTTAAACTGTTATGGTCGAAATTGTAATAGTAGCGGTTTTAAAATAAGTTAAATAAATTTTATTTTTCTCGCACTGCACTTCACGGCAAATTGTAATCAAGAGCATATGTTGCTTGAGTTTAAAATGGTTTGTCGGTGAAATGAATGTTTTTGGAAAGATCGCTAACACGTCTGTACTGCACGGATCATTTATAATTCCATAAACCATCCAAAACTAGTACCCTACCTGTCTCTGCTCGAAGCAGTCATGCGTTCTAATTTTGAAGGGTGCAACAGCCGTTATGGTTACACTATACTATTTATTATAAAAAAGACCCTACTTCTTGGGCATCTCTTCTCAATTAATTTTAAAACATTCATTGAACCTCAACAAAAACTCCGGCCGCTCACAGAGAAATTTAAGGTAGTATCTAGTCTATACTAATATAATCTACAGCGGTTTTTACGGATGTTCCGTTATAACTACTGAACCATACATCCGATTGACTTGAAACTTTGTATCCATGTAGAAAATACATGTACTTAATGTATAGGCTAATATGTTTATGAGTTTAGCCCCGCTACACCAGTTGCGGGGCGTTAATGATGTGAATCTTTGTGGGGGTGGGAAATAATAATGTTAATTTTAAATGCCCAGCAAAGCGGATGGGTACAGGCTTACAATAGACCATACCGATCTATCGAATCCAATCCAATCCAAAGTAAATGCTCCTTTATGTGTCAGTCGTTCATGGGTGCAGACTTAAAAAGGAATTTCCTTAGTAAAATTGGTAATTGCCAACGGAATTTAAATACCGACCTAGTCGCATCGTTCGATACGATTTAGGCCATGATAACTTCACAAAACTACTAATGACTCATTGGATACTCATGGATTGGACGTGATATGGAGAACGTAGCCGAAGCAGAAAAAGCAATAATATTATACTTCTCAACTAAGGTAAGCCAAAAATAATGTATGCTACTATTTTATGTATTGCATAGATGGGTGGACGAGCTCACAGTCCACCTGGTGTTAAGTGGTTACGGGAGCCCATAGACTAAATGCCGCCACCCACCTTGAGACATGAATTCTAAGGTCTCAGTATAGTTACAACGGCTGCCCCACCCTTGAAGCCGAAACGCATTACTGCTTCAGGTCTAAAATAAGCAGGGTGGTAGTACCTACCCGTACGGACTGACAACAGCTCCTAGCAATGCCGCAATTTAATGCGATCTGAGAATCCGCACGTCAGCTGTTTTCAAATTATGTTGCATTAACTTGGAAAGAATACATACTAGCCCTTGAAGTAAGGAAGTTTAATATTTTTAAATAATTGGCACTTTTGACGTTATTGTTCTGATTTCAAGATTAGTATTCTAAGCATGTTCGAAACAGATTTTTTGGTTGGTTTTTCCCTGTTTTTGCTTTTGAAAACATTATTATCAAGCCTTGATGATGTAGTTAAAATTCTAAAAGTCTATTTCTTTATCTGTTAATATGTTTAAAAATAGTGAATTCGTGTTAATTGCTTAAGCTGTTATCCTGATAAGTCCAAAACAGTAAGCCACTAAATGCTTGGACGTTTAAAGCTCTTGATACTTTATTTAAAAGTAAAGGCTAATATTGTGCAATTTGGAGTTAGCTTGAATAAATCGGCTTTTTAAAGAAAATGCGTTTTTTTATTCACCCGTCAATTTGACGGGTGCCGTAGAGATAGATAGATAAATTCAGTGGTAGGACCTCTTGTGAGTCCCCGCGGGTAGATACCACCACCCTGCCTATTTCTGCCGTGAAGCAGTAATGAGTTTCGGTTTGAACTTAAAACTTATATCTCAAGGTGGGTGGCGCATTTACGTTGTAGATGTCTATGGGCTCCAGTAACCACTAAGCACCAGGTGGGCTATAAGCTCGTCCACCCATCTAAGCAATAAAAAAAAAGACGATATATAAGAAACGTCCGTAAAACTAGTGCTATATGCGTTCGGTCTAGACCTAATTCTGCTATGCGTTATATATGACTGAACTGCTTTTAAGCAGCTGAATTGATTTAATGATTTTTTTGTGTGTGTTATAGTGGATTAGAGATTGGCTTAGGATCGCAGTTCGATCCAGTACATATTTTTTAAATATTTGTTAATAAAAAAGTTTGAAAATTTCATATTTAAGACGTGTAGCTTAACTAATATCTAATATATAAAATTCTCGTGTCACAATGTTCGTTCCCATACTCCTCCGAAACCGCTTGACCGATTCTCATGAAATTTTTTATGCATATTCAGTAAGCCTGAGAATCGGCTACTATCTATTTTTCATACCCGTAAATGATTAGGGTTGCCCACCCCTAACATTTTTTTATTTATTTGGATTTTTTTTTTTTATAATTAGATATTATGTGGTTGAATGAGGTTTTGTTATTTTTATTATATATTCCCTCATCGTTCACAGCACTACATACCTCTTTCACTCATTTCGCACATCCTTACACATTTACAATAAGGTAGTATTTTTTTCTACACTAGAAATTCCCTAGAAATCTTATATATGGCAAAACAATGTTTGCCGGGTCAGCTAGTACTCTATAAAAACGAAAACTCTATAAACTCTAAAAAAAAACAGTGAATGAATTACCTAAATAATGAAATTAGTGGTCGGTTGCATTTTTTTTTTTCAAATTTCATACAGTGTAATTTTAACCTAGATAAAATTTTATGACATAATTAATGCACTTTACCATGAACACGTCTAAGTGAGCGGTTACGTAAATTTTTCATTTCACAATTAATTGTTATAGTGATAGAGTTACGTACTTAAAAAAATGTAAATAAACCGAGAAGTAATTATACATTAATTGATTCTATTTTTAAACATTTATACTGTTTTTGATGAGGTATTTCCNATTTTAACCTAGATAAAATTTTATGACATAATTAATGCACTTTACCATGAACACGTCTAAGTGAGCGGTTACGTAAATTTTTCATTTCACAATTAATTGTTATAGTGATAGAGTTACGTACTTAAAAAAATGTAAATAAACCGAGAAGTAATTATACATTAATTGATTCTATTTTTAAACATTTATACTGTTTTTGATGGGGTATTTCCTTTTGCATTTGATATTTTATTACGCTAAAAATACTAGAAGCATTTTAAAAGCGTAGAAGGTTGAAATGGGAAATTGAAAATATGGCTGAGGGGCATTTTGTCGACTTCGGCGGACTAATCTTGCTCTGGGGTTCAAAGGCCAAGGCGGTTGTATAAATTTAATTGACCCTTCAATCGTATATTTGGAGACGGACAGCGTTCATGTTGTGGGATCTATCATAAATGGGGGTTGACTGGTATAAGCTGGTTTTCGTCCTGGACTAAAGCATAAGACGGCCGTGGTGCTCGTAGCAAGCCCTCACTCTTAGTGTACTCATTCAAATTCCGGATGCAGGTACCAATTTTTCTAAGGAAGTACGTACTTAACACGTATTCCCGAATGACTTCATTGCTGACTTCGCTTCGCCATTACTTTATTCTCGGAAAATTTTCTAGGATTCAGATTTGAAGGGGGGCGCCGTTATGTCATTGTAACTTCGACCATTTTTTTTATTGCTTAGATGTGTGGACGAGCTCACAGCCCACCTGGTGTTAAGTGGTTACTGGAGCCCATAGACATCTACAACGTAAATGCGCTACACACCATGCGATATAAGTTCTAAGGTCTCAGTATAGTTACAACGACTGCCCCACCCTTCAAACCGAAACGCATTACTGCTTCACGGCAGAAATAGGCGGGGCGGTGGTACCTAGCCGTGCGGATAAAATGTCATATGTCATGTCTTTTTTTTTTNGATGGGTGGACGAGCTCACAGCCCACCTGGTGTTAAGTGGTTACTGGAGCCCATAGACATCTACAACGTAAATGCGCCACCCACCTTGAGATATAAGTTCTAAGGTCTCAGTATAGTTACAACGGCTACCCCACCCTTCAAACCGAAACGCATTACTGCTTCACGGCAGAAATAGGCAGGGCGGTGGTACCTACCCGTGCGGACTCACAATAGGTCCTACCACCAGTGGTTACGCAAATTATAATTTTGCGGGTTTGATTTTTATTACACGATGTTATTCCTTCACCGTGGAAGTCAATCGTGAACATTTGTTAAGTACGTATTTCATTCGAAAAATTGGTACCCGCCCGCGGGATTCGAACACCGGTGCATTGCAACAACGAATGCACCGGACGTCTTATCCTTAAGGCCACGACGAGTAAATGTAAAATGTCTCAAAGTAGCAAGTGACGCTCACATTATGATATCAGTGAAGTCCGATAGCTACTTAACTCTAGATGAGCTCTGAACTCGATTACGTATCCAAGCAATGCGTGCTCTATCATTAACCACCAGACGGAATCTATTGTCGTCTACGTATGATATACAAAGTAAGGGTACATGTAACTCACATTTTACTGTGAATTATTTTATATAACGACACACAATTTAGTTTTTATAGTTTGATGGAGAAGAATCGAGCTCTTTCATATGAGAAGTCACGTTCTGTTTGCTGGATACACACACATAGCAGCAAAACACTAAATAATTTGTTACGTAAACAAACCGAATGCCACTATCCAATGTTGTTTTAAGAATTTCAAGAATGTACATTTTATGAATTGGAAGTATTTTGGTTTTTATGTGTCGTCATTGTCAGTTGTGTTGTTAAAGAAATAGCGTAAAATACGGTAGCACTCATCACTGAAACATTTATAATTAACTGCTTATTAAATCTGAATAAATCTTCATTGATTAAAAATGTTCAAATAATTTTCAATGAAACGTGATAATAAATTAACAAAATAGCCTTAGAAGTCACAGATTCTGATTCAAGCCGTAAACATAACAAGGTCAATGTTAAAATTAACAAACACGATGTCTTTACCCAGCCATTTCGCGATGTGCCCTTCCTGCAGGCGCTGTTACGTATCCAACCGAAGTCACCGCACGGTCGTGTCACAACTGCCATATAAATTTTAATTATCTATATTTCGAGAAACCGCGAAATAATATTGTAAAAAAGATAAATAAGAGACGATCGCGCGCATGCGTTCTACTCGTTAAACTGAAGTCGAGTCAAGGAAGGTGAACGAATAGTGCAGCAGCTGTTGTGTCGATAGACATATAATAGTTTTGCCGTGTTCATTTATCGATAGAATAAGTAGCGCAGTTTCATGTAACTAGTGTTCGTTCAATTTATCAAAAATCGACCATAATCACTAATACTTGATGGTCTAGGTTCATTTTTGTAATTCACTTGTTACTGAGAAAAAACAGCTAGATAGTTAATGGGTATCAAACAAAAAACAATAAGAAGAAAATCTTACTTAGCTATGTTGTTTATGCTCTCAAACAGATATAAATTTTGTAAAAAAAAGCACGTGTGGCACTCGGCGACTGCCGCAGTAAAACAATTGCGTATCAACTTATGCAATTATAATTAGACAATAATAATTTAATATTAAAACAATAATAAAATAAGATCACGCTATATTTATAAACATTAACAAAGCAAAAAATTAACTGTCCCCCTCACATTCAAAAGCTAGACCGCGCGAGAGAGAGATGGGCAGACTTTTCGCATCATGCGCATGCAGTGCGACGTGACGCCGCGCGCTTATTCACAAACACTACACAAGCGCAACGTGTGAATGTGTTGAACGTGAGCTACATGATAGGCGGAGTGGGGGGTGTTCGGTTTTATTTTCGTTACGGAATTTCTTGATTCGGTCGCCACCCTCACACCCCGCGATAAAATTTATGCAATAGCTTAAAAATTTAATTGGTGTATTAAATAAACGAACGATTTCATCAATCGATTTAGGGTTTTGAACACATTAATTTTTTTTTAATGGTATATTCGAACATATCGTGAAACGGCAGACAATTACATCACAATACCGTCTTTGATTAAACGAATGCTTTGTTCGTGTGAGGTCTGTACCCTCGCGAGCCGTTCGACCAGTCCATTAAACCCTTTCGTGATTCACGTAAGTAATGCAATTCATTTAAAATCACTAAGAACAAAACTAAGCTTAGAAATTATTATTTTTGTCGCAAATTATCTAATGCCAATCAAGCCAAACAAATTAGGAGTAATAAATAGTAGTTTAAAAAAACTAAAAAAATACGCTTTTATCGAAAATCCAACAATTAGAATTAAAAATAGTGTAAGAAAAAATGATTTTATTGTAAAGAAAGCGTGAGGTGCACGGTATCAGTAGTTATAAATATTTTATGAACATATATGAGTAGAAGGGTTATTTTGATAATATCCTGAAAAGAAAAGTTTTTTTAAACAATTATTTATTTTTCATTTTTTAGTTGAATTTCATTTTTTTCAATTATATTTTTTGTCATTTTTTTCTTGTAATATTTATTTGTCGGTCCTTAATAAGTATGGCAAATTTCGAGTTAATCCGACGTTTTGAAGGGGGTCAAAATCATGTTCAAAGATTCCGTTACAAACATACATACGTCTGAAGCTAATAAAAGCGTATTAAAAAGCAAAGAGTTATATTATATATAAAGAACTATATTCTACAATCAATTAAGATAAACAAATAATTATGCCATTAAATAACTTAACAAAAACCATTTCACTAAACTTCCGGAAGTGACATCGATAGTTCCCATCACTACATCACTCGCACGGCACGCTACGCCGCGTATTATACTGTACTCAGTTATGGAAATTAACATCAGCCAGTTAAAAATAAAAAACGAGCATAATTACTATGCTCAGTGACCATCACTGGCCATTGAAAATGTCTTTAGATGCAAGAATTGTTGGCACAACACTAAAGAAACTCTCCGTTTCCGGTGTTAGATAAATTGAATTACCATACAACAGCTGAGCAAATTATCATAACCATATGTAACGCTGCGATTGTTGCATTACGTGCAATATTGTATGCGACTGATAATAGTCTAGTGTTTTTTAATATAAATGATCTTGGATCACAAAACTAATGAATCGTAGGATAGTAAATACTATGAAGTCGTCGTGGCCTAAAGGATAAGACGTCCGGTGCATTCGTACCTAGCGATGCACCGGTGTTCGAATCTCGCTGGCAACTACCAATTTTTCTAATAAAATACGTATTTAACAAAATGTTCCCGATTGACTTCCACGTGGCATCCAATAACATAACCCGAAAAACTATAATTTGCGTAATTACTGGTGGTACGACGTCTTGTGAGTCCGCATGGGTAGGTAACACCACCCTGCCGATTTAAGCGATGAAGCAGTAATGCGTTTCGGTTTGAAGGGTGGAGCAGCCGTTGTACTGTAAAAACTGAGACCTTAGAACTCATATCTCAAGGTGGATGGCGGCATTTATGTTGTAGATGTCTATAGGTGCGTCGTGATAGGTCCACCCAACTAAGCAATAAAAAAAATACCACTTCGAGTATAAGATGCAAGGTTTGCTGGTAGTAAGGGATGCAACTTTGTCGGTATTTAATCAAGCAGACGGGTACCTATTTTTCTAATAAAACATGTACCTACTACGTGTTTACTAGTGAATTCATCATAGACAAATAATATCTGTGGTAAAAATGAAAATTGTATAATTTATAAATTGGTATTTGACGGCAGATACTTTATTGCACACTTAAACACAATTAACATTAATAAAATAAGAAAAAAAAGGTCAAGAAGCAGATTTATTAGTAGATAAGCAGATATAGGAGCTCTTATTTAACTATTCCATACAGATTAAGTCATCGGCTTCCACTTCACGTCTCGGGGTCCGTGGTGGCAATCGTGTTTATGAGCTGATTTACGAAAATGACTAAATGACATAACAATATGAAAAAAAAAACACTGTAGGCTCAGAAGAAAACATTTAGAATCGAATATGATATCGGAAGACGTTTCTTTCTCGGAAATGGGTTTCTCCAATAATTACATAACCTAACCTTCGAATGTTACAACAAAGAACCATCACCTAAAAACAGAGGGCATTAATTGCAAAAATTTGTAAATTTCAGGGTTTCGTATGATTCCTTCACCGTGGAATTCACTCATCAGTACTTATTAGATAAATAGTCTATATATTAATACGTGAAGCAAAAAATTTGGATCCCTTTTTACGAAAATTGCACGGACGGAGAAGTATGAAATTTTCCACACTTATAGAGATTATAGAAAAGAAGTGCACAATGCTAATATTTTTTTAAAATAATGCATAAAAGATACATTAAATCAATAAATAAAAACATTACACACACTACCATGTATTTGACACACACACGCATGCATACTTTTTGTTTATTGTCAAACTTTTCTTTGCAGTTTGTCAGTTATAGTCTGTCAAATTGAGAATAGATTAAATATTGTTTTCTCTTTATTAATATTTGTCTGAAGTGTAGTCTTGACGAAATCTGTGAGTAAAGAAGTTTAATAGTCCTTGACAATAGAATTATAATAGTGTACAAACTTATAAATTCCATTAGTTATAGTCGAGTTTCGACTACCAGGGGACAACTTGTTTATTTAAAAAGAACCGGTACGAAGCAACGCCATAAATATGTTAACTTTTTCACCTGCCACCCATATAACTAAACTGTTTTATTGAATATTCTAAAGACTTAGTGCCTAATATGTACTTTATGGTAAAGTCGCCCTATGAGTTCAATCTAGAACGAATAAGAGCCATTCAATAGCAAATTGCGCGATACTCACCTATGAATATATAAGGGCGCATGACGCAAAACTGTGAGCACAATCTAGCAAAGAACCATTAAGTAGTGAGCACCTACGGCTGACAGATTGTTAGCAATTTATTTAAATTTTGAGAGAGAGCTTCTGAATGGTAGATGTTGAGTAATATCAAATTAAAGATGATAATTAGCAACGAGACGGAATTCCGCATGATCTTTCATCATGCACGCATAAAAATCAGAAATATAATAAGGTTTATAATTGAAATATCATTCAAAACTATGTTTTTTTTATTGCTTAGATTGGTAGACGAGCTCACAGCCCACCTGGTGTTAAGTGGTTACTGGAGCCCATAGACATCTATGACGTAAATGCGCCACCAACCTTGAGTTATCAGTCCAAGGTCTCAGTATAGTTACAACGGCTGCCCCACTTTTCAAACGGAAACGCATTACTGCTTCACGGCAGAAATAGGCAGGGTGGTGGTACCTACCCGTGCGGACTCACAAGAGGTCCTACCACCAGTAATTACACAAATTATAATTTTGCGGGCTTAATTTTTATTATGACCATGACTGACTGACCGATGAGACTATGTTATTGGTGTCAGAATTGGGGCAGAGTAGGGGAACTTCCGCGCACAACACTACAACCAGACTCGCGGCGCTATCCCTAGGACGCCCGACATCGTCTAGGCGATAGTCTACCGTCTCTGTAGTCTTATTATTACCATTATGCCAAAAGTAATCAAAATATGCCTTTTAGGGTGGATTCGACCAAACTTAAATTTAAACTCGAGTAACTATACGAGGAATAACCTATTCCATGATTTTAATCTCGAGTAAATTCATAGTCGTTTTTCCACGTATACTTGCGCTAGGAATAACAATACGCGAATAGCAGAGTGAATGGTGAACAAAAATAAAATCCGGCAAATAAATGTTGTTGTTCAACGGCATAGTGTAAGAGCATACAAATCGTCAACTCGATTTTGCCGTATTTTAGTGTGAAAAAGTAGCTGTTGTGTAAGATATCCAGCTGTCAAACGTATTATTTTTATTTCTTGTTTGTTTGAGGGAATTGTCAAGTTTTGTCGTGTGGTTTTATCTTTTTTCGTTTAAACGTTGCATTCAGACTATTAATAATCATTTAGTGCATTGCGTTGACTTGAAATTAAAACAGAATAAATATTTATGAAATGACAGAAATCAGATGTTGGACTGACAGACGCCATTACTTTATTCTAGGAATAGCTCCGTTATTCCGTGCGAAACGGCGGTATAGTAACAATTCCCGAATAGGCCCACTATTCTTAGAATTGTAGTTGGTAAAACGTAAAATTGATTTACTCTCGATTAACTGACGAGTTATTCTAAGAATAAGATTTACTCTTGTTTGGTCGAATCGACCCTAAA
>NW_021011511.1:2310963-2611110 GCF_003987935.1 Bombyx mandarina
GAACATTAACCTCCGTATTGTTTTTAAAAAGTGTGACGTCAGCATTGCTGACGTCACAGTTATTACTTTCATGATGATGACTCATGTCGGGCTTCTGAACGAAAACTTCACGAGAACTTTACGAACACTGTTTATATTTCGCTACAAGCGTAACAACTTTCCGGAGAGATCCGTACTGTCCTACGGCTCGAACACGAATGAATCGTCGTCGGCAGAGCGGCCGGTATTTATAGTGATTTTTGCAAATCAACACGTGTTTGAGTTTTTAGGTTAAATAATGAAATAACACGTGGTGATTATAAATCACGTGTTGTTTTACATTACAATGAGTGTCATTACATCACAATTGATTCTAAACAGTTAAAAGATGTTTTCTTGATTGATTATTTGACTTATGTAACTAAAAGGGATTCTTTTAAATGCGTGAATCATCCATCGCGCCGATAGATACATTAAATCAATAAAGAAAACATTACACACACTACCACGTATTTGACACACACACGCATGCATACTATTTGTTTATTGCCAAACTTTTCTTTGCAGTCTGTCAGTTATAGTCTGTCAAATTGAGAATAGATTAAATATTGTTTTCTCTTTATTAATATTTGTCTGAAGTGTAGTCTTGACGAAATCTGTGATTATAGAAGTATAATCGTCCTTGACAATAGAATCATAGTAGTGTACAAACTTATAAATTCCATTAGTTATAGTCGAGTTTCGACTACCAGGGGACAGCTTGTTTATTTAAAAAGAACCGGTACGAAGCAACGCCATAAATATGGTAACTTTTTCACTCGCCACCCATATAACTAAACTGTTTTATTGAATATTCTAAAGACTTAGTGCCTAATATGTACTTTATGGTAAAGTCGCCCTATGAGTTCAATCTAGAACGAATAAGAGCCATTGAATAGCAAATTGCGCGATACTCACCTATGAATATATAAGGGCGCATGAGGCAAAACTGTGAGCACAATCTAGCAAAAAACCGTTACGTATTGAGCACCTACGGTTGACAGATTGTTAGCAATTTATTTAAATTTTGAGAGAGAGCCTCTGAATGGTAGATGTTGAGTAATATCAAATTAAAGATGATAATTAGTAACGAGACGGAATTCCGCATGATCTTTCATCATGCACGCATAAAAATCAGTAATATAATAAGGTTTATAATTGAAATATCATTCAAAACTATGTTTTTTTTTATTGCTTAGATGGGTGGACGAGCTCACAGCCCACCTGGTGTTAAGTGGTTACTGGAGCCCATAGACATCTATGACGTTAATGCGCCACCCACCTTGAGATATACGTTCTAAGGTCTCAGTTTTTACAGTACAACGGCTGTTCCACCCTTCAAACCGAAACGCATTATTGCTTCACGGCAAGTCAGCAGGGCGGTGGTACCTACCCGTGCGGACTCACAAGAGGTCCTACCACCAGTAATTACACAAATTATAATTTTGCGGGCTTAATTTTTATTATGACTATGACTGACTGACTGATGAGACTATGTTATTGGTGTCAGAATTCGGGCAGAGTAGGGGAACTTCCGCGGACAACACTACAACCAGACTCGCGGCGCTATCCCTAGGACGCCCGACGTCGTCTAGGCGATAGTCTACCGTCTCTGTAGTCTTATTATTACCATTATGCCAAAAGTAATTAAAATATGCCTTTTAAACAGGAAAAGACAATCTCACGGTCCAGCTAATGTCAAACTTTTGTTGTACTCAGAGGGAATCCCGTCAAGGAGAAACAATTGTTGACATTGTCAATGTACCGGCAGTGTGACTAATTTTAACGTCCTATGATGAGAGTCTCGCTTCGATGCGTCTGTAAAGAAGTACGTCCGCATTACACTAAAACATTAGTTTGCAAATCTTCTTACATCTTTAAATTAATACATGAAGCAAAAACTTTGTATCCCTTTATACGAAAATTACGCGGACGGAGGAGTATGAAATTTTCCACACTTATAGAGAATATAGAGAAGAAGTGCACAATGCTAATATTTTTTTTAAATAATGCATAATAGATACATTAAATCAATAAAGAAAACATTACACACACTAAATACCATGTATTTGACGCACACACGCATGCATACTATTTATTGTCAAACTTTTGTTCTTGATGTCTGTTGTCAAATTGAGAATAGATTAAATATTGCTTGTCTTTAATAAGATTTTTTTATAGTGTAGTCTTGGCGAAATTTGTGATTATAGAAGTATAAAATACAATCATAATAGTGTACAAACTTATTACACAATTCCAATTAATTATAGTCAAATTTCGACTACTGCGGGACCTCTAGTATATATATACAAATACGAATGTTTGTTTGTATTCCATGAACACGTAATTTATTCAACGAATTAAAATATAGAGGTTTTTGGAACGAACCATCAACATCTGTAGTCAATTAATGAAGGCATCGTGCCTTAACGTGAAAGAAAAACTACAATAGAGTCAAAAAAAAGATGTTGTATTGGGGCTTAATCTGCGGAGATTCTAATTATTTTTTTCTAAGAAGTTTTATAAGTAAAGTACATAATATATTTAGGAACCAGCTCAACGATAAAGGATTACGTGATGAAGGATGTGATAAAAATAAAAACCCACACGATTTATGGCTTGCGTGATTATTAGCGTCAGAGCGTAGTTTGAGGCCGCACGGGAGAGTACCACCATGGCACCTATTTTCGCAGAGAAGCAATCTTGCCTTTCGGTTTGAAGTGCAGGATAGTCATTATAAAATGACGTTGAGACTTCGACTTCATGCTTGTAGACGTCGCCCAAAACACGTCATTACGGATCCTCCATTAACGGTGCTTTTAGGCCCCACAAGCACCGGTCACCGTCCTCGTCGAACCCGTCGCTTGCGACGAAGGGCTCGACGAGCGAATTAGCCCATAGACACAGCCCACTGACTTTCTCGCCGGGTCTTCTCAGTGGGTCGCGTTCCCGATCCAATGGTAGATTCTGCGAAGCACTGCTCTTGCTAGGGCCAGTGTAAGCAACACATCCGGTTTGAGCTCCGTGAGCTCACTTATATGTTAGGGTGAAGCTAAAATAGCATCTCAAGGCCATCAGCATAGGTAGGAAAAAAAAAGACTTCATGGTTTAAGTTCCGGTAACCACTTAATAACAGGTGATCACTGAACTTAACGAGTGCAATAAATAATTATAGCATTTAGTTGTACCAATAATCACAATCTGGTGTACTATCATTTCACTTTAATAAACCGATATTATATATCGTTCAAAATATTACGCCTCACAACTGCCGTCTGTTTACAAAACTCAGCTTGTCTTTTAAGTTTGGAGTGATGATCATAGTACCAATACATATTTATTTTGTTTAAGATTTAATGTATGATTAATTCGGAAAATTAAAAAGCGAATACGGACATTGTGATTGTTCTTTTCACTGATGGTAGGTCGTCTTGTGAACCCACATGGCTATTTCCGCCGTAAAACAGTAATGCATTTTGGCTTGAAGCGTGGGGCAGCCGTTGTAACTATACTGAGACCTTAGAACTTATATCTCAAGGTGGGCAGCGCACTTAAGTTGTAGATGTCTATGGGCTCCGGTAACCACTTAACAACAGGTAGGCTCCACCATCTGAGCAATATTTTTTTTTAATAAAAACATGCGTTTTTAGTTTTCTTTGTAAATACAATATTTACTGTATATGCACTGATAGTGAACCACAATTGAGAAATTGAGTTACTAAATGTTTCGTTACAAAATAAACATTATTTACGACCACGGTCGTCTATTGTTATGTTGTAATTCAGTAGGTATAACAATATTATAGAACATGTGTTATTGCAATAACGATGCCCTGTGAGGCTAATTCGAAGTGGATCGTGGAAGTTCAAAAAATTGTATGCTGTTGATTTAGATTGCATGCAATTTATAAACGACATACATACGACCATAATATTAAAAAACTACCAGTGTGCTTAGTGCGAGTTTTTTAACGTTCTCGATAGCGTAAAAGTTAACTCAAATTTGTATGGAGTTGGAACGTTTGCGTACGTTTGCCGCTAGGGGCGCTGTTCCAACTGCATACAAATTTGAGTTAACTTTTACGCTATCGAGAACGTTAAAAAACTCGCATTAAGCGTACTGCTCTCCTCGCGGACTAGGTGAATCGTGAACAAGGGTTTCTATCTCATCTTTCGGCAATCGCAGGGGCTTACCGGATCAAGATATAATAAAACTACTACTACTAACTAGCTAATAAAACTGTACGATGTTAGAAGGAAACCTACGACATAATACCTCCACTATAACTGCGATTGTAACACAGCAGATCGCACGCTCACAGTTGATACGATGGACGACAGCGACTGATCCGGGACGGTACTGCACATTTTTTGCGAGTCCACCGTATCACAGATGACGACGATGGAGAATCAGGTAGAGAGCTCTCATCTCTCTCTCTCTCTCTCTTTCTCTCTTTCACGGGATTTGTTCGGCCCCTGCTACAAAAAGGTTTGGTCAGATCAATGTCAACGGTGATAATGTAACAAAAAAAAACATTTGAAAAACGAACGTGGAATTGTTTTCTTTTGTTGAAGCGTTAAAAAAATAATATAATACTTTTAATTTAATTGACACTGAATGAGTTCAAAACTCGAGACACAGTGTAAATCGTGTGAGTCATTTATAACATGATAAACCAAGCTCAACAAGCAAAGCCTCCGTCATCTGAACAAACATACGCGTAATATTAACTCAGCTTTTGTATTGAAATGTGAGCAGCATACCTTCTTAAATCGCCAGTGTAGTGTACCAGGGCCAGTGTGTATACTTTGTCAGATCTACTATTTTATACAAAAAAAAAACTGGCGTCAAGAAAATAAAATGAGAATATCATCAACGTCGAGTTTTATTTTTTTATTGCCTATATGTGTGGACGAGCTCACAACCCACCTGGTGCTAAGTGGTTAATTTTGCGGGTATGATTTTTATTACACGATGTTGTTCCTTCGCCGTGGAAGTAAATCGTGAACAATCGTTAAGTACGTATTTCATTAGAAAAATTGGTACCCGCCTCGATTGGAACACCGTTGCATCGCTACATACGAATGCACCGGACGTCTTATCCTTTAGGCCACGACGACTACAAAGTCAATTAAATATGCATAATTAAGGGTAACTCAAAAACCAACTGCTCAGATCTTGATAAAATCTAAACCGAATCACACGAGAACCAACTTTCAAATAAAATAAAACCAACCAACTGATTCAACCAGAAAAAGTTTTGAGGTAACACACATATAAAAAAATACAGACGGTTTGATAAATACTCCTCTTATTGAGGTCGATTTAAAATTGATTTTATTCTGATTCTTGTACTCAGTTTTTTTTTTTTTTAATATACGTATATTTAAATAGTTTTTATTACAGAAAAGCTGTGTGCGTTTCCAACTTAGGTAATACACTTAACAAAAAAATAATGTCACGAAGATCCGATCTTTGACATTTATTACAGATTTACATAATAATATGCTGTACAAGCGGACGAGCATGATGACAACCTGATGGAAAGTGCTACTACTAGTGGCCATGGACAAAATGAATGAATGCTAAGGGCATACTACTTAAATTATCGCCGCTGTCTAAGATAGATATTTGATTTTTCCATATCACATCACACAATCAAAATAGTCTTGTCGTCAATGATACGGTCTATCCCGAAAGGGATCGTAAGCTTGAGTACCTTTAGTCCAGGTACCTCAAAAGTTCGATTGATGTCATCTAATCACATTTCGCTCAACATTAAACAACAGTGACGAATTATCAATGACAATATTTCCAATCAGATTTACTTATATCACAAGCAACTGAACTATCAATATTTAGCCTTTTGGTGAAGAGTCAGGAATTCACTAAGCAAAATAATTTGCACGCGGCGTCCTTAAGCGCAAATTAACTTTCAAATTCGACATACCATACAGGAGGCGTTCAAAATTTAATGTATTACTTCATAACAGTTTTGCTCGCGTGAGCACATTTCCGATTACAAAGCATTCGTTTACGTGGTAGCGCATCCTTGTCGGTCTCGACCCCGTCACGGTGCCAGCCCTGACATCGTCTTTAGTTATTTCGAATCAGCCAAGCATTAACTCCCATGTGGTTACACGGTACATTAATTGATTTCAACTTTATTCGAGTTATAGCATATTTAAAATAGAGATTTCGCTGATTCGGTCTTTTATTATTACTAGTGGTCCCATAGTAGTCGAAATTCGACTATAATTAATTGAAATACTTATAGTTTGAACATTATTATGGTTCTATTCCTGGATAATTGAAGATCACAATGGCAAGCCTATCACTGATTTAAATGTCGTTGTCGAAAGGTGGCGTAAATACTGTGAAGGACTATATGATCAGCCGGAGTCAATGAGTACACAGCTCCCAGTGTGGGACGAAATAACCTTAGAACCTTCAATAATACGATCAGAAGTAACAGAAGCCATCTCTCGACTAAAGAGTAATAAAGCTCCAGGACCGGATCACATCACGGCAGAAATAATCAAATCACTGGGAGAGAGGGGTGTGAATGCAGTGCATAGTATCTGCAATTACGTATGGCAACATGGCGAGTGATAGCAAAAACTGCCATGTCTGAGCTTGATAGCATCTGGTCCGATAGAAACATCTCCATAAAAACCAAGCGTAAACTTGTAACAAGTCTTGTGTTTTCTATTTTCTTATATGGGACGGAGACATGGACTCTGAAGAAGGCTGATCGAAGTCGGATCGACGCGTTTGAGATGTGGTGCTGGAGGAAAATGCTGCGGATTCCCTGGACGGCGCATCGGACAAACGCATCAATCCTGGAAGAACTAGGCGTCTCCTTAAGACTCTCCACCATTTGCCTACGTAGGATTTTAGAGTTTTTCGGTCACGTTGCGAGAAAAAAGGGTGACAATCTCGAAAGACTTCTCATCACCGGCAAAGTGGAAGGAAAGAGGCCTAGGGGGCGTAGTCCCATGCGCTGGTCCGATCAGATCAAGACGACTTTGGAATCCAGCATCAATGTCGCTATCCACTGCGCGGAGGACAGAAGTGAATGGAAGAACATAGTCCTGACAAAAGTGCTCAGTAAAGGTCACGACCCTCAGAACTGAGGAATACGACGCACGGAGGATGGTTCTATTATCAAAGACTAATTAATATACATACTTCTATAATCATAGATTTCGCCAAGACTACATTATAGACAGCACTATAGAGGCTTGTGGAGAGTATTAAGCGGTAGGCAGCGGCTTGGCTCTGCCCCTGGCATTGCTGAAGTCCATGGGCAACGGTAACCACTTACTATCAGGTGGGTCGTGTGCTCGTTTGACTACAAAGGCAAAAAAAATTAACCTATTCTCAATTTGACCAAAGACTTTAAACAATAACAAAAGTTTGACAGTAAACAAAGAATAGGTATATATAAAATGTGTGTGCGTGTGTGTGTGAAATACATGGTAGTGTGTAATGTTTTTTTATTGATTTAATGTATTATTAATGCATAATAAAAAAATATGTTGGCATTCTGCACTCCTTCTCTATATTATTATTTTCTATAAGTGTGGGAAATTTCATACTCCTCTGTCCGCGCAATTTTCATAAAAAGGTGTACAAAGTTTTTGCTTCACGTATTAATATATAGACAAAAATGTTAACGATTATCGGGTCTATTAATATGTAGAACAGACAATGTGAGTGCTACCTTACGGCTTGAGACATTAGGTTGAGATTTCATTGGTTCCCATCACGACCTTCAAGACCGGAACGCGTGAATACTTCGCGCTGGAAATCAACAGGATTACGGATTCTGTACATATGCTCACACAGAGTAAAATCACTCATCACAAATGAGGAGGAGTTGTGAATATTAGGAAGGAGCCTAGCCATATACTACTGTTAACGATACTACTGTACTTACATTTGGTTGAAAAAATTAGTAGGGCTGTCTCACATTTCCATGCGAGCTTACAATATGCCCTTTATGTAATGAATATGGATATTTAATATGGAGTTTGATTTTTATTACACAATATCTTTTCTACATCGCGAGTTCCCACTAGAAATACGTATCTATAAAACTAAAAAACGTGCCTTTCAGATCCTACAAAGGAACATCCATTAATTGCCCAGTAAATTTAGCCTGCAGTATACGATGGCTTCTAAATGTAATGTCTATCAGATAATGTTTTTTGTGGCAGCTATGAATCAGAAGACATAAGTTTATGACGATAAATTCATGAGTTAGTGTTACTGTTAGTGTCGTAGATATATTCATTAGCAGTTATATCATATAGAATATTGACAATTTTTAGAGGAGGCTTTTGTCGAGAGACAAGCTGTTTTGAAAACCACACCGAACTCCGAATAGAATACTTAATTATAAGCTGGACTTAGATTTAAGTTATTATTAAGTATTTAATTAAGTTAGTAATTAGTAAGTAAAACAAGAATAAAGGCTTATTTTTTTTTATATCATTTTTCCTCCGACCGATTTCTCCACTAAAATTCCCATCTTAAGTACCGTGGTAGGGCACATTGCAAGCCCACACAAATCACCCGCCTCATTTCTCTTTACTGTACTGATTATTAAATATAAAGCAACGTTTCCTCTTTTCATCTTCCAAAATCACACCTGACTTATTGGCCCCCAGAAATCTCGTTAATGATACAAACGTAATATGTCTCCCCTCAGATTGATCGAACGTATCCAAACGTGACCAAACATTTTTTGAATCCAACTAACAAACGACGTCCAGAGAAAGTAAAGTGGCACGACCACCTGAATACAAATTTTTATAACGTTGATTCACGAGCGATCCCAACGAATCCAATCGAAAACTTTCCTTAGGGGGATAACCTTTGGATTTAATCCATTGGTAATACGAAAATTGATGTAAAAAGCCTCGGCACGCCGTACGTTGAGAGCGCAAACGTAACGCGTCTCATACAAAGTGCACACGCGTTTCCAAGATTTTCAAATTTCGACGTCGGAATCACGGCGGCGAAGCGGTCCGCGCCAAAATGCGGCCTGTTACAACCTCAGAGGGTTTCGATTCAATTAATTCACGAGATTATTGGAAGCAATCCCGTTCAGAAAGAACTATGGCGCGTGATCGGAATCCGCAATGGCCGGTTGGTACTCGCGGCGACTAAAAATGGTAGACAAGGAGACCGTAAACTTTTATTTGCTGTTAAAAATTCATGATTCTCTAATATTATTAAGAGCCGGTCGACCAAACTTTACTTTCTGCGCTCTTATACAATCAAACTTTTTATATTTTCTTTAATAATTTATGCGACATATTCCATCATTTTTCGTTTGAAATACTTGATGTACTTAGTTATAATTTTGTGGTGTAATAAACTCTTCCTTGGACGACTTTGCCATTGTCCATTGTATGCTAAACATTATTGAAGTAAATAAAAAAATAATGTTTGCAGACTTGAGCTCCTTGTTGTAATGCTTCTGAAAAACTAGTTATAGCGGGAAAATCTATAATAATGATATATAAAAATCTTGTCTAATCTGTGGTCGAATTATAGATTAATTAAAAGCCCGAGGAAAGTATATATAATGCGTGAATAGTCTGTTCCTAAGACTTTTTTTGTAATATAAACTTTTCCTTACACTAAATTAAATATTCTTTAAGCAAATTCAAACGTTAATCAACTTAGTAAATTGAGTAGGCATTTCGCCGAATTCGGTCCGAAAAATTCTGAACCAGCTTTTTAATTTGCAATTTTGCTCTAACTTAACTCAAACTCATACCTTTTAAGTAAAATAAAAATATTATTTAAGAATAATTTTCTGAAACTTCAGCTTTTAATGACTTAGTGTTTTCTTAACCTTTTTAACTCGTAGTCGTGTTTAAAACTAAGTAAGTAATAATACGTTTAACTCGTTTGCAAATATTGTTATTTTGAGAGTTCGCGTCTTTTATTTTTTCAATAATCAAACGTCCTTCATTTCTGTATAACTTTATAAATTTACATATAAAAACGAAAATTACTTTATTCGTTATGTATCTTATACATATAAACTTCTTCACCGATCATGATTATTTTTTAACATGCTTTTGTTGCCATGTATGATGTTTGTTTCTATGTAACGGAATTTATTTTTGAACATCATTTCCACAGACTTCAAGACGTCCAAAACTTTTACACGCATCAAGGACCGATGAGGATACAATAAGTTTATAATTTTGCTTTAATATCTTGATCAATAAAAACACAACAAAAAAGAAATGAATTGTTGGTTAGATTTGTTATATAAATAACAAATCTCGACGATCAGCAGAGAAGGAAGAATACGGTTTATCCGTGTTCTTCCTTCTCTGCTGATCGTCGGTCTACTATGAGCTCGTCCACCCATGTTAGGAAAAAAAAAAAAAAAAAAAAAGAGCTCACAGCCTACCTGGTGTTAAGTGGTTACTGCAGCCCATAGACATCTA
Organism: Bombyx mandarina; assembly: GCF_003987935.1. Next base: position 2,321,461 of record NW_021011511.1, read on the forward strand.
CCACGTAAATGCGCCACCCACCTTGAGAGATAAGTTCTAAGGTCTCAGTATAGTTACAACGGCTGCCCCAACCTTCAAACCGAAACGCGTTACTGCTTCACGGCAGAAATAAGCAGGGTGGTGGTACCCACCCGCACGGACTCACAAGAGGTTCTACCACCAGTAAAATGGACCGCTCCTTGGAAGATCTTCCTTTTTACGTTACCATCCAAATATATTAATTTTCATAGAAGTTATTCGAGTTACGGAAAGAGACTTAAGGTTATATTATTTCATCCAGAAAGAAAAATACTTAGGTACATATTATTATTATTCTCGAAGGATTAGATATTTAAAATAAAATAAGCTTATATTAAAATTTATAACTCTTCTTCTTATGACAAATTGGGAGAATATTAAGAGATATTGTGTTTTAAAATCAATTACTGTTTCAATCGTCATCTATATCAATAAAGATACATGTCACTGTAACACGAATCTCCGCTTGGTTGGTTTGGAAATCAGTGATTTTTAACTCCGGAATCAGAGGTCTTATACTTCAACATAATTCTGGTTAAAATTCTAACTTAGCGACTTATAATGTAAATATACCTATTACGAGTGCGTTCTATTATTAACTAAAGAAGTCGGATCGTGATTAAAACTGGCACCAAAATTGAAGCTGTCTTGCATTAATAATAACTTTACAAAATTTCAATTCAGATAATATGCTCGTATTTATTGAGTTCTATCGGATATTACTAAGTTCAGCCTGTTGAGTTACTTGTCGGATCTTCTCAGCAATATCAGATCCTGTAGACGGCTGTTAGGTTCTGAGGCTTTAAGTTGTTAGTGATCTTTCCTCTGCTGACAGATTTCTGGAGTTCACCCACCCATCTTGGTCAAATGGCAAAGCAACCGGTCCAAGCGCAATCCTTCTATCCAAAAAATAAAATAAAGCTGGTATCGTTTATACTCGAGTAGTGGATCATTCCACTGCTCTACAGTCTTTGTTCTCACTAATCATGAATTCTAGTTTTAAAAGTGACATTAATCTAGTTGACTTCAGTCTTGTATCAGAAGGTGGTCGTTTCTATTTGAGAGGTGATATAATTTATAGAGAATAAAATATAAAATTAAAACTCTTCACTAGTTTTCGTGGTAACGGAAAAAAATATTACGTCTACGACACGTGAAATCCGAAGAAGCTACTAGAATAAAGCACGTTGCATTTTCTCGCGATCAAGAGTTGCTTGTGCCTTTTCTTCGGTTCGCAAATTAAAACACGAATCATAGATTCATTCCTACATACATAATTACATACATATTACTATAACAGATGTACCCAACGTTGACCCCGACATATTTATTAAATACATTTCATTACACTTTTATCCGTTTATATTTGATCTAAATTCATCCATAGATAAACAAAATACCAAACCAGCACCAGCACAAGCTTCTTCCGCCTTCTTCGTCTACCGTCAATATCCCCAAAAAGTCAACAAGGATGACATTTACGAACACAAGATAAAAATATATCAACTGTCTTGCACTCAATTATTTACTCCAATCCGAAGCATTTCAGTCTAGCACCCGTGATTCGTAACAGAGCTTATAGGTGACAATCGATGTTTTACTCGGCCAAAACAGGAGACAAATAAAGCCCCTTATCCTTTAACCGCAGAATTCAATTTCCCGTGCACTTTATATACTGAAGTCTTATCACGTGATAACATCTCACGTTTGAGACGTATTGTCTCTAATCCCATTGTGCGGTAACTTCGGGATTGTTCTAAGGAGAATTAATAGAAGTTTCCGAATGGAGCTCGCGCCCGGGAGCCCTATTGTGGCCTGATTTATCGGCGAAGAACAATAATAAATCAAATAGGAATTGCCTCTCCATTCTTGGGCTACCTACGATCGGATTTGGTGGAATATCGACTGTGCATCGAGTTAGATTAAAGTTCAATCAATTTGTTATTAAATAGGAAATTTCAGATCGTTGCGTTTTCCCAAACATCCTAAGTGTAGCCTTTGGATGCTTAGGGACAGTTAGTGGATAAAAAGTTAGTAGTTAACTGGGGTTTTCGTCCCGAGGGGCTGCAACAGCTTCAGAAAACTCCGCAGACCTCCGCCAATTTCGGGACGTAAGAATTGACAGCATCCAGAAATTTTACACCGTGCCGATGTCCCTGATCCGAATCCACAATGATTACAGTGTAAATGCCGCTTTGGAGCCCTGTCCCGTCAAAACATCCACAGGACCTGATTATAAAAATCCATAATTGTATTTAACCGGCATCTCGTTTTTACCATCGCACCGCCCGCCACCGGAGTAGAGTTCATCCATACTACCTGGAGCCACTGCGGTCATCCACAGCGCATTTCCAGAGGTCTTTTTTGCCACGTACCATCCGGCTACGGAATGAGGTCCCCTCCACGGTGTTTCCCGAGCGCTATGACATGTCCTTCTTCAAACGAGGCTTGTGGATAGTATTAAGCGGTAGGCAGCGGCTTGGCTCTGCCCCTGGCATTGCTGAAGTCCATGGGCGACGGTAACCACTCACCATCAGGTGGGCCGTATGCTCGTCTGCCTACAAGGCCAATAAAAATAAAAAAAATTAATTATCTGCCGATTTTTTCTACGATGCAGTTATTAAATCTAATTTAAATAATAAAACAAAAATAAAGCAATCCAGCTGAGACCTCGATCTCAGGTCTCTGAACGGCCTGACATTATCATTTCCTTGGGTTCAATTGTAAACTAATCTGCCCATAACTGTACAAGACTTAAGGAAAATAACACGTATTTTTTAAAAACACTATTAAGCTAATGAATTGATTTTACTTATGTTCTATTATATTATAATATTTGAATTACACGCATTGTACCAGCGGGATATAATTGATAAACGCTACATTCAAATGATCGTGACGCACCAAAATGAAGTACTCGACAACGTATTAAAGTAATCAACATACTTCTGGGTTCTTTCGACATACCTTACACAGATTTGTTTAAGGAAGGCCACTCGCTAAATCTTCGCGCAGTTTTTGTCAACAAATATTTGGATTTTTATTTATAGGGACGTTACGAAAAAATATTTAATGAGTTTGAGTGATGAGTTCAATTAATGCATCAAAAATCGAAAAAACGGCCCAACATAATATGTACTGATATTTATTTCAGTGTGATATTCCTTTTGCTATTTTTACTTTTTTTAAGTATGGCAATTTGCTTTTTGCGACGCCATTTTTGCCAATGTCGAGTTTATAAAAATCTTTAGTTATTAAATCATATTAAATACATACAGATTATGTTTCATGAAGCGAAATAACTTATAGTTCCTTAATTTGAGACTTTGATGGATTAGATTGAAATTTAATGAAACAAGATGACATGGAAAGAAATTAATTACATTTCGGTAAAATTGTGGTTATTTACTGAAGATTCAATTGACTTTTTGGAAGAATCCGAGAAGCCAAGTTTGGCTCTGTTTTCCACATTTGTACGCGTATCTGCTTACCAAATTCTAAACAGTTAAACCATCATTATTACACATTTAAAGCCGAAGAAATACTAACAATATAAATGAAATAAAACAATTCACCCAAAATTCGCTCCTGGCGCTCCCGCCAAAAAGTTCAGTATGAAGTAGTCATCAGTTCAGTCATAGTTCAGAAAGTTCAGTATCAAGAAGGCTAAGGGCATGACCCACACGTAGTCTACCAAATATCTATCTATATAATATATAAAAAATAATTTCTGTTCGTTAATTTCGCTAAAACTCGAGCACGGCTGAATTATTTGTGGAAGTCCAGAGAAGGTTTAAAAGGTAGATAAATATGAAAATGCTCGTTACTAAATAAAAATAACAATTTTGTTTTTCCTTTGATGTGTCCCCCGTCGGACGGATTCCTTTTGTTTGTTTTAAGTTTATTTTGTACAAAAGTTTAGATCTTTTATTTATCGATTGAGGCACTACGAAGTCTACCAGGTCAGCTAGTATGAAACAAAAAAATGGCAAGGTCGACTTATTCATTCAATAGTTTCAATATTTATTGGTCTTTGTGGTAGTCGTCTTTTAACACTTGGCAACATTTTAAGCTAATACGTATTGTATTAAGAATTTTTTATTTTGAACAAAGGTTACAAAGGAAGATAACTAATAACATTGTAAAAAATACATTACTGATTGATGTAACAATGATAGACTTTAACGTTTTATATCTATTTGGAGTATTATTCTAACGATCTATGGAGAGATCTTATATGTTTCAGTATACATGAAAACGTATAAAGTACATAATTACTCAGATAAATTAAAGGATTTACATGTGTCTCTGTTGTTAGTAAGTGTCGTTCCTTTTGCGAGTTTGGCCATAAAAAATATTGAACCAGAAAAAATCTAATTCCAATTCGGTGGGATTTTTTTCTATATTAATCTCGACATATAACTAATTTCAACATAAAAAACAATGCACTTAACACCCAATAAACAATAAATCACTGAGCCACGTTCAATATTGAACATTGATTGATGTAGTCCCAGCGCTCAATCTGCTAACAGCTGACCGACCCCATCCAATAGAGACATGTTACGTACTGGATTCTGTATCCAAATGTACCCAATAAATACTAATATGATAAATATAAAACTATGTGTGTTTGGATGTTTTAATACAATCAAACTAAGATATATCAATTAATCATATTAGTGATGTCTAAAACATAGTCCAAAGCACTAATATTAGTGCTTTTAGTATTTAATATGAAAATAATGTATAATATGAAAATAATTACCAATCAAAGCGGTAGGTAGGTAGGGTGGTGTGTCTATTTTACAAAAAAGAAAACAGAAACTACTGGTGGTAGGACCTCTTGTAAGTCCGCACGGGTAGGTACCACCACCCTGCCTATTTCAGCCGTGAAGCAGTAATGCGTTTCGGTTTGAAGGGTGGGGCAGCCGTTGTAACTTTACTTGAGACCTTAGAACTTATATCTCAAGGTGGGTGGCGCATTTACGTTGTAGATGTCTATGGGCTCCAGTAACCACTTCACACCAAGTGGGCTGTGAGTTCGTCTACCCATATAAGCAATAAAAAAAAAATTTAATTGTGAATTTCCTTAAGGATGACGAAGCAACTGTAAGACCGTCATCAATAATGTACTCTGAAGAAAATCATTTTTGTTTGGACAGGGTTCGCATTTTCTGTATGATTTTGAAGTCGAAAAAGGGCGTCATGTAAAACTAAACAATAAAATTAACAATAATTACAAAAATGAAATCGCATTAACATCTGACATTTCTAGGCAGGTTTGTCTCTGCTCCTGATATTGCTGACATCCAATCGCGCAGGTAATCACAAGCTTCGCGTACCGTCTGCCTAAGAGGTCAAAAAAATCCAAAAACAAAAATATCCCATCATCCAAAATTTCAGTAAACATTTTTTAAGTAGTTCTAAGCAATTGAACTTTCTCTTAATTGTAACCGTTGTCGAAGGATAACTTTAAATATTGTTTATACTCTATTTTGTAATATTTTGCAAACGGTACATTAAAAACGAATCAAATGCATTCCACTTATTTGAATGTCAACGACACCTCATTAATAACAATCATGAATGATTGGAATACCTGAAACAATTGAAAGTTTTTTTAAACATATTGCTCGTATAATTTTAAAGGCGCATTTTGGGCCCAAACAATACTCTTGATAACTATGTCAAAAGTAATCCTCAAAATTTAATGAAAGTGCGGAGTCACTTTAGGCCGAATCGAATTGATTGATCAAAACAAGAACTAACATAATCGGCTTATTAATCAATCCAGAATTAAAAACATGTTAATTAAGAAATGCTTTTTTAAATTTTTTTTATACAATAACAAATACCAAACAAACTCGTGGATAACTCATTTTCTTTTGTAGTTGGTTAAATGTAATTTATATACAATGTATTTGAAGCTTCGATATCATGTATCAAAGGTGGCTGTCGGAATTCACGTTCTAATGAGGGCTCTGCTAACCACTTAATGACAATTGGAACATGAGCTGAGCTAAAGGGTGTTTTCATTAATTTCTTAACCTATCACGTGAACCAACTTTTTACTGGTGGTAGGACCTCTTGTGAGTCCGCGCGGGTAGGTACCACCACCCTGCCTATTTCTGCTGTGAAGCAGTAATGCGTTTCGGTTTGAAGGGTGGGGCAGCCGTTGTAACTATACTGAGACCCTTAGAACTTATATCTCAAGGTGGGTGGCGCATTTACGTTGTAGATGTCTATGGGCTCCAGTAACCACTTAACACCAGGTGGGCTGTGAGCTCGTCCACCCATCTAAGCAATAAAAAAATAAAAAAAATTAATAAAACTTAATTAAACTGACTAAGTCGTATGTTAAGATTCACAAGAAGTTAATCCCCTTGTTTTGAGCTAAAGATTGAATACGTACGTTCACACGTTAAGACACAAGTATTAAATGACAAAAAGCCGCCTCGCGTGTTGGCTTATCTAACGAAAACATTCGCACTCGCTCCAAAAGGGGCTGGCATTGTTGCTGGATATATACACACATACGTATAATAGTCCTTTGAAAACAACTAAAGCTAATCAAGGTTCTATATCTATACTAATATTATAAAGAGGAAAGATTTGTTTGCTTGTTTGTTTGTATTGAATAGGCTCCGAAATTACTAAGCCGATTTTAAAAATTCTTTCACTGTTTGGAAGCTACACCATTCCCAAGTGACATAGGCTACAATATTTTTTGAAAAAAATTAAGGATCCTTACTAAAACTCCAATAATGTAACTCAAGGTGTAAAAAAATCATCTAAAATATTCTTTACATCGCGTGCCCTGCGAAAACTATTGATGATAGAATAAAAGAATGTACTACAACTTTGTAGAAAACATTATTATTTACAAAAAGTGTCACGACAGCATATGTCTAACTATTATAGTTATGCCGCAATAAGCGTTCTTTTATTTTAAAAAATAAAACAACGTCAAATATCGTTGAAATTTTAGGTAACGACCCGAGCGGATCCGGAGCGGGCCGCTAGCATTATATATAGTTACTAGCTGACCCGGCAAACGTTGTTTTTCCATATTATATATAAGATTTCTAGGGAATTTGTAGTTTAGAAAAAAAAAACTAAGTTATTGTAATTATGTGGCTAATAAGTGAAAGAGGCATATAGCGCTGTGAACGATGAGGGAATATAAAAATAACAAAACCACATAATGCCACATTATAACAAAAAAAAGGCCAAAAAATAAATGCTATGGGTGGACAACCCTTATCACTTAGGGGAATGAAAAATAGGAATGTAGTAGCCGATTCTCAGACCTACTGAACATGCATATAAAATTTCATAAAAATCGGTCAAACCGTTTCAGAGGAGTATGGTAATTAACATTGTGACACGAGAATTTTATATATAAGATGTTACTGATAATACAATGTGCCTTTTATTCTAAAACTTACTTACATATTGTTGAAGCACTTAAGGTTTGACACGAAATTTTACAGTTCTTAACAATGTTTTTGGGTTCCCGGCAATGGTACGTTGGAGAGCATTCTGTTATATCCCTTTTTCCATCGCCCATCGCCCATCGGCCACAGGAGCTGAGAACATCGGTACTGGTACGTGGAACCATTACGCATAAAACCATCCTCAGCAATAAGTTACGGGGATTAATCTGCCTCTGACATTGCAAAAATACATTACATACAAACGGCCGTCTGGTGTAGTGGTAAGTGATATGGTCACTACACAAGGGGTCGCGGGTTCGAATCCCGCCAAGGGAAGATATTTGTATGATAAATATAAATGTCTTTTCCAGGGTTATGGATGTATATTAAATATATGTATGTGTATAATAAAAATCGTACATTTATATCCGTTATCTGGTACCTGTAACACAAGTTCTTTACGAACTTATCACGGGACCAGTTAACGTGGCGTGATTGTTAGTAAATATTTATTTATTTATTATTTATTTATTTATTTGTGGCGTTAATCATATAAAATCTAATCTAATCATATTTAAAAGTCAGAATCACAGAACTAATATATAGGTATTTCAATTCTTATATAATACAATTGAATGATTGGAATCGAAAAAAAGATGTGTGGTGTCGTGGGACACTGGATAAAAACGAAGTTCCTTATTATAAAAATATTAATTTTAAGTTCTATTCGAGGTATAAAGAAAATAATTATTCGAGTATACATTTTTTATTATGATTTTTTTATTGATAAAAAAAACTACTTTACAAAGTTATCAACTTTATTTTATTCACTATGATTTATAAAAAATATATAATAAAAATATGTTATTTTTTTATACGTTATTACAAAGTTAAGTCGTACACTGCCTGCATTACTTATAAAAATCTTACGTTACGGACGTTTTTTCCCGGTTAGGGTACCCCTCCGCATCGTCCCATAAGGAACTTCGTTCCGAAAAATATCGAAATTAATATACAAGTAATCGCTGACTAAGTCACCAAAGGCTTGTGAAGCGGGGGGCTTAAGTTGTGACACAGCTCGATATTGATTTGAAACATCCCCTGTAATTATAGGGATGATTAAGGAATGGTAATGAACATGGAAGGGGAATATTTGATTGCTACATAGGACGCTATATTAATGTATTCTTAATATGAGGGATTTGGACTCGCATATGAAAATTTAGGGTTATTACAATTTTATAGACATACCTATATTAAAGTAATATTTCAAGTCATATTTCTTTATCCACATTTAGATAAATATAGGTTAAATTCTTAGTAAATTGGGGGCTCAAAGGGCTCTTTAACTCATGACAAAGAGAAAACCTTTTTTTAAACGATGAACTCATTATAATCGACGTTGTTCGTCATGAAAAAGGGTCATTTAAAAATACAGTAAAAATTAGGAATAAATACTTTCTACAGTAGGTTTCTATAGTGTATAATATCAGAAACTATGTCAATTTAACTGACACTATAAACTATAATATAATGTTTTAAAACGAACCGAATAGTTATTGAGACATCTGTTTGATTTCGGAACGTCAAAAATGTCAACGAGCGACGTCCGCTATGACACTTTTCCCTTTTCAATTCCCGCCGTCAAGGGCGACGTATCGATTTCATATTTTTTAAATTCATATTTTTTTATTTTTTTATTGCCTTTGTAGGCAGACGAGTATACGGCCCACCTGATGGTGAGTGGTTACCGTCGCCCATGGACTTCAGCAATACCAGGGGCAGAGCCAAGCCGCTGCCTACCGCTTAATACTCTCCACAAGCCTCGTTTGAAGAAGGACATGTCATAGCGCTCGGGAAACACCGTGGAGGGGAGCTCATTCCATAGCCGGATGGTACGTGGCAAAAAAGATCTCTGGAAACGTACTGTGGATGACCGCAGTGGCTCCAGGTAGTATGGATGAACTCTACTCCGGTGGCGGGCGGTGCGATTGTAAAAACGAGACGTTGGTATCATCTCGAACAATTCCTCAGAGCACTCCCCATGGAACATGCGGTACAAAATACAGAGGGAACCGAAGTCCCTCCGCAGACCCAGAGGCTCCAAACGATATATTATATCCTCATATATCTTTAATTTGTCACATAAGGCCTAATAAATATATCAAAACTAATAAATACAGTCCACTCTAATTTACCACAACGCAACACGTCTCTGTTCAAATTGGCCATGCTGAATATCTCTAACTACTAAGAAATTTATAGTTGAACTAAGCCTCCAAGGAGACAGTAAAGACAAGAAACTCCGTCTGCATCTGTTAAGAATGATAGAAGGTTGCAGTATCAAGAAGGTGTATTCTGGAGATCCAAACGACCACTTGACCCGACACGAGCTCCACAACACTGGCACGAAAGATCTTGAGAACGTAGGTGATGGGTACTCAAATTGTATTTTTGAGCTATTATTGTTATATGTGGTATGCTATGTATGATAAGACACTAAAAAATCAGCGAACAAACAACTATTTTTAAGTTATCTATATATTAATACGTGAAGGAAAAACTTTGTATCCCTTTTTACGAAAATTGCGCGGACGGAGGAGTATGAAATTTTGCACACTTATAGAGAATATAGAGAAGAAGTGCACAAAGCTAATATTTTTTTAAAATAATGCATAAAAGATACATTAAATCAATAAAGAAAACATTACACACACTACATTCCATGTATTTGACGCACACACGCATGCATACTATTTATTGTCAAATTTTTGTTCTTGACGTCTGTTGTCAAATTGAGAAAAGATTAAATATTGTTTGTCTTTGATAATATTTTTTATAGTGTAGTCTTGGCGAAATTTGTGATTAAAGAAGTATAAAATACAATCATAATAGTGTACAAACTTATAATTTCAATTAATTATAGTCGAATTTTGACTACCGGGCGACCACTAGTTATAATAAATAGTGAATCTTGCATCTACATCAAATTGAAAACATTCAATCAATGTTTTATTTGCCTTTTCGATTATTAAATATTTCAAATGGAATCTAAATCCAGGAACAATGATGTCGTATTATACAATCATTGTAATGAGTATAAATAGAACCAAAAACTGATCATGATTTACCCAAAATTAAACAGACTTAAAACCGGGGACCGAACTACGATTTCATATTATAATTTCCACTCAGTGTTTGTTAGAAAGCTTGTTAAGAGTACACGAGAGCGAGTACGGGTGTAAATTTTAGCGACTACCTATTCTAATTGGGCCACGAAGTGCGCTGTCAAGATATCGGATGGTGGGAACGGAACTATCCATAATAGTTATAGAAAAAATATCAGTTATGATGGTTGTTCCTTGCTGGATGTTTTGTTGTTCTCTTCAACGAAACGATTTGGCTCGTATTTACAGGTTTATTAAAAGATAAAAACTGAAGAACAAATAATAATGAAGTGCAATATGAGTGTAGTAGATAATGTAATCGTTAAAGATGTATATGCGTTCGCGATCGCTCGATGAAGTGAAGCTCGGCGGTGGGCGAGAATAAAAACTTGTTTTGAGGGATTTAGAGATCCTTAACAATGGTTGAGCGTAATATGGTTCGAGATAGTTCGAAACATCTGCCCAAGTTAACTATTATCAGGGCAGAAAAATTACTGATGTTTAATTTATTTTTGTGTCGATAAATTATTCGTGATAGTCACTCCGTTTAAATGAAATTGTTTATTTTATAAAGAGGGACTATAAGACGCAGTGCTTGACCAGTGCGAACTTTTGCACGCCCACATCTTATCGAAGGTGACCTTTTTACATTCTCCTGTTATTTTTTTGATAGTTTTTAATGGTAGCGGGAATATACAAGAGCTCTCTAACTTACTTAAGCTCCGTTCACAGCCCTCGCCGAACCCGTCGCTTGCTACGAAGGGCTCGACGAGTAAATTAACCCATAGACACAGCCCATTAGTTCCTCACCGGATCTTCTCAGTGGTAGATTCTGCGAAGCACTGCTCTTGCTAGGGCCAGTGTTAGCAACCGGCTTGAGCCCCGTGAGGTAATCTACACGTCAAGGAGAAGCTGAAATAGCCTCTCAAGGCTATCAGCATAGGTAGGAAAAAAACGTAAGCTCAATACTTTTCTTGAGCACGTAAAGGATATTCTTGCCAAATTTTGGATAGCTTAATGTTTTGATATACAGTAAATAAAATGATTAAATCAGCGGGAAGTTCATAATAGGAATGTTATGGGCCTTGTATTGGATACTATAGATATGAAGTTATTAAGTAGTTATGTTGATAAATAAAAAGTGGATACTGCTGAACATGAAACGAATAAAGGAAAGAAAACCAGTGATGATTTGCAGACAATAAACTAACAAGAGTTCAGTTCAGAACAATAATTTTATTATTCTCCATCTCTTATCCTTTCTCTCTGTTATCTCTATTTAATCCATATATGATTGTTATTAAATCGATCATAATTTAGAATGTAAATAAAGAGCTTCTCTTTATCATTAATAGATTATTAAACATATTTAGTGGCCCGACGGTCTTTAGTAAGGTCTAATAAATTAGCTCGACGCTATTGTGTGGGCTCACTTAGTGGCAGACTTATTTACCAACCGTGCCTTACCTGGCTTGAATTTGGAAGACTTGATTTCGCCTCGCGATGTACTTTCAATGTTGATATCACATTTACATCGAAACTTGGGACATATTAATCTCCTCCATCTGGAAAGAGCTCCACCTGGCCCAGTGATTACCGGGGCCCGTATATATCGCAATGTGAATATCCACATTGACACTCTACATCCTTCAAACCATAAAGCATTGCTGTTTCGCGGTGGATATAGGCAATATGTTAGTGCCTACTCGTACGAGCCCGTAAGACGCCCTTAAATTGCTATTCATGCAATATATATTGTTTTACGCAACTAATCGATGTCAATATTTTAATTTTGTATATTCATATCGATAGCGTACTTATTCACGTACGCACCGTAATCCAAACTGCCCGGATTTACAAATGCCAATAATCTCACAACAAAAAATTAGCTACCTACTAGTCTTACCGAGAGGGCTGGTGGTCGTAGCGCTGACGACCGCCGGTTCGGCATCCCGAGGGGGAGGGTGATGGGAGAGATGTGCTCCGCACTAAACGCTTCACTTTCCCCCTTTGCCTTTTCATGAGTTATGTCTCATGCGAGGTTTGGATGCTAGTTGTTGAGCGACAGGAGGCTTTAGTCGGTTCAACTCCGACATGCCCCGCCCTCCATCCCCAGTGGAGGGCGGAAGTCCGGTGATTTCCTCTTGACAAAAAAAAACCTACTAGTCTTAAAGAATCTTAAACTTGCATTACAAAGAAGCAATATCAAGGTTCTACGAAAGAACGATTTGTTAAGACAAAAGATAGACCAAAAAAGTCTTCATTAATTTTATGAAATTATTTTATTGATGCTTCAAGAAACTTTAATATAGTCCTATTGTAAAGAAATTTAATTTGTATAAAAGTTTCACTATATTTATTTTATAAAAAAATATACTATGATACCTATAGAATGATATAATATATTATGTCACAAATATTAACTTTGCTTAATCTAACGGAAAACATATTTCAAAATTCAAATGTAACTATCGAATACATTAAAGTTAGGGTTAGTTACTTTGTACCCTTACTTTCACCCCTCGTTTGTCAGGTGTGTAATATGCTCAGAGATGATTTAGATAATGAGCCAGCCAACTAAGGGTAAGGCTTTGTAAGTACAGATTTTATCATAGTTTAATCACCCACCCTTTACATAGAGGTGCTTAATACGACGCCATTGTATGTTTTAATCGACGTTCTATAGGAAGGTAAATGATCTCTCTCTGTTACCAATGTACTCCTGGAGTGCTCCAGAATAACTCCATAGACAAACGAATTGACAGTTTTTATATATGTATATCGTGATTCAAATTGGTTGGTAGCTCCGGCTGTTTATGGTTTGGATGTGGATATAACTGTTACGCGCTGGGTTTCGGGACAAATAAAATTTCACCAAAGTACAACTAAACACTGTATTCAACACTTAAAACACTTAAAAACTTCACAAACATTTTAAAACTCTCAGTTTGCTTGTTCCGCTTCGCTTCAGGTGATCCGTTCGCTGTTTCGCTTCGAGTAGTTCCGATTACTGACCGACTGCGTGCCATCCCTACAACGCTTTTATAGCCGATATCTCATCCCTAGAATCATCGAGAATATTCCACACCTCTCTAGTAGCAGCTTCCGCTATCTGACAATAGATGGCGTTGTAATTCTTGAGCATTCTGGATTCTTCGATATTCAGCAATAGATGGCGTTACTCTTACGGGCGTAACATAACCAATTGGATAATTACCCTTTGGATACTCGTCTGAGGTAGGTAATAATTACACGAAGGTACTGAATTTGAGAGGCAAAAAATTAATCACCGAGGTGTACTTCTGGAATGACAATAGGGAGAAGATCTGGTAGTGTAAAAGCAATGAATGATGTAATCGCTTAAAAATAAATGCTAATTCCTTACAATTTAAAAGCTTACATGGCTTTATAGGTAAAATGCTTGATCTACCCGTAGTTAAGTCATGAAACCGTGGTTCACTTAAAGCAATTATCTTTTTCTGAAGAGCTGTGATGTCTCTAATCTGTGCTCACACACTTCTACGATAAACTACAGACATGTTGTAAAAAACATACAACATATTTTGTTGCTTTTCGCAAATACTAGATCCCTATTAATCCCATTGTAATTGAAGCGTTGACCTTGTGTTTAAGGGCGACCCGATATTTTGGTTATTTTACGTCTCACAGCAGACAGACCACAATTTCGGTTGCCCGTCTTAAGCCAATTAAAAACAGCTTGTACAATGAATTTAGAAGACATGCGAAAAGCAAAGACGAGTTAATTTCGAACATACATTTTTTTTTATTGCCTAGATGGGTGGGCGAGGTCACAGCCCACCTGGTGTTAAGTGGTTACTAGAGCCCATAGACATCCACAACGTAAATGCGCCACCCACCTTGAGATATAAGTTCTAAGATATCAAGTAAGTTACAACGGCTGCCCCACCCTTCAAATCGAAACGCATTACTGCTTCACGGCAAAAATAGGTAGGGTGGTGATACCCACCCGCGCGGACTCACAAGAGGTCCTACCACCAGTAAAAAATTGTATAAAAGCTGAAAAATTAATAGGGTACATCTAGGTAATTAAAACATCCTGTAGCTTCGATCAAATTTAATATTCAATATATGTTTTCCGAACAAGGGTGAAACTTTTAATAACTCCGTCGAGTTGATACGTCCCAATATGTTTGCGAGACCTTTCGAATTTCGCCGATTAAAATCACATAAGACGAAGTTTTGTTTGCCAACGGAAATCTGCCAAACAACGCTCGCGAGTGAAAGACCAAATTGCCGAAACTGAATGAGATCAAGCGAAGTTTCCCGGGTTTATTTGCACATAATTAGAGAGAGCTCACTTACTTTGCGGAGTGTGAGGCTCTGTACAAACATGTTTGAATATTGAACGGTGTTTTATAAATTTGTACGTATTTACCTTTTGTATTTTTGTTTGAGTTAGATGGTCCTTTTTTACTTTTACAATTGCTTCACTTCGAATTTTTAACCCATAGTAAGTATTGTTTGTTAATGAGTATGAGATATGAAATAGCTTCGTCTATTGACTGACTGATAGATAATGTGCAACTTGAATTAGTGACCGTAAGAGGACAAAATCTTTAATCATTCCCTGATATCCTAAATGAGCACAAAACTGTATTGAATTTTGTTTCATAAGGAGATTAATTTGAGCTAACGCTAATTTACAGACACTAATTAAGAGTTGGAAGAGCATGATGTATCTTCTTTAAATATTTTTTAATTGTTGATCTGAGTGGAAGCAGTTCACCTGTTTTAATTGGCAACGTTCTTAACTTCAATTAACTATCTTATTTTTTCCAAAAAAAAAAAGAAATGTACACAAAAATAAAATAAAACATTTCACGCTACCCACCTCGATATTTCACGCGGACGAATCCAATTTAAAATGAACAATACGCCTTTTCAAACGGGAGCAGTTTCTTCATACAGACCGCCGTTTTGGTCCTAAAACATAAATTTATTGTTACACAGATCGCTTTCCTGGGGCGCGTCTTTCGAAAATGGTCTTTAACGTCCACTGAGCTTTGTGTAAATAATGTTCTATTAAATTTATCGCCATAATAAATGCCCGGGTCCACGTTTTTCTATGAATATAAGTTTAAATTTAAACCTTAACTGGTTGTCGCATCTATTTCGATATATGGATCGTTTTTATTGCAATTTTGTTTGTTTACTTCGAATATAAGAAGATACAAGTATAAGTTTTTTGACTAAGTATGTTGTTGTTCAATTTTTAACTCATAAATTGTCTATGCCTGTCTGGAAAGCTCAAGAGAAGCATAAAAGGAAGAACAAAAGACTTAGATTATAATTTTACAGAATTGTTACTGGTGGTAGGATCTCTTGTGAGTCCGCGCGGGTAGGTACCACCGCCCTGCCTATTTCTACCGTGAAGCAGTAATGCGTTTCGGTTTGAAGGGTGGGGCAGCCGTTGTAACTATACTGAGACCTTAGAACTTTATCTCAAGGTGGGTGGCGCATTTACGTTTTAGATGTTCAAGGGCTCCAGTAACCACCTAACACCAGGTGGGCTGTGAGCTCGTCCACCCTTCTAAGCAATAAAAAAAAAACTAGATAGAATTATTCAATTATTTAAAACCGATCGTAAAATATCATTCAGAGAATTGCTATTTCTTTCTCTAGATCAATTTCAGTCTCAGCAATTACTTATATCAAGGTAAGCTCTGTAAGCATTGTCCTTCAACGAAAATCGTTGTAAATAACGTTTGAGTGCGGGCTGAAGCGGCTTGAAGAACTCGCCGCCATTTTGTCCACTCCTCAAGTGTAAGAGCATAATCGTCCCTTAAATACACACAAGTGCACAATTAAACAAAGTATCCCTCATTTCTAAGAGTTCTTGTTGACGTCGTAAATGTTAAGGGAAGAAGTAAAAATGTTTGATGAGATTATTGCAATCGAATACGGAATACCTATTTAAGTTTTATTTGTTCTATCATTAAATACTTTTGACTGACTCGGTAGTGCAGTAATCAGCGGCCCTGACTGTTGCATCGGGGGTCGTGGGTTCGATTCCCACATCGAGGAAACATTCGTGTGCTGAACAGATTTGTTTGCTCTTTACCTGGGTGTTTATATGTATCTACTTAAATATTTATATTTTTAAACATATCGTATGTTTTTAGTTTGTAGTACACATAAGACAGGGCATCCTAATTTGGGGCCGGATGACCGTGCGTGATTTGTTCCCAGTTATTCAGTGCCCCTAGGCGCGGGGACTTCGTAGGAGGTTATGCCCGCAGTCCGAAAAAAAAGGCAGTTGTTAGCATCGTCAGCTGGTCGGGTTACAGCTCGAGCACAGGTCGGTAGTGTGCACCGGGCACGGTGGCACGGTGTTCCGCTTCCCGTCCAGCGCGGTGTTCTACAGGGATCGGTCCTTGGTCCTCTCTTGTGGAACATCCTCACCGTCTCGTTCGACCTGAAAGCGGAGGTGCTTGCTACGGATTACGCGTGGCGATGTGATCTCTGCGGCAGGTGATGTTCGACTTCTGCGAGTCCACCATCTCGCAGAAGGAGAAACTGGAAGGCCGTTCATGTAGCTTCGGCCCTGTGAGGAGGCAGTGTCCTCCTGGTGATAGTCACGGGGTGACCTAAGAGGGTCGAGGTTGTGTCGCACGCTACCGTCACTCTAGCGCGCTGTCACCAGGAGGATGGGACAACGCGTCGTTGGAAGCGGTCCGTCATGCGGTCCGCATTACCGTCATCGCTGTCGTCGCCCGGGCAGCCTGGTAAGGCCGCCGTACCGCGGACACCGGTGTCGTTGGTAGCCGACTATCGCCTCGACGACCCGTCGGTCGGGCTTCGTAGGAGTTGCACCGCCAATCTGGTTGTGGTGTTGATCGTGAGAACCCTTTTACTCTGAATAGGTTCTGACCCCGAGTGGAGATGGGACGTCGGGTGTAAGAGCGCAGGGGAGTCGTTTAGTCCAGTAAGGCCATAAAAATATCCTTGTGCCCGCAGTTTGCTCCAAACTTCTGCAGATCGTCAGAAGTCTCACATTCCTCGTGCGCCCCTTAGGCGCGGGGACCTCGTACAAGTTTCGGAACACAGCCCAAAAAAAAGGACTTATTAAAAAATCATGTATTCCGCTAAATTTAAAGCAAGATTTTTATCTTTTGTTAAGTAGTTAGTAGAGCTAAAAAAACATCACTACGTGACTGTCGCCAGCTACCGATTAAATTATGTTTTACGTGTGTAGATACATAATTATAATATTATGTTTATAATCAAATTTAACTAAAAAAAACGTAAATTTTGTTACCAGCTGTTTATTCGCACGCAAATAGCTGATATTGGATAATAGCGTCCGAGATATTTCAAAGATCAAGGTTAACTCGAAATATCAGATCTATTTATATGTAATCGAATATCCCGAGAGCGATACATCACGGTTATAATCTGAGCGAAAGAAGTGAGACTTATGTGTCATTCATCCGTAATCGAGTGCTGCCAGACTTGGATTGTTGCCAGACCAAACCTACTGTAACAAATCATGCCTTTATGATGTATGAAAAAAGGGTTTTGTGTTTACGTAAAGTTAGGGTTACACAGTGTAGTACGTTAGATGAAATATAGGTTTTCCGTGCATTTGTTATGTATTGTGTATAATATATTTTTGTCGACTGTTAATTTTGATTAACAATACATGTTAAATAGACGATAAGTGCTATGTTTTATTTAGCAATAAACATTCAATTTTAACATTGTAAATGTAAGAAGAACATTATATTCAAAAAGAGAATTTGAACGATCCTGATTATAATTCAAGTCTTTTAACCTAAATTCTAAACAAATTGAACTAATCTGGTCAAATTTCTAGTAAGTTCAGTTATTGATTGTGGATAGAATTATTTTGAGCTCACCCATCGGACGGCAATGGTATTATGATTATCATTTATTTCTAAAGACGGTGGTGATATTCATTTTAGGGTGTATAAGAATTTCGGGATAATTCGGAACGAGATAGACTCTTCTATCAATCTAGGTCATATGTAATCAGTCAAGACACGTAATATTTAATGCGCTTTGTTAACGTTGATTGGAACATATTTCTGTCAAAGTTTCAATTTTCTGTTCATACGATAACGTAGCACTGTTTCACAGTAGTATATCAGAAAGGTCACTAAGCAGAGCTGTCTACATCAACACCAAGCTGAAGCAAAGTTGAAGAAACGACCGCGAACGAATGACGAAAAATCTTTGAACAGATCGTCAAATATATCTATCTATATATATAAAAATGAATTGTTGTTCGTTAGTCTCGCTAAAACTCGAGAACGGCTGGACCGATTTGGCTAATTTTGGTCTTGAATTATTTGTCGAAGTTCAGAGAAGGTTTAAATGATAAATATGAAAATGCTCGGAATTAAATAAAAATAACAATTTTGTTTTTCCTTTGATGTGTCCCCCGTCGGACGGATTCCTTTTGTTTGTTTTAAGTGTATATTATACAAAAGTTTAGGTCTTTTATTTATCGATTGAGGCACTACGAAGTCTGCCGGGTCAGTTAGTATTTAATGAAAATCTCTTAACAGTCATATTCTTTTAACAGTTCCTCTAAAACTATTTCGATGTATTCATTAAATGGATAAGACGTTCATCCAAAGTATTCGACTGGTCGGTCAACAGCGCATTTGTATTCAAATGATAACTACCGCACATTTGTTAGAGCAACGTTTTTCGTTGTTTTCCTATCCTACGATTTTGAATGAAACATTTATCCGCAGAGATACTGGCAGGCCGCCAACAGGATGTTTCGGCTTCGATCACTGTACCGTCGACGATTATCTGAAATATATTTTTTTGACGCACACACCTGATGTTTGTCCATACCTTATTGTTAGTGCCCGTCTCTATGAGATTTATCGCGTTTTCGCTCTAACCTTTCACTTAATAGACGGATTATGGAAGCATTATTTTCGGGAACATTATCAACGTTTACATCATCCTAAAGATCCAGAAAGTTCTAGAAGTCGAAATTTCAACGCTGTTTTTCAACATTTTACTGATAATCGTTTTAAGAATCCTAGATACAATGATAGTTGCTCAATTAAACTTACATTTACCAGAAATAACAGAGATATAAATGGAGAGAGAGAGAGAGAGAGAGAGAGATAGAGATAGTACATATAGATATAGTATTTTTCACTAAATACTCAAAACTATCAATTATTATATATTTTTGACTTGGTAGGCTTTCTATGTAGAAGTTGGCAGATCGCCAAAAGGATGTTGTTGCCCCGATCATAGTGCCCGTCGATCGTTTTTCAGCCACTCGCTGTTTCTGTTTCCGGAGCTAAAATGTATCATCGAAAATTTGTTCTGAATGTACGCCTCAGTGAATTAGGTGTTATCTATACTTATATATATAAATGAATTGCTGTTCGTTAGTCTCGCTAAAACTCGAGAACGGCTGGACTGATTTGGCTAATTTTAGTCTTAAATTATTTGTGGAAGACCAGGAAAGGTTTAAAAGGTATATAAACATGAAAATGCTCGGAATTAAATAAAAATAGCATTTTGTTTTTCCTTTGATGTGTCCCCCGTCGGACTGATTCCCTTTGTTTGTTTTAAGTTTATTTTTTTCAAAAGTTTAGGTCTTTTATTTATCGATTGAGGCACTACGAAGTCTGCTGGGTCAGCTAGTTTGTTATAATGATTTAAAATAAATTTATAGTTTCCTAGGATTTTATAACGTTGTTCCTTTTTTGGGCATACATACCTTAATCCTCATATTTTTCCGTGTTTATAAGTTTTCAATGAGCTTCTTTGTCAACTTTAGTCACTAGATCAAATTAAAAAGGTCATCAACCATGATATCTTACAATCTATATATTAATACGTGAAGCAAAAGCTTTGTATCCCTTTTTACGAAAACTGCGCGGACAGAGGAGTATGAAATTTTCCACACTTATAGAGAATATAGAGAAGAAGTGCATAATGCTAATATTTTTTTTAATAATGTACAAAAGATACATTCAATCAATAAAGAAAACATTACACATACTACCATGTATTTGACACACACACGTGTGCATACTATTTATTTATTGTCAAACTTTTGTTCTTGACGTCTGTGGTCAAATTGAGAATCTAAATTAAATTATAGATTAAATATTTTTTGTCTTTATTAATATTTTTCTTTAGTGTAGGTAGTCTTAGCGTTGAAAATACAATCATAATAGTGTACAAACTTACAATTCCAATTAATTATAGTCAAATTTCGACTACTGCGGGACCTCTAGTATAATATTATTATTCATTACCAATCTTACATGAAGACGCTCATTATAAAGTGACCAAGCTTGGACACTATTGCACGTGTTTGGCATTTAGCCAGATACATATTAAATTTATTAGCGAATCTCCGAAAGCGAAATGTAATTAGCCACTGAATACTCCATTTAATAAAATATCGACAACGCGGGCATAAAGTTGGATCTGATTTTGGCAAAAACGCTTTTACATAAATTATTATTTAGATATTTTTAATGAACATTAGTGATAGGTTTTTTGATCAAAATTGCACTGAGACCTGAAATCTGAGAAGATTTACATTAATTTTTAGGGGATATTTTGATGTTTTTTTCGCTATTGGCGTTTAAAAGACGTGAGCTATTCCAACAAAAATATTGAATGGCAATAAATATTCGATAGCTAAGAAAAAGGTTAACAAATCAAGGAGAATTGCGATTTGGTTTGTTTGGGATTGCGGCTGGCCTAGAAACTTTGCCTCTTAGCTATGATGAATGGGTGAATTCAAGAGCTCAGCCTGAAGGAAATTGTTACCTAACAACTGCCCTTCTGTCTGCAAGTCCTACCCTTCAGATCAGAAAGCACTTATATATGATTCGCGGCCGAAACTATAAGGCGGTATCTACCCGCGTAAGCTCAGAATAAGTAATAATATTTTAAAAATGCCTTACGCAAGGGAAAAACCAGTTTCTTTATTGATTTTTTTTAACTATATTTTACGATAGGTATTAAATAGGATTATTTTAAGCAAAAAAAAATTGCGCTCCGAAATAAAACCCATAATGCTTAGATAGATATCTGAATTTTTATTAGTACGTCAGTAAACGTAATCTTTAATCTGGTTTTCTTGCCACAGTAACGCCCCCGGTTTGATCTAGATTGTACACATTAAATTTAGAATAATCTGCTACAAGATTGTACGTTGAATTACGTCAGCTGAAATATTTGTTTCTGTACTGTATTAAAACATTTAAATTAACGTTTGATCGTAACTATCACTCGTTTTATTCATTGCAACAAAAACAGGTGCTGCAATATATGTATGTACGAGTAATAAGCGGTCTCCTAGACAACGGCTTCTGAAAAAAACCCAGAGATGTAGAAACATAAAAACATACTGCGATAATGAACACAGAATAAATGTATAGCTCAATTTTCGTCATATCCATCGCGCGACTAACGATACATAGTTCTTCTTTACTGCTGGAGGCCATTCCAGAGCTCATTTTGCGATTTTGGGACGACTATCCACGGTATTTCCATGGCACAAAACTGTGACTTCAAATGATAATTTAAAAATATATCCAGCAGTAAGCAGCAACTTAGCTATGCTGGCCCTAAAACTTACATGGGCAACTATGACCTAGTGTTGAAGCATATGCTTGATACCACCGGTTTCTTTTTCCTACCTATGCTGGTAGTCTTGAAAAGCTATATCAGCGTTACCCTAGCGTGTAGGTGAGCTCTCGGAGCTCAAACCGTTGCTAACACTGGCTCTAGTAAGAGCAGTGCTTCGCAGAATCTACCACCAGATCGAAAACGCGACCCACTGAGAAGATCCGGCGAGAAACTCAGTGGGCTGTGTCTGTGGATTAATTTACTCGTCGAGCCCTTCGTCGCAAGCTACGGGTTCGGCGAGGACGGTGACCGGTGCTTGTGGTACCTAAAAGCACCGTTAATGGATCGGGAGGATCCGTAATGACGTACTCAGGGCGACGTCGACTGTTTACCATGACACCGGTATTTCTAGTACATACTATAATTAAAACTATTATTATGGTGTAATCTTGCGTTTTTGTTAAATAAAATTTTTTTTTTTCCTACCTTTGCTGATAGCCTAGGGAGGCTATTTTAGCTTCGCCCTAACGTTTGTAGGTGAGCTCGCGGGGCTCAACCGGAGAGTTGCTAACACTGACCCTAGCAAGAGCAGTGCTTCGCAGAATCTACCACCGGATCGGAAACGCGACCCACTGAGAAGATCCGGCGAGAAACTCAGTGAGCTGTGTCTATGGGTTAGCTCGCTCGTCGAGCCCTTCGTCGCAAGCGACGGGTTCGACGAGGACGGTGACCGGTGTTTGTGGTGCCTAAAAGCACCGTTAATGGATCAGGAGGATCCGTAATGACGTGCTTTGGGCGACGTCGACGGTTTACCATTAGGTCTACTGGGTCGGGTATGAAGTTTCCAGCGGCTACGATGAGAGGGTTCTCATGTCGTGTCGCCTTCTCAAAATGGCGCAGCGATGCCGACTGCAGATACTTACTAACTGAATCGAGCTCCAGGTCATCGTGGCGATCCACGTTCCTAAGGAACCAAGGCGCTCCGACGGCTATCCTGCAGAATCGGGATTGAATAACCTGAAGGGACTTCAAGTGGGTGCGGGCTACGTGAGCGAACACTACGCTTGCATACGTCATGACGGGGCGTATACAAGTTTTGTAGAGAGTTACCTTATTGCGGAGGGATATAATTATATTATTTCCGACGTTTCTAATACATTACTTCGATCTAGTCACGGCCGATTGACTAAAATTTAAAAGTAGTTTTAATTATTTCTGCAACTCACCAATGCCGAAGAAAATACTATTACAGTGTATATTCATTCATTAACTCATATTTTAATGCTGGGTGTCATCCATGAACGTGTTAATTTAGTCTTTTTTGGTTTATTCCTTATAAAAATTGGCATATATGCAACGTTCAATGCAAGTACATCGAGGATATTACCCTTTACCCTATTTACCTTCATTCAGTAACTAGGAACCCGCCACCCAACCATCAGTTAGAAGCTCCTATATCTTAAAGACAAACGCTCATCATAAAGTAACCAAGCACGGACAGACATTTGGCGTAATGCCAAATGAAATGCACAATATATTCCACTAAGCCCCGAGATCTTATATCAATATATATATATATTTAAACGTTTTGTTCTGTAATTGTCGGAGTGACCGGTACTACAAAGATATGTTTATGACTGCTGTGAAATAGTTTGGCTCTAATTACACCTTGTTCGTGATACTATTGATTTTCTGAGAATGAAAATCTCAATAGATCTTTTAGTGGTACCTCAAAATCAAAAGTCCCGGTTTCACGTCTAGGCGATTATTTATCTATTGCTTCTGTCATTTTTGCATGGGTTACCGTAACTATTTCATAATTTGGTATAAAAAAATTATTTTTATTTATTAATTAATTTTATTTAGTAATTATCAATTTATCTTATTTATTAATTTAGTTAATTAAGTAATTATTAATTTGTCTATAGTCGATATACACATATGAATAAAAAGATAGCTGTTATTTTTAGTGTGGAACATATGTTATTATACCATTTAAATAAAGATTTTGATGAAAGTTCTTGAGGTTAGCAAATTTTTTATCGCGATACAACTGTGAGTACCATATACGAATTTATAGCTACGCATACAATAGAACGTACGTGCTGCATTCAACAGGCTTCCTACAATGAACCAAGAACGAAAATTTCGTATGTATGGTATATAAAAATTGCTAAGAATTACCTCGAGTCGTAAGAATGAAATAAATGTTTAAGCCGCAAAAGTGAATTTTAAACAGAAATCTATATATGTATATAAAAATGGATTGCTGTTCGTTAGTCACGCTAAAACTCGAGAACGGCTGGACCGATTTGGCTAATTTTGGTCTTGAATTATTTGTGGAAGTCCAGAGAAGGTTCAAAAGGTAGATAATGCTTGGAATTAAATAAAAATAAAAAATTGTTTTCCCTTTGATGTGTCCCCCGTCGGACGGATTCGTTTTGTTTGTTTTAAGTTTATTTTATACAAAAGTTTAGGTCTTTTATTTATCGATTGAGGCACTACGAATTCTGCCGGGTCAGCTAGTATAGAATAAAATTTATGACAGTATTTTGATTCGATAACGTCTGCCCGAGAAATTGCACTTCATGTAGAGGTCAAAGTTAAATGAATGTTTTTTTAAACGATCTATAATTACATGATACATTTCCTGCCGTGAAACAGTAATAAGTTTCGGTTTGAATGGAGGGGGAGGGCAGCCGTTGTACTGTAAAAACTGAGACCTTAGAACTTATATCTCAAGGTAGGTGGCGGCATTTACGTTGTCTTTACTGGTGGTAGGACCTCTTGTAAATCCGCACGGGTAGGTAAGACAACCCTTGAACTGACTTGAAGGGTGTGGTAGCCGTTGTAACTATACTGAGACCTTGGAACTTATAACTCAAGGTGGGTGGCGCATTTACGTTGTAGATGCCTATGGGCTCCAGTGACCACTTAACACCAGGTGGGCTGTGAGCTCGCCCACCCATCTAAGCAATAAGAAAAAAAAACATGTTACAATAATCATAGTAATATGTGTGTGTGTGTATCGTGTAGCGATCGATGTACATGAGTGCGGTCAATATTGAAGTGAGGATCGAAGCAGGCAAGCGACCGGCGGCTATTGTATCAATTATTAAAGTTCTATCGATTGTGGAAATTTGCTTTCTGGCCCTTACTTCATCAATTTAGAGGGCACATTGAGCTCGAAAATGCCAAAATATTCTTCTAACTTCAACGGTTGTTGCTTGATTATTACTTATATCTATATATAAAAATGAATTGCTGTTCGTTAGTCTCGCTAAAGCTCGAGAATGGCTGGACCGATTTGGCTAATTTTGGTCTTGAATTATTCGTGGAAGTCCAGGGAAGGTTCAAAAGGTGAGAAAATATAAAAATGCTCGGAATTATATAAAAACAAACAATTTTGTTTTTCCTTTGATGTGTCCCCTTGATGTGTCTTTTATTTATGTGTCCCCCGTCGGACGGATTCCTTTTGTGTTTTATTTATCGATTGAGGCACTACGAAGTCTGCCGGGTTAGCTAGTTTAAAATAAAATCAACGCAACTAATGTTGCAATAAGCTTATAAATAAATAAAAAATGCACTAAATTTCAGACAATATCGAAGTTTATTAGTTTCGTATCACGTGGACTGGCTGGAGGCTTGAGAAAGCTCAATCTCTTTTCGGATATGAGGATAATTTTATTTATTAAAATGTTATTTATCTTCATTCAAAATAGATGTCGCATGACGTCACGCCAAACAAAACAATCAGTAGTTTGTTAATTTTTATGAACATTTTCGCAAAATGTATCCGCTTGCAAGACTTAACGCTATATGCTCTGAACTACATTATATTGTAACTTAACTCAAATTATATTAATCATTAAAAAAGCTAAATTTCTTCGTATCCTCACATTAAAATAAATTCTATAAATGAATAGTTCTAACATTTTTATCTTTACTTTCATTTTTTTTTTTTATTGCCCTTGTAGGCAGACGAGCATACGGCCCACCTGATGGTGAGTGGTTACCGTCACCCATGGACTTCAGCAATGCCAGGGGCAGAGCCAAGCCGCTGTCTACCGCTTTATACTCTCCACAAACCTCGTTTGAAGAAGGACATGTCATAGTGCTCGGGAAACACCGTGGAGGGGAGCTCATTCCATAGCCGGATGGTACGTGGCACAAAAGGCCTCTGGAAACGCACTGTGGATGACCGCAGTGGCTCCATTTTTTTTTTTTTTTTTATTGATTAGATGGTTGGACGAGCTCACAGCCCACCTGATATTAAGTGGTTACTGGAGCCCATAGACATCTACAACGTAAATGCGCCACCCACCTTGAGATATAAGTTCTAAGGTCTCAGTATAGTTACAACGGCTGCTCCACCCTTCAAACCGAACTCCAGGTAGTATGGATGAACTCTACTCCGGTGGCGGGCGGCGCGAAGTACTTGCAAAGTCAGATGAGTAGCTCGTATTAGAATCGCAAGGAAGAACGGTGGAGGAGAGGTTCATTACAGAGCCTGATGGTAACTATGAATGAACACAAAAATTCCTGGCTTCCTTTTTTTGCCTACCCACCAATTTAATTTCACATATTTAGGCTTCACCATGATTTGAAGGTAACGCTTGGATTGGTATACACAAACTTTGCTATTATTGCGGCTTGTGAGATGTTAAACAAAAATTTATTGAATAACCTAACAATTTTTCGGAGCACAGATCATACGCTACGAAACACAGAAAATGAAAGAATAAAAGATTGCTCATAAATTTATATTTTCACTCAGTATGCCACAAGCATTCTAGTGCTCAAATATTGATTTAGGCAAGGCAGAAGTAATCATAGTTTTGGTACAAAATTGTGTTGTTTCATATTATTTACAGTATTATCCGGAATACGTATTATTTTGTGTGACATAAATACAGTGATATCCAACATATTTCAATAATAGGCCGAAGCAATAACCATACAACTATTACGTACTAGTGAAACAGATCACGCTTCGTCGTGACATGCACTAATTGTATGAAAAATCGGTTTCTGTAATTATTGGTCACATATCGGGAGACTTCCTGGAGCGCCAAAAATAACTTTTTTTATTTTTTTATTGATTAGATGGTTGGACGAGCTCACAACCCACCTGGTGTTAAGTGGTTACTGGAGCCCATAGACATCCACAACGTAAATGCGCACACCTTGAGATACAAGTTCTAAGCTCTCAAGTATAGTTACAACGGCTGCCCCACCCTTCAAACCGAAACGCATTACTGCTTCACGGCAGAAATAGGCAGGGTGGTGGTACCCACCCGCGCGGACTCACAAGAGGTCCTACCACCAGTACTCACAAGAGGTCTACCACCAAACTCACAAGAGGTCCTACCACCAGTAATAAATAATACCACCAGTAATAAATAACTGTAAATTTTCGATCGTATGAACATATAGAACACCAAAAACTTATATAAAAACGTTGATTTGTAATTATATCAATCATACTTTTTGTTTAAACATAATTATATTCAACGTGGAAAACATTTCCCCTTCAATTGTGTGTCCACCGATAGCTAATGCATTGAATTCGATAACTTAGACTTAGTGACACGCTATATGACCATTAAAATCCTTTCTATAAGAATATAAACAATAAAAACGATTAAGGAAAACATTATATATGATTACTTGGTCGAATCAAAATAATTGTGATACATTAAATAACAGAGAGGTAAAAATATATTGAGGTATTGACGGTTTTACCGATAAAACACATGCGGCTCTAGATACGTTTTATTTTTTTGTACCTTTTCGTGGATTTTTAAAATACAAACGTCATATTTGTATTTGCAATACAATTTTACAAAGCTATTTGTACGACTTTTAATTGAAAATTAATCTGTAACTCCCGTTCATTAATAGTACTACCGCATTGGGTGACAAATGCATTGCTATCTATACTACTATAGGTATCAACTTAATTGACCTGTAAAAAGTATTCGTAATTTATATTATATAATAAAAACTCATCAGAAAACACTAGTTTGTTCTTAAAACCTGATTTTATTAATCACTGCATGCCATTTGGCATCGCGCGTCTAGAATTAGCATATAGAGCCCTGCTGGTCTTAATTTCTATATTAGTATTATCCTAACTTCTACTTCTGTTAAATAAATTAATAAGTATTCTAAATTGCAAAACACTAAAAATGCCAATAAGTTAAATATAATATAAAAAATTTCGACGTGCATACAGACAACAGTCGCGTTTCAATGGCAAACTATCAAAAATAGACCATTAAAAATTCAAAACGACACACCACCTATACTATTTCATAGTTCTCGACTATTCGTGTGCGTCGCTATGATGCGTCTATGAAAATAAATTGTTTATATATGTATGTATATACAAAGAAAATATGCCTCGGTCAGTCGGTTGTCAGTTAGTCAGTTACTTGCGGGAAAGGGGCGTGCGGTGTCGTTGTATACGGAAAAATAAAATCGGGTTTTTGCTTTCGTGCAACACGTGGTTTCGCCCGGGAGAGTTGCAAACAATTTCGGGTGATTAGTGAACTTTCCCTTTGCCTGTTTAGCCACTTAATTACGTGTGTGTGTGTGTGTGTGTGTGTGTGCGAGTTGTGTTGTGGTCCTTGGAAGTAAATTTTAATTAGTTTACGGCTATTTTGATGAGGGTATAACGTTTGTTTTGGTGAGTTCAATGACTTTTAAGTTAAAAGTGCGAACGTGATTTTTCCAGGTAACTGAAAAATTCCGAGCGATTCTTTTTGACAGGCTCCTTTAATTTTTCTGTGAGTGAGAGTTAATTAGCACAACGTTTCAACTAAATTAATTTCGATAAATAAACATAGGTACATATTTAAAAAATAATAATATTCATTAGAGAAGATTTATCTTGATGACAAATTTATTTATTGCTTACCGAACTAATGATAAAAACATTTATCTCATGTTTTATTTGAAGGAATATAAGCGTTTAAGCTAAAATAAACTTAATTATTAATTTACGCATTGTCTACATAACAAAAAAACTAGAAAAATATGATTGTTTTAGGCTATAGTGTCTTTTAGGAAAATATATGAAAACACTTTAGCTCTGTTAAAAGTTTAAGTACATAAACGCAGATAGCAGATTTGTAAAGTATTACTAATAGTTGAAGGTTTATAATTGCTTGACACATGTCTGTGCCGTTCGACTAAGCACACAATCAAATATACTCTATGATTATGCACTGGACTCTTTCATATTCTTCAGACTCTTTTACATACCACTAATATCACGTATGTTTGAATGGCATTTGGACTTAATATATTGCCCAGCTGGTCTCCCGTGCACAATGCAATACAAATATTTTATGTTAACGGAAAAAGAAGGCAAAATTTGAAAATATTTTTCACTCTTTCATCAATTGCATTTTTATTATGGCCATAAGTACCAAAAGATAATCTTCCGAAAATAACGAGATCTCGTCTCAAAGATAACTTATTCGTGGAACGGAAAAAAGTCGTAAAATCTTCAGACAGTGACGCATTTGCATCATGATATAAATTTGAATATTACAGGAATAATACTAATATTAAAGATCTAAAAATGTGTATGTTTGGATGATTGTTAGTTAATCACGCCAAAATTTTTTTAAGAATTTAGATGCATTTTCGCGCAAATGAAGCTTACATTCTGGATTAACAACACATATTATTATACATTTTATCTTACTTTTTATCAAGGTTAATAAAACAGCTCGGGCAACGCCACGGATATACTCGTATATACATATATAGTTGTAATAAATACGAATATAAATATAAATATAAAAATAAGAAGTCATGGCTCCGGAATATCCGGGAGTGGACCGGTATTGCCTCCGTCGAACAGCTGTTCCGGCTGGCTGCTGATAAAAATGAATATAGAAAACTAACGGCCAACCTTCAGGATTGAAGAGGCACTGGAAGAAGAAGAAGAAGAAAAAGAAGTGTGTTCTCTGATTCAAGATTTCACTAAACAACTATCCTTTAAATCGACTAGTTGATTATGGACCAGAGAGAAACATTGTTGAGGGATAACAGCAGTCCTTTAAATCGACTAGTTGATTTTAGACCAGAGAGAAACACTATTGAAGAAAAATGCAACGGTTTTCATTTGTTCGAAATTTTAATTATAACGCGAGTGAAATCGCGGGGTATGCTTAGTATAATCACGGAATGAACTAAAATAATAAAGACGTTGAAGAGTAAATATTGACTGATCCGAAATTTTAAAACGATAATTTTAGAGATAGAAAATAACTAAAGAAAACCCCCATATCCGTCACGTCATCCCAAAAGTGCACGGTGTATCTTGAGGTTAAAGAGCTCATAAACAACGGACGGTGCTGATGCCGTCAAAGCCACTGAGGTCGTGATCTTTATCTCCCTTTCTCAGCGATAGAAAGCTGATGCTGATGATAAGCATCACTTTACTGTTTCTGTCGCGAAGCAACATATGTTTACAAGGTTACGATACTCCTTCTAAACTGTGGCTAAATAGTGTTTAGAATATGAGCGGTATTCAGTAGGTAGTGGTCATCAGATAGGCTAGATGTTTCTGCCTAAAACGATACTAAAAAATTATGAACCTCCTCTTCAAGTCGTAAAGTCGATTAGGGGATATATCCTGTGAATGGGGGTGACGGTCTCTAAATATTTTACCAGAATATTGACCTCACCAACTGGCATTATGCAGTTCCGTGAGTCGGCACGGATGAGTATTACCATACTGCACCTCACCAACTGGCACTATGGAGTTCCGTTAGTCCGCACGGATGAGTATTACCATGCTGTACCTCACCAACTGGCATTATGGAGTTCCGTGAGTCCGCACGGATGAGTATTACCATGCTGTACCTCACCAACTGGCATTATGGAGTTCCGTGAGTCCGCACGGATGAGTATTACCATGCTGTACCTCACCAACTGGCATTATGGAGTTCCGTGAGTCCGCACGGATGAGTATTACCATGCTGCACCTCACCAACTCGCATTATGGAGTTCCGTGAGTCCGCACGAATGAGTATTACCATGCTGCACCTCACCAACTGGCATTATAGAGTTCCGTGAGTCCGCACGGATGAGTATTACCATGCTGCCTATCACTACTGCAAGGCGATAATTCTTCCTGATTTGAAGGGTGGGGCAGTCACACACCCAGTCATCACACACTGTCACTGTATTTACTACACAATACAGAAATCGCCGTGATGGGATCCAAGAACCATTTAATATCCGATAGAGAGTTCTTTTATTTACCTTAATAAACATGTGTATTTCACGTATCCTAATTTCAAGATACTATTAATATATGTATAGTATCTTTATCGGCTTTCGCAAATCGTAGACTAGATTAAAAATAATTTATAAGCTTACTCAAAACTTTTCGTCAACATTTGACTTAAGTGACAAATGTAAATTAACATCTTAGTCATCGACTTGACCACGGCTACTTTATAATGTATTGAAAACATCGGAAATAATTATTATAATTCCAAAAAATAACACGACATTAAACCGTAAATCTAGTTTAGATTACAGTACAAATGTATATCTGAATATTGTTGAGCTTAATATTGAAAACAAAAGAGGAAAATACAATAAAAGCCTTAACAGGCAATCATTTTCGGCAGTGACTTGATTTCTCTTTTTTATAGTTTTTATTTAGAACCACTAACACCATTTTTGTAGACGTGAACTTAAAGTTTAGCAATATTATTTAGTTTCATACAGCTTTATATACTGTACTGTACTTAATTAACCAAACTGTCTGAATTATTGTATTTTTTTGTTGTCTTTCTAAGTATAATAATATATGGAAACGTGTAATTGGTCATCATTATTTTAGCGTTCCTATTTTATTTATTTATTGCTTAGATGAGTGGACGAGCTCACAGCCCACCTGATGTTAAGTGGTTACTGGAGCCCATAGACATCTACAACGTAAATGCGCCACCCACCTTGAGATATAAGTTCTAAGGTCTCAAGTATAGTTACAACGGCTGCCCCACCCCTCGAACCGAAACGCATTGCTGCTTCACGGCAGAAATAGGCAGGGTGGTGGTACCTACCCGTGCGGACTCACAAGAGGTCCTACCACCAGTTCTAACTAAACCAGTCCTAACTAAATGAAAGCTAGCTTTGAATTTTAGAATTAAAAATAAAGTCAAATAGGGGCGAAAATGTCTCCAAAAAATTAACCAAATATGCGAGAACTGAACAGTACCAGTATTATATTGATTCATTAAACGATAATTTTATGATCTAACGGTTTTAGTGCGCATTCGTAACATTATTGTGGATAAAGCTTGCACAAAACATCGATCAAGTGACATAGACAAAGATAGCTCAATGTGCATTGACCCGCGCGACGCATCGCCGATAAGCACGGGTCAGCGTGGTCCTTGCTCTGGCTACATTTAGACTTTCGTCTTCCGCGTTTGTTTGGACATGTTATCTACATATTAATACGTGAAGCAAAAACTTTGTATCCCTTTTTACGAAAATTGCGCGGACGGAGGAGTATGAAATTTTCCACACTTATAGAGAATATAGAGAAGGAATGCAGAATTCTAATATATTTTTTAAATTATACATTAAAAATACACTAAATCAATAAAGAAAACATTACACACACTACCATGTATTTGACACACACACATATGCTCTTTGTTTATTGTCAAACTCTTGTATTGCTTAAAGTTTGTAGTCAAATTGAGAAAAGGTTAATATTCTTTATCTTTAATATTACGAGTATTTGTCTATAGTGTAGTCTTGGCGAAATCTGTGACTATAGAACTATAATTAGTCTTTGACAATAGAACCATAATAATATCCAAACTTATAATTTTAATTAATTACAGTCGAATTTCGACTACTGCGGGAGCACTAGTCTACATAAAGCTACAATTCAAATTCGAAAACTGTGAGAGCTCAGAATAACTGTAGCTGCTGAATGCTCGTAGCCCTTTCTAGTTCTGTATTTGCGTCGATAGACAGAAGGTAATGAATGTCTGGATTCTTTCGAAATCACAAGAATGCAGCCACACAATCTAAGCCGTATTATATAATGCTTGTTTCCTTCGAATCGAATCGCATGGCTATTCTATGAAACCGTCATGGCCTAACGGATAAGACGCCCGGTACGTTCGTATGTATCTAGCGATGCGACTGTGCCGGAGTTCGAATCCCGCAAGCTGCTACTATTTTTTCTACTTGAAATATGTACTTAACAAATGTTTCCAATGACCTTCACGGCCAGGGAACGACATCTATTATCTATTTATATTTATAAAAATGAATTGCTGTTCGTTAGTCTCGCTAAAACTCGAGAACGGTTGGACCGATTTGGTTAATTTTGGTCTTGAATTATTTGTGGAAGTCCAGAGAGGGTTTAAAAGGTAGATAAATAAGAAAATGCTCGGAATTAAATAAATATAACAATTTTGTTTTCCCTTCGATGTGTCCCCTGTCGGACGGATTCCTTTTGCTTGTTTTAAGTTTTTTTTATGCAAAAGTTTAGGTATTTTATTTATCGATTAAGGCACTACGACGTCGGCCGAGTCAGCTAATTGTGTAATAAAAATCAAACATGCAAAAATTATAATTTGCGTAATTACTGGTGGAAGGACGTCTTGTGAGTCTGCACGGGTAGGTACCACCACTCTGCCTATTTCTGCCGTGAAGCAGTAATGCGTTTGGGTTTGAAAGGTTACTGTTAAAAGTGATACCTTAGAACTCATTTCTCGAGGTGGGCGCGGCATTGACGTTGTAGATGTATATAGGCTCCGGCAACCACTTAACACTAGGTGATGCGTGACCTCGTCTCTGAGCAATAAAAAAAATAAAAATGCCCTTTGATCTAAAAGCCTTAACTGTTCAAATCATTATTTTGTTAAATCAATTTCCTAGAGAATGCTGCAATTGTTTTATTTTATTTTATTTGAACATTACATTCTAGAACGTTCTTCAACACAATAAAAATGCAGCTAGATTTTAAAACGGCACACGGGAATGTGATTTATGAGGAAGCACCATTAAAATTTACGTATTTTTTGTGCATAACATGTGTTATTTCATTGCCGCACCTGTTCTCGTATTTCTCGTTTATTTATTTGTTAATTGTAAATTTTTATTCGTAGTAACAAAAGCTGATACATCTCAGTTCGAGAACAGGTCAAACCCACTGAGTTTCTCGCCGGATCTTCTCAGTGGGTCGCGTTCAGATCCGGTGGTAGATTCTGCGAAGCACTACTCTCGCTAGGGACAGTGTTAGCAACACTCCCG
Organism: Bombyx mandarina; assembly: GCF_003987935.1. The sequence continues at coordinate 2,356,028 of NW_021011511.1, forward strand.
GTTTGAGCCCCTTGAGCTCACCTACACGTCAAGAAGAAGCTAAAATAACCTCTCCAGGCCATCAGCATAGGTAGAAAAAAAAAAAGATTCACGACTAAGAATAGGACCACTCCGTGTCTACGCGTAGGTTTCGTAAAAGACTGTTAAGATAATACCAGCACACTGCAATCGCCAACCAGCATTCACTGGTGGAATACGTATTACGTGTATTGTATTGGCGTGTTGGTAGTTATATCTTTTTATTGCATGGGTGGATGAGCTTATGGTGGGCTGTGAGCTCGTCCACCCATCTAAGCAATAAAAAAAGCTCACAGCCCACCTGGTGTTAAGTGATTATCGAAGCACATAGACATCAGTCTACAACGTAAATACCACCACCCACCTTGAGATATAAGTGCTAAGGTCTCAGTATAGTTACAACGGCTGCCCCAGCCTTCAAACAGAAACGCATTACTGCTTCAGGGCAGAAATGGGCAGGGCGGTGGTATCTAAGCGTACGGACTCATAAGAGGTCCTACCGCCATTATCTTGGCTCTAGCCGCCATAAAGCAAACATTAGTCCCGATGAAAGCTTTTTGACTTTTGACTCTGCTGGTGTAGCTAGCACCTCTCACTATTGTGCCAAGGTCCGATTCCCACATCGGGCATACAATCGTGTCATGAATAGGTTTGTTTACAATTTACCTAAGTGCTTATACGTTCCTAAATATGTATTAAATAGTGGGCGGGCCGAAGGTTTATTTACCTATCTAGAATATTGATCCAATATGTTTTGATATGAATAAAATAACTGCACATTATTAATTGTTCTGCGATTCGTATTTGATTTTAATTGTGCTATCGATTAGACAACAGATCATCCACTGTAAGTGCATTTCGAAAAGAATAATCTAGACCTATAACAAAATTACGCAATGTCTTCAAAATAAATGAACGCGAGAAATGCGAAAAACAAAGCTATTCGTTTCATTCAAAATGCATAGATTAAAACGAGATGCAAGAGATAAAATAAAACACGAATGCGTAGGTGTGACCTCGACGATAATTATATCGGTCTTTGCAATGCGAAAACGTATGCACGGAGATGGTCTGTCACCAAGTGCTAATACAATTGAAGCAGACATATTATAAAATGTTCGTAACGTTATAATAAAATTCGATTAAAGTCTCATTTTATAAGAATATATTTATTTAGAACTAGCTTACCCGGCAGACTTCGTAGTGCCTCAATCGATAAATAAAACACCTAAGCTTTTGTATAAAATAAACTTAAAAACAACAAAAGGAATCCGTCCGACAGGTGACACTAAATGTGTCAGGTGTACAGGAACAACAAAATTGTTATTTTATTTAATTTCCGAGCATTTTCATATTTATCTAACTTTTAAACCTTCTCTGGACTTTCACAAATAATTCAAGACCAAATTTAGCCAAGTCGGTCCAACCGTTCTCGAGTTTTAGCGAGACTAACGAACGGCAATTCATTTTTATGTGTATAGATTTAAATCTCAAAGAGAAAACTCCTAAGAGATACGCAGAGAAACGATCATGAAACCGCTGTTGAAAATCTTCATGGAAATACCTCTGAAGTCGTAGAGGCCTAAAAGACAAGACGCCCGTTGCATTCGTAACATGCGATACCGCTGTGCCAGCGTTCGAATCTCGCTGGCAGGTATAAAATTTTTGTAAATGAAATACGTACTTAACAAATGTTCACGAGTAACTTCCACAGTGAAAAAATAACATCGGGTAATGAAAATTAAAGCTGCAAAAATGATTAAGTTTACTTTAATTTTAGTGATGGTAGGGCATCTTGTGAGCTCGCAGGAGTAAATACTATCATCCTACTTATTTTTACCGAGAAGCAGGAATGCGTTTCGACTTGAAGTATGGGACAGCCGTTGTAGCTCTTTTACTAATGGTTTCATTAAATAAAAATCATAGATTACTTTATTTATTTTTATTACTACATTAAGTATTCAAACCTATGACCCTCTTGAGTAAGTGGTTAGTGTTGTTCGTGAGCATCAGGAATGCCAGAGTCTCAGCCAAGCCACATTCTAATGGTGGGCACGACTCTTCTCAAACCTCTTTTGAAGAAGGACATGTCATTGTTGTAGCGCTCAGAAAACGCTGTGGTGAGATTTTGTTCCAAAGCCGTATGGTAAGTAGCCAAAATGACCAGATCTCCCGCAGTATATTCTTGTCTCGATCGATGGACAAGTGGCAAGCATTTACGATTGCAAAAATTTTGATCATACTTTAAAGCAACCGTTAATTTTAAATAAAGCCCATAGTTATATAATTAAATAACCCGATAATAATGGAGCATTGCTAAATGTTTACACTGTGAAAACCAAAGCTTTCCGGATTACAGCCCTCGAAGCCGCATTAAAGTTTGCCTAATTAACATTCAAACAAATTAACAATATTCAATTGTAATGTTTTGGGGGCTTTTTAATATTATAATTATTTGCTTTAACGACAGAAAATTATCATTTCTGATTATTTCTCAATTTTCATTTCCGAACAGCGGTTTGAAGTGACGTTTATTTTTGTAATAAACATTATTATTTACATAGCACTCTTCGTATCATTTGCTGGCAAAGAATATTCCGCTCTCGTACCGCACGAGACTATTTCAGTCTCAGAGATGCAGACGAATTCACAGCCCCCGGTATCTTAAGCGTTAGCCTTAGCCACATTAGCCTATATGCAGCTTTTCCCAAAGTGGGCGATAACGCCCCCTTGTGGGTGCTGAAGGCCTAAAGGGAGCCGATAAGAGACCCAGAAAAAAAATTCGAGTGAGAGCTCAGTCGGTGTCTAAGGGTCCTACTAGATGAAGTTACAAATCGCTTCCTCCCAAGCCTCGCCCCAAAGATCGGTCCTGCACTGCCTGCATCTATTGGATGCCGTCATTTAACATCAATCTTCTAATCTATACAAATAAATAGAATTGAAGTGTCTGTTTGTAGTATTTAAATAACCGCTTTTTACTACATACTTAAGAACGTATATACGGTACATATACCACAATTACATTTTTTTACAATATTTATCAGTCGGTCTCTTTGTCTATTTGTTTGTTCCGAATAATCTTTTGAACGGCTAGACTGATTTTAACGGGACTATCATTGGCAGATAGCTGGTGTAATAAAGAGTAACTTAGGCTACTTCTATTATAGAAAAAATCTAAAAGTGTCATAAAATAAAATAAGGGTTTGTTAAATTCCACGCGGAAGAAGTTTCGGGCACAGCTAGTTAATATATAAAGTCAGTATAATGTAATTATACCACGCAGAAATAAAGTAATGAGTTGGGTGGAAAATGACAATATGTCGAACATATTCTAGTACTTCTACGGATAGTTTTTGAAGTAGTCCGACAGATAAATCGTGTGTAATTACTTCTTGTTAAGTTATTTTATGACGTCATTTATTTTCTAGAATAACAAGTCGATCGGCTTAAGTTAAATCGGTGAAAACGTTTTTAAATGAGTTCAGGACGTTTCTCTTAATTTCCGAGTCGTTGGCATACAGCACAACACAGGCGCTAATTGTTTTGGACTCGATCCAAAATACGTACTTACCAGAATTTCATGGGTACGACGATGCATTTGAAAATTGTTTCATTATATTACGTTGCTTCGGTTCTCGGAGCTGATGGGCTAGCCAGATTTGCATGTACTAAGAGACTGTGGGTTGGAAAAAAATAAAAATCATCGATGTATTTTAGAATTCATGAATTTTTTTTTCATTGCCTAAAGTTGTAAACAAGCCCATCTGGTGTTAAGTGATTACTGGATGCCAACAACGTAATGGCAGTCATCAGCTTGAGACATAGATTCTAAGTTTTATAGTACAACGGCTGCCCCACCCTTCAAACCAACACATGACTATTTCACTACAGAAATAGACAGGGTTGTGGTCTTTCCCGAGCGAGCTCACGGTATTACGGCTATGTTATTCGTTCTAATTCGTGAACGTTATTCATAAACATGTTTTTTTTTATCCTACCTAAGCTAAGGGTCTAGAGAGATCATATCAGCGTAATCTTAACTAGTAGGTGAGCTCACGGGGTTCGGAACTGACGATGTTGCTAACACGAACCCTAGTAAGAGCCGTGCTTCGCAGAATCCGGAGGAGGATCCGGCGAGAAACTCAGTGGGCTGAAACATGAGTTAACTGTGTGTACTGAATTATGTCGATTTACGTTACTGAGACGCGGGACTACTGCGGTTCGAAGGGTGGGGCAGCCGTTGTAACTATACTGAGTGGGTGGCGCATTTACGTTGTAGATGTCTATGGGCTCCAGTAACCACTTAACAACCATATGGGCTGTGAGCTCGTCCATCCATCTAAGCAATAAAAAAATACACCGAGCGTCCTAAGCTTTAGGTAACGACAACTTGCATTAAATTTTTAACAGAATTTTCTGTATTTCATAACCAAAAGCTCGAAAGTCTTGTCTCGTTTTGATATCATCCTTTTATTTTATTGTCATCATAACATTTATTTTGATTTTTTTCTTTTCATTTGACAATCAAAATAATTAGTGATAATTCTTTGATGTCCTTATTTTATCCGTCAACCCGATCACCGAATGATACATAATACGACATATCATTTAAATTAAATCTATAATAACACTCTACTGTAGCATGATGCATCAAAAGTTCTGATAATACATATTATTTAATATTTAGCCTACAATAACGCTCTGCTGAATTCAAGAATCAAGCAGGGAAATAAAATAAGTCGACTGAAATTAGTACGAATATTTGTCATTAATTATGTCAATGACATTAAAACAGTATTAAGTTTTGATTTTAACGTCTGAAATGCAATCAGAAATTCAAAAAAATATATCTACACAAATCATAACAGTCTAAAAATCGAGGCATATTTAAAATGCCAAAATATACATTCTGAAAGAAAAAGCTAACAAACCTCCTTTACACTATTTTTTTTTTATTGCTTAGATGAGTGGACGAGCTCACATCCCACCTGGTGCTAAGTGGTTACTGGAGCCCATAGACATCTACAACGTAAATGCGCCACCCACCTTGAGATATAAGTTGTAAGGTCTCAGTATAGTTACAACGGCTGCCCCACCCTTCAAACTGAAACGCATTACTGCTTCACGGCAGAAATAGGCAGGGCGGTGGTACCTACCCGCGCGGACTCACAACAGGTCCTACCACCAGTAATTACGCAAATTATAATTTTTGCGGGTTTCACTTTTATTACACGATGTTATTTCTTCACCGTGGAAGTCAATCGTGAACATTTGTTGAGTACGAATTTCATTAGAAAAATTGGTACCCGCCTGCGGGATTCGAACACCGGTACATCGCTTCAACACGAATGCACCGGACTTCTTATCTTTTAGGCCACGACGACTTCAATATAATTCCACTATACTTCCACTATATTTCCACTATACTTCGACACTATAATTCCTCATTAGCGCTACATGTTTATGCAAGACAGTTGAAATCCGAATGAAAATATATGTTAATAAATGAATGGGCATACCGTTTTAGTTGGCAAACCGCCGATCAACCGTTTTGTATTTTTCACCTAAATGCTTACATATAGTGTTTACAGTTTTAACGACAATTACTAAATTTATTTATTAAATTTTGTTAAATTTGTCCATTAATTTTCTAATTGATTTTAATATTGTACCAGCTCATAACACTTTTACTGGTGGTAGAACCTCTTGTGAGTCCGCACGGATAGGTACCACCACTCCGCCTATTTCTGCCGTGAAGCAGTAGTGCGTTTCGGCTTGAAGAGTGGGGCAGCCGTTGTAACTATACTGAGACCTTAGAACTTACGAAGGTGTGTGGCATTTACGTTATAAATGTCTATGGGCTCTCAGTAACCACTTAACACTAGGTGGGCTAGGAGCTCGTCCACCCATCTAAGCAATAAAAAAAAATCATAACACCTAGTTCAGCCTAACACCTCTTTGGGAAAATTAGTGGCTGGAGCAGGAAGAATGTCGAAGAGATGAGGAGATGACACTCATAACGAGGATGCAGATAGTGATGATCGGAGTCGCGACGGTCAGATTACAGTCACGAATTGTTGTAAAAAAACATAATTACTAGTACATACTGCTACGCGCTGGGGTTAGGGATAAATAAAATTCTACGGAATTACAAGTTAACCCTTTATTCACACTTCACAAACACTTTAAAATTCTCAATTCGCTTTTTCCGCTTCGCTTCAGGTGATCCGTTCGCTGTTTCGCTTCGAGTAGTTCCGATTACTGACTGACTGCGTGCCATCTCTGCAACGCTTTTATAGGTATAGTCGAGACGAAATCCCTAGAATCATCGAGAATATTCCACAAAAGCCGAGTACTGTGTTTTCGCTATCTGAAAATAGATGGCGTTGTACTTCTCGAACGTTCTAGATGCTACTAGATCATTCGATATTTGTTCAACTATTCGGCGATAGATGACGTTACTCTTACCTGCGTAACAATACAATAAAAATAATTACACAAATATTTCTTTAATAAAAAGTATAGAATAATTTATTGATCACGTTGTATATTTTTGCTTGTAAGTTTATTGACCTTTTCTCGATCTATTTTGCAATCCGATATAAATTTTGCGTCCCCTAATAATAATGTGTGCTTCGTGTGTGCTTACACGCTGAAGTCTTGCTGAAGTTTCATGTTGTGACTAAATGTCGCTCCTGATTTATTTTGCAACAAAACTCTATGAATATTAATGTGGGTAATTAATAAAGATTATTGTGGATTCGTGTTGACAGCGCTCTCAAATTGTTATGAAATAGATTTGAATACCTAACGTATATTTTTCTTCCTAAGTAGTTGTGGCCTTGAAGGAATGATAAGGCGTACGGGGTACTTTTATTGAGTGATGCAAGTCAGTGTTCGAATCTCAAAGGCTAGTGACCATTTTTTTTAAATGAAATGTGTACGTAATTCACGGTAACGAATGACTTCCACAATGAAGATATAGAATAGTGTCATAAAAATCAAACCCGCAACTACTCTACCTATATCTGCTGCCACGACGTCTTAGATCGTTCCGTTTTGAAGGGTGGGGTAACTATTTATTGTCGAAGGAATAAGTCAAAATGGTTTGAGACCGTTTGATTTATATTATGAGTGTGTATTTAATTAAATAGTTTTTAATATTTATGTACCATTATAGTTACTACTAGATGATGATCGAGCTTTGCTCGGTTTTTTTTTTGATAACGCCATCCTGTTGTGTCTTTAAAGCGGTTAGTTGCCCTCAATTAAGAAAAATAGTATTATTATTCGCCAATAGATATCGGGAAGAGTTGATTATTGAAAACACGAATAAAACAACATTTTCTGAAAATGAATTGTAGCTAGATCGATTTATCGCCCCCGAAATCCCCTGTATACTAAATTTTATGAAAATTGTTGGATCCGTTTCCGAGTTTCAAATTATATACATCTATATATTAATACGTGAAGCAAAAACTTTGTATCCCTTTTTAAGAAAATTGCGCGGTCGGAGGAGTATGAAATTTTCCACACTTATAGAGAATATAGAGAAGAAGTGCACAATGCTAATATTTGACCACCATGTATTTGACGCACACACGCATGCATACTATTTATTGTCAAACTGTTCCAAATTGAGAATAGATTAAATAAAATACAATCATAGTAGTGTACAAACTTACAATTCCAATTAATTATTATAGTCGATTTTCGACTACTGCGGGACCTCTAGTATATATTAATATACAAGAATTGCTCGTTTAAAGGTATAAGATTTTATAGAGAGTTGACTACGGAGCGAAGAACTTGCACTAAGTGGGAATTATTGGTCTGTAGGTCAACTGCTCTGACTGTTTTTATTCGGAATTTGTGTGCCGATACAAGATGTTGAAAAGTGTTGATGGTGTGATTCCAATTTTTTTCTTCTATTTTGTGAAACTTACTGCTATAATTAGCAACGTATGCTTCAATATACTACCGTAAGATAGACGCTTTTAAATTTATATTAGACTAGTGGCCCGGTCCGGCTCCGCTCGGGTATTTAATTTAACAAAAATTTCAACGATATTTGACGTTGTTTTTTTTTTTTTTTTTTAAATATCACTTATGGCGGCATAACATATTATTATGCTGTCGCAACACTTTTTGTAAATAATAATGTATTCTAGTAAGTCGTAGTACATTATTTTATTCTATCATCAATAATTTTTGCAGGGCACGCGATGTAAAGAATATTTTAGGTATTTTTTTTACACCTTGGGGTCATTATTGGAGTTTTAGTAAGGATCCCTAATTTTTTTAAAAAAAGATTATAGCCTATATCACTCGGGAATAGTGTAGCTTCCAAACAGTCATATAATTTTTCAAATCGACTTAGTGGTTTTGGAGCCTATTGAATATAAACAAACAAATCTTTCCTCTTTATAATATTAAGTATAGAAGTATATATTGATATTCGTTACGGATTATATTCAGCCAGCTACGGTAAGAACAATGCCAATGAGCCCTGTGATCCAAAAACAAAATTGATAGTCCACTATAGAAAAACTGTGTCACAAGACATATCAAATCATGCCTCGCCGGACATGTGACAGTAAATTACCATATACGAACTCGGCGAACTGTAGTCAATATCGTTCAATATTTTATGAGGTCACCAGTTACTTAGATACGATGTTAATACAAAACAAGTATTGACCGATCGCGCGTTGTGTCACCGCATCCATTATTCTAATTTGAGAATGTTATTAAAGAAAAAAAAAAGTTCAAATATGAAGATATTTAAAAAAAATTGGTACTTCTGTTCGTTTGGATATAATAATAATAATCATAATAATGTCATCAGCGGCAATCTATTTTTATATAGTGTTTTAAAAAAATTGTATTTTTAATACATTATTCGAAAAATATTGTGTAATTAATAAGCTTTAAATAAATATAGAAATAATAATAATATCTTAGAGTTTAATATCGTGTTCGGTTTATTGATTTTATAATTCGTTGTTTTGAATTATTTACAGCATTCGTGATCACGGAGGAATCTTATATATTTAATTTGTTATAAAAAGTCTGCACTTTCTTGTAAACACGACTGCGACTCGTGAAAATTCTTAGAAACGTTCTGTTTAAACTTCATACTTTATATTATAAAATCTTGCCGATTTTGTATCTATTGTACTAATTGTAGTATAGTGCGTAATTGTAATTGTAAGTAATTCTACTTTTTGGAGTTTATTGGAGTTTACTCCTTTAGAATCGATTTACATATATAGGCCCGGGGTATGAAAATTATGGGGACCAAAATCGTACTAGCATGTCACACGAAATGCGTTATGCGCCTGATTGCGCATGTCACACGAAATGCGTTATCGCAGGTGACGCCGGGCTGCTGCGCCGGCAGTCCGCCACAAAGCCTCGTACTGATCGCGCGTTTCTCTCATTATTGTATTTTCATATATTTGTTAGTCGTTTGTTTTGTGTCTCGTTAATTTGTTAATAATCTGTAGTGTATCGTGTTGTCGTAATATAGAACTATTTCTCGTATTGTTTCGTTTAANGACCACGGTGTGGCCACGCCGGCGTACCGGTACCCTCCTCTGGAGGGCCTTCCCCTTTAGCAGCCAAAGAGCTGCCGGGGACATGGCCTAGCATCCAAGAGGGCTCCAGAAGGGAGCCCTCTCCCGCTTCACACACACTTTGTCCAGCAAAGGTGGGAAACGGGAACACGGTGTGCAGTCTTCTTTGTTCACGGCACCCCTGTGCAGACAACGCTGCTCCACGGTATCGGGGTGCACGCTTAAGCCCCACCGCCGCGACAAGGCGAGACCACGTTCGGTGGGGAGCATTAAATGAGTTAACAGTATTTCCACCTAATAGTAAGCATGCGGGTCGTAAGCCATCCATACCACATTAGAAATAGGCAGGCAGCCGGTAGGCAGCGGCTTGGCTCTGCCCCTGGCATTGCTGAAGTCCATGGGCGACGGTAACCACTCACCATTAGGTGGGCCGTATTTTCGTCTGCCTACATGGGCAATAAAAAAATAGGAATGTAAACCATTCGTAATTAAAAATTTAAGAAGATATTTATACTACAAAACAGATTTTAAAATTAAATAATAACATGAAACCTACTTTACAATTTGAAGTCAATCGTTTGACAATTATTGACATGAAAAAAAATTACATTATTAGTTTCACAAAAGTAGCGAAGAGATGTGATTGAAATTTTAGTATATTTTTTGTGTTGTGTGTTTTTTTTTATATGTAGTCTTTTTGATATCGATATTTGTACGAAATTCACAGTGAAAATTTCTTGTGATTGTATTTTTTTTTTTTTGTAATTGTTTATCCGGTACCGTGACTCGGATCTTTCAAGGCTGTTTTTTCTTTTGACTGAAGTAAGTGTATTCATTCGTTATCTTGGGAAGCACGAAGACATCTGCAGTGGGACAAACTAAGCCCGTAAACTAAGCCACGCCAATATGTATCATCCAAAGCATCCTTTAAATTATAACAACAACAAAGCTTAGTCGAAATATGCCTATTACTGGCCGAAAGAGCTTAAAAATGATATATGTATTAAATGAAATATGTTTTTTATGAAACTATGAGTTTGATGCGGTCTTATTTCAGACCAATATGTTTGTAAACATACGAAATATTACACAGCATTGCGCATGTTGGCTTACTTAAAAAAATTACTAAATATAACTTCTTTGAACACGCCACGAGACGAGTTGCAAGAAGGTACTTGGCTTAAACGGTAAGTCGCTCGGTATACCGAAATAAAGTTATGGGTCTATGCCGGGACTTAACATCTCTAACCAGTACCAAATATTCATAGGTAGCACTTTCTTACCAAAGACATCCACGATGACAGAACATCGTGTAATAAAAATCAAACCCGCAAAATTCTAATTTGCATAATTACTGGTGGTAGAACCTCTTGTGAGTCCGCGCGGGTAGGTACCACCGCCCTGCCTATTTCTGCCGTGAAGCAGTAATGCGTTTCGGTTTGAAGGGTGGGGTAGCCGTTGTGACAATAATGAGACCTTAGAACTATATCTCAAGGTGTGTGGCGCATTTACGTTATAGATGTATATGGGCTCCAGTAACCACTTAACACCAGGTGGGCTGTGAGCTCGTTCACACATCTCAGCAATAAAAAAAAATTAAAAAAAAATAAAATTTTTGTAATTAAAATTCAAACGTCATATTATTACAAGACAATAAGGTGATGACGACGGAATAAGTCGTAAACGAGAGTTCATCTACATAATAATATATTACGTATATCTAGGACTTAAAATATATAGACAAAGATAGTCTAGAAGTGTTGCAACCTAAATCATTTTTCAAGTGCTAGTATTAGGGTAACTGTACCAAAATAAAATGCCTCGGAAAGAATATCACATCTAAAGCTTAAATTAAATAGTCACATAAGTAAATAAAAAAAATATTGAAATTCAACTAAAAAATGAAAAAGAAATAATTTTATTATTTAGCTTTTCAGGATATTATTAAAATAACCCTTCTACTCATACCTGTTCAGTGTTCATAAAATATTTATAACTACTGATACCATGCACCCCACGCCTTTTTTACAATAAAATAATTTTTTCTTACATTATTTTTAATTCAAATTTATTACAATTTAATTTTCTATTTCTTAGTTGGTTTTTCTATAAAAGCGATTTTTTTAGGTTTTTTATACTTTTATTTTTCATTTCTTAGTTGAATTTAATTTTTTTCAATTTTTTTTAAACATTGAATTGTCTTCGGTTCTTCATAACCAAATTTCGAGTTAATCCGACGTTTTGAAAGGAGTCAAAATCATGTTCAAAGATTCCATTACGTATTAACATACACACGTCTGAATCTAATAAAAGCGTATTAAAAATAAGAATATTCAGTTGTTAAGTTGGTTGTAATATAGAGGTGTATGTTTTCACGTATAAGTCTCATCGGGGATTTTAATCGGCTTACCGTTTCGGCGCAGCAGCATCCATTCGAAAAAGCTACTTAAATATTATTACTTAGTCTCATAATTGCGAAAAGGAGAATTTAGATATCATACTAGTTAATGTTATTTGCTTTGAAACATACTTTTCGGTAGAAAAAAAATATCAAAGATAAGATAAGACGTAAAATGTAATGAATTTTAAGTAAAATATTAACTATTTTAACAGCTTTCTTGAAAATTAACAGTCGAGTGAATACATTTAAAAGGTATTTAGTATTTAGCATTTAATTATTGAAATTAGCATCAAAACCTAAATGTAAGTCTTAAAGCTTCAACCACTAATTTTCTGTAGTACTAAAATCTTAAAAATGATTTCTTATTCTATTTCCCAGCTGGCTTTCACATGTGAACTTAACTGGTGAACAATTAAGAACAGTCTTCTAAATGATTTTTTAATATTTTTGATTCTATTGTCTTCTTCCGTTTTTGCATAGACATAATTTAAAGCACTTTTAAGGATTAAATTCGCATAATTTATAATCATTATGTTATTTCCGACGTTGAGAATAATACTTTATACTTTTCTTCGTCACAGACGTGTCGATACTTAAATATTGTGATAACTGCCGTGAATATTTCTATAATAAGCATTTCTAGACTTTTACGTTCAATTTATAGATATGTTTCTAGATATGTATAATTTTTTTTTTTTATATTTACCATTTTTTCAGAATTTATCCGCGTTATATAGGTTATATAGGTCATCTATATCTTAATACGTGAAGCAAAAACTTTGTATCCCTTTTTACGAAAATTGCGCGGACGGAGGAGTATGAAATTTTCCACACTTATAGAGAATATAGAGAAGAAGTGCACAATGCTAATATTTTTTTAAAATAATGCATAAATGATACATTAAATCATTAAAGAAAACATTACACACACTACATACCATGTATTTGACGCACACACGCATGCATACTATTTATTGTCAAACTTTTGTTCTTGACGTCTGTGGTCAAATTGAGAATAGATTAAAATTAAATATTGTTTATCTTTATTAATATTTTTTTATAGAGTAGCCTTGGCGAAATTTGTGATTATAGACGTATAAAATACAATCATAATAGTGTACAAACTTACAATTCCAATTAATTATAGTCGAATTTCGACTACTGCGGGACCTCTAGTTAGAATGAATTCCACGCAATATTAAAGTTATGATGCTTTGGTATTTTTTTCATGATCTGTTTTCGATTTAACTACGTTAACAGTACATACAAACATAATTTTATCTATCGTCAAAAATATTTATTAAATACTGAGCTGACCCGGCAGAGTTCGTAGTGTCTCAATCGATAAATAAAAGACCTAAACTTTTGTATAAAATAAACTTAAAACAAACAACAGGAATTCGTCCGACGGGGGACACATCAAAGGAAAATCAAAATTGTTATTTTTATTTAATTCCGAGCATTTTCATATTTATATACCTTTTAAACCTTCTCTGGACTTCCACAAATAATTCAAGACCAAAATTAGCCAAATCGGTCCAGCCGTTCTCGAGTTTTAGCGAGACTAACGAACAGCAATTCATTTATATATATATATAGGTATAGATGTACTATATTAAATCTACTCCAATACCATTTTTGGGCAATGATAATCTTGTATACTGATAATAAAATTTATTGTTTGAATATGATAAAGGCGTATTCTCTGTGTGCAGCAGTTTTAATTTTACGTCCGCAATTGTGCCCTAACGAGGGAGATGAGCTGGAAACGCTGACACTAGCGCACGGCAATCATTTCGTGTATGCGGCTTTGGTGTTATTGACGAACTTAGCGTTGAACATTTCTACAAATGCGTTTAGATTTTTTTTCCTACCTAAACTGGTAGCTTTGAGAGGCTACGTCAGCGTAACCTAAGAAATAGGTGAGCACACGAGGCTCAAACCTGACGACGTTGCTAACACTAACCCTAACAAGAGCAGTAGTTTGTAAAATCTACCACCGGATCGGAAACGCGACCTACTGAGAAGATCCTGCGAGAATCTCAGTGAGCTGTGTCTGTGGGTTAATTTGCTCGTCAAGCAAAGCGATATGTGCGATTACGCGCGAGAACGATTACCAGTGCTCGAGGTACCTAAAAGTATTGTTAATGGATCGGGGGATCCGAAATGACTTGTTTAGGGCGACGTCGACTCTTTACTACCCGGTCCGCGGGATCGGGAATGTGTGTTTAGAACTAATGATTCCATATATGTATGTATGTATGTATGTACGTATAATATGTAATATGTATAATGTAAGTATAACGTACATACGTACATTAAATTTACATACATACATACATACATTAAATTATTATTGTATAATTATAATTGCATAAGTTGATAAAAAATACTATGCAATAGCTTTACCGCGGCAGTCCTCGAGTGCCACACGTGTTTATTTTAATTATTCATTCAAAATACATTAAGTCAATAAAAAAACATTACACACACTACCTTGTATTAGTCACACACACGCATATATTATACTCTTTTGTTTATTGTTTAAAGTCTGTGATCAAATTGAGAATAGATTCATATTGTTTGTCTTTAATACTATTTGTCTATAGTAAACGAGTAGTCTTGGCGAAATCTGTGATTAAAGAAGTAGAATAATAAATAGTCCTTGACAATAGAAACATGAATAATGTTCAAACTTATAATTTCAAATAATTATAGGTATAATTGAATTTCGACTACTGGGGGACTACTAATATAATTTAAAACGCTTCCGCTCGTGACTAATCATCAGGGCATCATGTACGAACCGACGCGACGTATCATGCGAATTCAACTTTTCTCGTTAGAGCGTGGATGGAAACTCCTTATTCTTGGAATTTTATTCATTATTTGATTTAGCGGATATCTGTCTCAACAGTGTAGCAATGTCTTTAGCGTATTTAATTATTCAGTATTTTGTTTAAGGCTTTGATAAATTTAGAATCTTTTCGGACAGAAAAAGGGCAATGTAATAAGTAAAAATTGAAAATTAAGCTTAGCAATTGGCTAGCCTGATTGTTTGTTAATAATCAAGCTAAGAATATCGGAGAATATTGCAAACACACTCGGCATAAAATTTAGATCTGTTCGTTTTTCAGATAACCTCTAAAATTATGCATCCATAATACTTGCTTTGTTGTTGTCTAAGTTAATGACCAAGTTTTGCTTAACAAAGAGCAAGGAAGTGAAAGTTTATTTGACTCTTATTTTATAAAGCACCACATTTACTTACGCAAAGAATATAACTTTTTGTTACAGGTCTTCGGAGCTTGGCAAGCTGGCGCATATAAGTAAGTTCTGATCGTGTCTAACTTTTGCAAATAAAAAATCTTGTTATGTTTGCACAATGTGAAAGCGTATAGTACAGTTTAAAGAGGGATGTAGCATTTTGATCTAACAAGGTGAAGCCATGGCTGTTGATGGATGAAGGCATCATTTATTTATTTATTTATTACACTTCATGTAAAATTTATATTGGCGGACTTAATGCCTAAAGCATTCTCTACCAGTCAACCAGAGGTAGTGCAGAGTAAATAGTGGTAGGTGCAATGAAATTTATATTAAGTTACGAATACATACAAAAAAGTATATATGTATACATATATACAAAATCACTTATACATATACATACATAATAATATATACACACATACATAAATTTACAGTTTGTAATTTTTTTTTATTGCTTAGATGGGTGGACGAGCTCACAGCCCCCCTGGTGTTAAGTGGTTACTGGAGCCCATAGACATCTACAACGTAAATGCGCCATCCACCTAGAGATATAAATTCTAAGGTCTCAAGTATAGTTACAACGGCTGCCCCGCCCTTCAAACCGAAA
Source organism: Bombyx mandarina (assembly GCF_003987935.1). The sequence goes on from NW_021011511.1 coordinate 2,371,902, forward strand.
CGAATTACTGCTTCACGGCAGAAATAGGCAGGGTGGTGGTACCTACCCGCGCGGACCCAGAAGATATCCTACCACCAGTAATTTGTAATTGATATTGTTTTTTTTTTTTCATAAAATTTATTTTATTGAAAGTTTATGGAATTGAACTAATAAGATCTCTTTGAAGTTAACTTTCATGTTAACGAACTTTAGGGCTTTCATACTACTAAATATCTTAAGTGAAACTGAAAAAATGTTTTTTTTCAAAACGATTTTACTCTGATGCGATTTATAAAATGTAATTTAATCTTTCCAGTACATTAGGACGATTTAGGTTTAAGTTCGTAAATAAACATATTACAGATCGTTTTTTAAATTATTATTATTTTCTTTGATCCAACATTCAAATTCTTTATAATATATTTAATATCATTAAGATATATTTAGTATGCTGTGCCGCTGACTTTGCATAATATATGTCCATGAGTGACGGCCACATCATTAGATGAGAGGCGTAATCTACAGACTTTGACTTCGACAACATCTTTACTAATTTTAAATTAATAACAATCACAGACGATTGTAAAACTAATAATTTAGTACTCTTTCATTTTGACATTACTTTTAAAATAAATAATTAAACAACATTAATAACGGTGACCAGGATGGACAGAGTTCAAAATGTATACATACGTGGAGGCTTTTTAAAATCGCATCAATCACAGACAAAATGACGGGAAATCGCCTTAGATGGTATGGTCATATCATGAGACGGGCCGAAGACCATGTAGTGAAAATCGCATTAAACTTGCCAGAACAAAAGAGGGATAGTGGTCGCCCGTCATCGACCTGGTAGTCAAACATTGGACGAGATCTTAAGAAGGTCCAATTGCCAAAACCGACAACCCAGGACAAATCAACCTGGCGCCGTAGAAGGAGGAGACCCGACCCCAGATAACGGGAATATGGACGGAAGAAGAAGAAGATAACACCACAACTGCTAACGTATTAATCGCTAACGTTAGCTAAAAAAAAAAACGTGTAGACGAATCAATGTAAGATCCCTTTAAAACAGTCTCCACAAAATATTAGAATAATAAAGGAAACGAGATCGAAAAAGAAAGCAAATTCACAAAGTAATTTATAAAACATAATAGCACGCTGCCCGCGATATTAAACTCAAATACTATTTAGCATAAAGTTGAAAGTGAAAAAAGCGAAAACCACCACCACCTGTGTATAAAAGATCCGAAATCAAATTCGCGGCGAGGTAGATTTTGAAAAACTTTTCATCCGAATGAAAAAACTTTCCAGAAAGATAAAGTCTGAATGACGGTGCGCCACCTCTTTGCTGGCGCAGGAAAATTGTGTTACTTTAAGCTACTTATATTTTTAATACGGGCCAAAATCCGTAAATATATATACATATTTTTTTAAGTAAAACAAATGGTATTTCTGTTTTAACTTGTAGCTCGGTCGCTTCCAAATTCTGCTGGGCGTACAGATATGTGTGGGTAATTTTTTTTCGCACGATAATCTCTTTCGTAATTTCTGGAAATGGATACGAAGCGATGCACTTCACTCTGTCATTGACTGGCATAGGTGGCAACAGATCACAAGAAAAGATCTCAGGCATCGCGATCCTTAGAAATGAGCTATTAGAGGTGCTGGTAATTCGCTGGAATCTACATATTATTCTCTATGAACCTACATATTCAATATGAATCTTCTTTTTTTTTTCGCATAGTTGGATAGACGAGCTTACAGCCCACCTGGTGTTAAATGGTTACTAGAGCCCATAGACATCTACAACGTAAATGCGCCGCCCACCTTGAGATATAACTTCTAAGGCCTCGGTATAGTTACAGCGACTACCCTATCCTTCAAGCCGCAACATACCGCAACGGGCCCTTTATTCTACAGGCTACAGGCCACAGCATCTGCTTCAGTGCTTATTTATCATAAACACACAACGCAAAAAAAAAAAAACTCGCTTACATATTGAATTACCGGGTAAAGTGTTTGTACGTCAAATTCCATGAAAAAAATAATCAGTCAATTGAGATTTGTTTCGAAAATGAGTTTTCCGCGAGAGAAAATTAACATTTTCATCTTTGAACTGTCGATGTCGATTTGAATGTAATTTTATTTACTTGCTATCGTCACAAAGAAATGCTAAGGATCAGAAATACATCAAAGAAAAGAAATTTATATAAAAAAAACGTAAGTCAAAATCTTTGTATACCAATTAACTTATTTGTATTCGTAAGAGGGCGTACGTACTCTGTAGACAGCGGCTTGTCAATTATTATAATAATTAATATAATATTACTAGGGGTCATCTAGTTGTAACGCGGCGCCATCAAAGCGGGCTCTCGGCCCGCTGAACGAGGGAACCGGTGGTCGTGTCGCTGGCGGCCACCGGTCCGGCGTCCGTGGGACGGTGGGATGGATGTAATGTGCTCTGCGTCAACCCTGTCCCGCCGTTTCAATAGCCCCGACTGGGCTCCGGCCCGGTCCGAGGTAGGGCGCCGGTTGTGAGCGGCAGGAGTTNCGCCATCAAAGCGGGCTCTCGGCCCGCTGAACGAGGGAACCGGTGGTCGTGTCGCTGGCGGCCACCGGTCCGGCGTCCGTGGGACGGTGGGATGGATGTAATGTGCTCTGCGTCAACCCTGTCCCGCCGTTTCAATAGCCCCGACTGGGCTCCGGCCCGGTCCGAGGTAGGGCGCCGGTTGTGAGCGGCAGGAGTTTTTAGAGAGGTTCAACTCCCACATACCCCACCTGCCGCGCGGGTTGGGATCCGGCGATTTTCTCCTGTGGAAAAAAAAAAAAGGGGTCATCTAGTGGCCGAAATTCGACCATAACTAATTAAAATTGTAAGTTTGAGCATTGTTTGAACATTATTATAGTTCTATTATCAAAGACTATACTTCCATAATTACAGAGTTCGACATTCAAATAATAGTAACGATAAACAATATTAATCTATTCTCAATTTGACCACAGACTATAAACAATAAACAAAAGAATATTTATTTATGCGCGTGTGTGTCAAACACATGGTAGTGTTTGTAATGTAATTTTATTGATTTAATGTATTTTTTATGCATAATTTAAAAAAAATATATAAACATTCTGCACTCCTTCTCTATATTCTCTATAAGTGTGGGAATTTTCATACTTCGCCGTCCGCGCAATTTTCTTAAAAAGAGGTACAAAGTTTTTGATTCTAGTATTAATATATAGATGGTTTATTCCTTTAGATATGTAACTGAATAGGGAAAAGTTATGTCGCATCGCATCATTATTAATTATCAAGTATCGAACTGATTAACACTCCAACACCCCCCTCCCACCCAACTCAATCAAAACAGAGGCAGAAGGCTAGGTTTTGTCTGGAGCCTATTTCTCCCCACTATTTTGCTACAACCACGCATGATTTGGGGATAGCGATCTCGGTTATACATAGAAATACGCATATAAAAGCACTTAAACATCCAGTTCTTTAAATTCATTCTGGTTCTTGGATCGACGTCAACGGATTTGGTCCGGAAATAGAAGATGAATTTCTTTTATGCCGCATATCTTGGTTCTGTATTATAGTGCACTGGCAGAAGTTGAGCACAGCCCACCAAGACTTGACGCGATGAGAATAAGCCGTCCACGTGCGACTGTTTTAAGGTCCCCTTCTTTCAGAATATCGGAAGATTTGATAAAATAGCATACCATCTCTAGAGTTGCCATAAAGACGTCTGGTTGTAAACTGTTTATAGAAACTAAGCACGTACATTGCCAAGTACAACGGATACGGACCAAAAATACTTCGGTTATTGGTTCTGTAGACCAATATTGAGGCCCATATTTTGTTTGTTATAATATGTATATGGAGTGTGTGAATGACGATATGAGAGAGAGAGGAGTGAGTGTTGAGATGAGGGCTGATAGAAGAGAATGGAAGAGAAAAATTAGCTATGCCGACCCCACCTAGTAAGATAAGGTGGAGAAAAAGAAGAAGAGAACGAACCGAAAAAAAAACCTTTTAAAGCTTTATATATATTTTGATATTGTTTGAACAGCCAGCCATCGTCAACACTCATTCCACATTGAATATCGAAATGAATGGAGAGGTTTTATTTAGTTTAATTCCGAGTTCATTTCGTTTGGTTCCCGGAGGGCACGACTGTGCAGCTTTGGCTCAGACGTTTGATACTTATTTACAAGGCGGGAAAACTAAATTACTTGCAAGCTGGGGATTGATTGTTCACAGCAATCCCACAGGATTGTGATTGCGGAGTGCAGTTTTATTGCGAACAAGGCTGCAGCGTGTAGTCTGTAGATGCTTTGTTATTTTACACTTACTATATTGTTTTTGTTTGTGTAATCTGGAGCTTATTAAACTTGAGAAATTTCAGTTGAGATTACGGATATATTCAAGAATTGGATGCGTTTGATGTGTGATTTTGAAATTTCAGTTGAGATTACGGATATATTCAAGAATTGGATGCGTTTGATATGTGATTTTTATTTCGTTTCTTAAAGCAATTTAGGTCAAGACTTTTTCTTTAAAGATGAATGCATAAAATGAATAATAATTCTACTGTTAGGTCTTCAGCTTATATTTTACTTATGTTTTCCGTTCCCCCAATTATCTGAGTATGTCTAAATGTTATATTTTTTAAATATATTTTTTTTAATTTAATTTTCTCTAGAAAATTATTGATCTAATTAAAAATTTTAGTGTCGTAATTAGTGTCCAATTGCAATATTTGTTTTTCTTTTTTAATGTTTAACTATTTTCTTTGTTTAATATTTGTAAATTTTCGGTCATTGTCCATTACAAAAAACCTACTACAAATTATCTTAATGACAGAAATTTGGGATTCCACGTAACCCGTCTCATAATAAAATAACTGCAGAAAGAAATCTTGCTTTTTCGCTATTCCAATGAGGCAACAACCTTGAGACATTGTCGAAAAGTAGGCCTAAATTTTCGCTGTAACATTTAAACAATAGAGAAGGGATAGAACTAACATGTCAAACGAAGAAATAAGAAAATAAAACTTACGTCTGCCCACTTATTAACTTGTTAATGGTACTATTATGTTGCTGCTTTTCTAAGAAATCTGGTCTTTAAATATTTTCATATCGCACGCAGTTTCCTCAAAATTTAATCGATACTTTCACAAAGTTAAAAAAAATGTATGTACGTTTTTTTTACTAGTTTTGATTTAGAAATAGTGAATCTAGGTGATTATTTGATGATTATACTCTATTCCAGTTACGTAGTCCCATGGGACAGATGTTATTATATTATGTTATTGTGTATGTGAATTAATTGTATAATGATTTAGATTGATTGTGTATTTTTGAAGTTATACTTTTTTAGGCGCGTTATGAAAAATTGATGAGAGTGAAATTTTACGATGCGCGCGCACCGTGGCACAAAAGTAACAGAATGAAGTTGCCCACTAAATCGCTCATTACAATACGACCGACGTAACTTGGCGAGTCTGAATATAGCCGCAGGTGAACTTTCCGAACCGTACCGAGAATTACCGAATTTATACGATGTCAAGAAAAGGGATGGCCAACATGCGTGTTTGAGGATGTTGTTTAATCGTTTTTTTTTTTCAAATTGATTAATATTTTAATTTAAAAAAAAGAAATAAATTTCATAAAAATAAAGTATAACTTCTTACGCGCGTACATAAGTATACTTTTTTTCAATGATGTTTACGACCATGATCAAAAAATGATTATTATTTCAAATTATGCGAAACGTTGAAGAGTTACGTTCTAAGAAGTGTCAAAACGGACTTCGTAATTGGGATTTTTTTTCCTACCTTAGCTGATAGTCTAGAGAGACTATAGCAGCGTAACCTTGACTAGTAGGTGAGCTCACGGGGCTCTAACCTTTTTTTGCTAACACGGACCCGTATTTGAAATAGAGTAAAAGTACTTTGAAATGTTTAGCGGTCGCATTTTGGAAATTTTATTATTGTAGAACAAAAAAATGTAAAATGTAGAAAAATTTTGCAACGCAAAAATTTCATACGTCGTCGTCGTGGCCTAAAGGATAAGACGTCCGGTGTATTCGTTGTTGCGATTCACCGGTGTTCGAATCCCGCAGGTGGGTACCAATTTTTCGAATGAAATACGTACTTAACAGATGTTCACGATTGACTTCCACGGTGAAGGAATAACATCGTGTAATAAAAATCAAACCCGCAAAATTATAATTTGCGTAATCACTGGTGGTAGGACCTCTTGTGAGTCTGCACGGGTAGGTACCACCGCCCTGCCTATTTCTGCCGTGAAGCAGTAATGCGTTTCGGTTTGAAGGGTGGGGTAGCCGTTGTAACTATACTGAGACCTTAGAACTTATATCTCAAGGTGGGTGGCGCATTTACGTTGTAGATGTCTATGGGCTCCAGTAACCACTTAACACNCCCGTGCGCCACGGCTCCGGGAACCTGCCCTCGCGGAGGCACCTGCTAAACAGCCTTCGAAGTGCAGGTCCCAAACCATCCTCAGTTAAAGCGAGAGCCCATGCTCGACTCGACAGGCCGTCGGGGCCTGGTGCTGTACGCTTCACGCGCATCCTCGCCACTGCCGCCTCAAATTCCGCCTGGGACACACCTTCCAGCTCTCCGTCGTCAGCGACCCGCGCCGTTGCCATTACAGGGGGGATGAAGGCCGTTCGGGATGAGTCCGGAAATAGACCCCCGACCACCCGGTGCAATGTCTCGGGTGGCAGTGTGCTGGTCGTAGGGGGAGCCCATGGGCGAAGCGCATTGCGCGCTAGCCTGTAGGGCCGCCCCCACGGATCGCGATCGAGCGAGGCGAGCAGATCATTCCAAGCGGCTTCCTTCGCTTCTCTGATGGCTATGCAAAGGGCCCTCACCTCCGTCCTGTACACCTCATAAAGGCGGTCCTCCTCCTCAGGGTTGCGATGCGTCCTTCGACGTCGGCTTCGTTGGTACGCACGTCGACTGACGTTGCAGGACTGGCGCAGGCTGGCGATCTCATCAGTCCACCAGTATACGCGGCGCTTAGGAGCAAGAGTTCTGACGCGAGGCATAGCGGCGTCGCATACCCGCGACATTGCCTCGCGCATACGCTCCGCCCCCACGCTTACATTCATCGGCTCGCCGAGGGAATCGAGGCGCCAGGCCTGGACGACAGCCGCCTCATTCAACCGTTCGACATCGAGGCGCTTCTGGGCCCAACGAGGACCCTCCACGCCGCCGCCGCAGAATAAAGAAGTTGATGTCACTTCTGGGGCTACAGCAATACTGAAACGGATGTAGCGATGGTCGGAAAGCGTCTCTTCACGAACCATCACCGTCCAACCACGGATGCGACTCGCGACATCGGGAGATGCGAATGTGACGTCCACCACGGACCCGCCTAATCGTCTCACGCACGTAAGTTCCGTGCCACGGTTGAGAATGACGAGGCCGCCTCCGACCAGCCACTCCTCCACCGCCGTTCCTCTGGGGCACGTCCTCGAGGAACCCCAAGCCAATGACTTGGCATTGAGGTCCCCAAGGACGAGAATCCGACGGGAATGTGACCTCCCAATGACGCGACCGAGCTCAAGGAGGAGGCCCTCAAACTCGGCGAGCGTCCTGTTGGGGGAGAAGTATACTCCCACCACGATCATCTCGGCCCAGAGGACGGCGACGAAGCCGCGACCCCTTTCAACGAGGTCGAATCCGGGCGGAGCACCCACACAGCCACGCCTGACAATGGCAACCCGGCCGTCAAGGTCACCTGCCCAATCGGGACCCAAAAGGACCCGGTACGGCTCTGCGACCACCGCAAGGTGAGTCAACCCTTCCGCCATGCTCTGAAACAAAAGATCTTGAGCTCTGGCGGAGTGATTGAGGTTCCCCTGGAGGAAACGAAGGACGTCTGTCATATCTGAGCATCCATCGGTGTCACCGAGGCCATACCGGGCCGATTACGCACGCCCTCAAGCGACGCGAGATCCTGCCGACGTTGTCTCTGTCTCGGGGGCTTGGCACAGGCCTTGCCCCCGGAAACGTGGTCCGCTGGTCTGCCGGCGGAGACACAAACAGTGCAGCGCGGCGCCAGCGAGCAGCCAGAAGCCACGTGACCGGCCTGGCCGCATCGGTAGCATTCCCGGCTGCGATCGACCGACGACGGGCAACGAGCGCTCACGTGGCCCAACTCGTGGCACCGGAAACACTGCAGCCTCCTGGCCTCCAGCAAATGAGCGCGGAGCACGCTCCAGCCAATCCTTAGCTTGGGAACTGCTGCGATTTTCGCCGCTGTTGAGATCGGACAACGAACTAAGACTTGTCCCATCCCGCCTGGACCGGTTTTTATTTCCCCGATCTTGATAATCTCGGGTGGACACCCCCCAATTTTGGCGAGCTCATCAGCGATTTCTTCACGCGATATCGAGTCGTCGAGGCCACTGATGCGCATCGCTGCAGTCACCAATGGCCTGGAGACCTCGACGCCCTCAGCGGGCAGAATCTCTTTCAGTTTGCTCGCCAGGAGGTTGGCTTTCTCTACTTGATCGTCTCCGTCCACCACCAGGACCTTGGCACCCGTCAGAGAGGATCGGATCCTCTGGAGCGGGATACCCAGCGATTCTAGGTCGAGCTTCGCCCTCGCGTCCGCGAGGATGAACCGATATGTGAGACCGCTATTTATCGCTTCAGGCTGTAGTTTTAATACCACAGCCTGAGAACGCGGAGCTCGGAGCCGCTTCTTTGTCCTCTTCTTTGAAGACGGGACTTTCTCCGACACCCTAGTGGGTGGTACGGCTGTGGCCGTTCTCACGGTCTCCCCTCTCGGCTTAGCGCGCCTACGGGTGACCGTAGACCAGCTTTCGGTCACGACAGCTGGAGCCGGAGGGAAGGCACGCGGTTCGGGTGGAGACGCTAACACTGTGGCCTTTTGTCTAGGGCCTCGTGTCTCAAGAAGTAGGCCTAAATTTTCGCTGTCACATTTAATGAAATTTACGCCTAGCCACTTACTAACATGTTAATTACACTATTATGTTGTTGTGTTTCTAAGAAATCTTCGTCTTTAAATACTTTGATAATCATATCGCACGCAGTTTCCTCACAATTTAATCGGTCCTTTCACATAGTTGTATGTATAAAAAAAATGGTGTATAAAAAATGTATGTACGTTTTTTTCATTGTTTTTAATTTAGAAATGGTGAATCTAGGTGATTATTTGATGAGTACTTATAAATGCTTAGCGGTCGCACTTTGGAAATTTTATTATTATAGAACAAGAAATGTAGACGGTATATATTTATTATACGCTCTTAGAATGATTCTGAAAAATTTTTCAAACGCAAAAATTTCGTACCCCGATTAAAATTAGAATAACTCTCAAGGCAAACGAATCACAACAAGTCTAGTTTGTTCGTAATTTCTAAGAAACGTTTAAAAAGTTTCAATTACTTTCTCTGTTGCCGCAAACAACTTGTTCATTACTCGGCGAAGCCTTGTGTGTGCAGGAAGCCCTGCAGGACCCCGACGTTACCCTTTCGTGAACGAGTCACGATGCTCGGCTATAAACACGATTACAGGGTCGATTCTAATGAAAAAAGAAATCATTTTATCTATTATTTATTTTGTGGTGGATTGACGATATCATTTCGGTCGCCAATGTGATGCGCATAGTTTGAGGCGGAGGGTACCCAATTATAATAAAACCTACCACTTTTTTTAAATGTGCCACCCATTGAGATATGAGTTCTAAGATCTCAGTATTGTTACAACGGCTGCCCCGCCCTTTAAACCGAAACGCATTACTGCTTCGCAACAGAAATAGGCAGTGTTAACCTGTGTTAAGCCAGTACAACTGGAGGAAGGATACCCACGTCCTTACGGATCCACCCCGTTCACTCACAGATTTTATTAAATCTAATATTAGGATCAGGCATTGAAATCCTGGTAGCCGTACTCGTCGAACTCATCCAAGGGTCTAGTTCAACCTGTATTTAGCTCATAGCATCAGCACAATGTGTTCCTCAGTGTAGCTTCTCAGCCGGTCGCGATTCCGATCAGTTACTAGATGTATGCAGGTTTCCAATGATGGTGCTCCGGTAACTGTTAGTAAATTTGTCCTCTCCCAGCTGATTCCGTGCTCACTCACCCTCGCAAGAAACGCCTCTGGGTCATTAACAATCCAACCTCCAATCCTAAATAAACGTGAAGGTTACAGAAATTTAATCTCTCTGAATTTTTACAACCCTTACTTTGTATTCCAAAATTGGTAAATATTATTGTTTTCTCATTACGGCTATTTACAAATTACCTGAGATAAACAAAGTAAACCAAAACAATCCTAAAACAAGCAAAAAAAAAACATTAATTAATAGGAAGAAATCCAAAAATAACTACCAATCCAAGAAATCCAAAAATAATTAGAGTTTAAAGTTGGAAAATTATTTAATTTTTCCACGTTAGTATATAACTTCGGCTTTATAGTTAAACAAGAAGATACAAGGTCCATGATAATCAACTAAGTGGATAATGTGCAAACTTGTCGTAAATACATACTTGTCGTAATAAATTCTTTTACTAAATAAATATGACAATGGTGGCAGTCACTGGTAATGACCCAATTGTGAGTCAAACATCTCGAGATTGTTCCACAGAGAACAGATAGAGATATTTTGAACACTAAATAAATTTACTTGAGTTTTAAGTACTAGGCCATATTGTTGGGGAGATATTTTTAGTTTTCTTTTTTGGTGTTATTTTACTAAGAAAATATTACAATGATAAACGTGCATGATTTTAAATAAATCGACATGGAACTTAGAATTTTAACATTTCGACATGAGCATTGAAACTTACAATTGATTTAAAAGTATTAAACAAATCTGGCGTTTTTACGGTAAGAATTTTATTAATTATAGTCCAAAAGTATAGAGGTATAGATGTCGTCTGAAGAAGAAAATATTACACACGATTACTTGCAAAATATAGTAGACATAATATATGTATTATGTTTTGTTGTAAGATAAGATAAGGTACATACCTTATCTTGGCAGGCAAATGCAAAAATGCAAAAAGTTTTCTGTATTTTCAGCAAATGCAAAAATGGATTTCTATTTTTGCATTTGCTGAAAACACAGCAATCTAATTACACCACATTGACTGGCCCTGTTTAAGATTGCGATGTATACAATTCATAACATTAGAATTTTAGAAGAATCAATTAACTCACAGACACAGCCCACTGAATTTTTCGGCGGATCTTCGCAGCGGGTCGCGATTCCGATCCGGTGGTAAATTTAGCGAAGCACTGCCCTTGCTAGGTCTAGTCACGTTAGGTGAAGGTAGTGTAACCTCTCGAGATTCTAGCATAGGTAAGCAAAAAAAAACACAGACCTGTAGATCTGTAGAAGAACTGACTTGTAGTATACTTTACATAATTCTAATTCTGTTAATTTTCATTTTGTTACTAGTCAATTTTCGTTTTGTTACAGCACTTATTTTTAAATACTCGTATAATTATTATCCATTAGCATTCTGGATTGAATCGGATGCTTTGTGTTAATAATGTGGTAAGTTGGGTATTATATACGGTTAATAGAAATTTTAATGGTTTTTAAATAAGCGCGCTGCTCTCATATCAATTCTCTGTAAAGTTCTCTCAAATAATTTGAGCGTACACGGTTTTTTTGTTCCGTTCTTATCATCAGGGTGTCATCATCATGAACTTTTAATGCTATATATGTAAAACCAATATTTTAAAATCTTATTTATGGAAAACGAGCATAGAGCTCAACAACTCTTACTGGTAAACGATTACCTTCGTCAGAATTGACTCTAGAAACGTTAGAAGCATAGTCAAGTAATCCCTGTGTATCAATAAGCATATAGATAAGCCGTACAGTACATAAGTCACGCTTAAGCAAAAATAGGTAAGTAAATAATAATATAGCTTATATACCAAAGTGGGACGATAAGCAACATTTTTTTTTAATGGTAAATTCATTAAAACGAGTTATATAATATTAAATGATTTCAGAAATTTGAGTGGAGCGTCGTTACTGATCCAATTTATAAGTCTCTTGTTAGATAATTAATGTATAATTTTTCTGCTATCGTTCGATCGAAGAGAAATTCTTTTGTTCTCGGTATTGTTAATTTAGGCTTAATTAATGTATCTTTGCCTATCTGCTTTGTTAGGTGTTGCCGTGAAATTTCGATGAAAACACTAATTTACTTTTCATCTTAATAAATTTGTATTTGATTTTCGGTTAATTACAGGCTTTTGGACCGGTTTCGAAGGCCTCGCTTAGATCTTAACAAGGATTCAATGTTTGTAATGGTTTCAATCAGAAAACGTAGTAAATCGTTACGTGAATAAAGTTCTGTGTAGTTTAAATTGTTTGGTAAATTAATTGATTTCGCAAGAGTATTTGGTTGTGTTAAAAGTAAATGTTTATGAAGTCATCGCGGCCTAACGGATAAGACGTTCGGTGCATTCGTGTTGAGCGACGCACCGGTGTTCGAATCCCGCAGGCGGGTACCAATTTTTCTAATGAAATACGTACTCAACAAATGTTCACGATTGATTTCCACGGTGAAGGATAACATCGTGTAATAAAAATGAAACCCGCAAAATTATAATTTGCGTAATTACTGATGGTAGGACCTCTTGTGAGTCCGCATAGGTAGGTACCACCGCCCTGCCTATTTCTGCCGTGAAGCAGTAATGAGTTTCGGTTTGAAGGGTGGGGCAGCTGTTGTAACTCTACTTGAGACCTCAGAACTTATATCTCAAGGTGGGTGGCGCATTTACGTTGTAGATGTATATGGGCTCCAGTAATCACTTAACACCAGGCGGGCTATGAGCTCGTCCAACCCATCTGAGCAATAAAAAATAAAAAAGAATGTACATTAACAGTTCTTTTCATTGCTGACAGGCTCCTAGCTCATTTGCTGGGGCCCAAATACCGCTAAGTGCTTATCGGAGCTCACAAACATCACAACCCCGCAGCCCACCCAAGACGTGAGGTCGAAATATCCACTGTGTCATATAACGATTGTACTTTAAGCTGGACGTTTGTTGATAACTAAATAAACTCTTCGACCTTTTTTTTTATTACTTAGTTTGGTGGACGAGCTCACAGCCCACCCGGTGTTAAGTGGTTACTGGAGCCCATAGACATCCATAACGCAAATGCGCCACCCACCCTGAGATATACATTCTAAGGTCTCAAGTATAGACCTGCCTTGATTATCATTAATGTACTCGATTCTGTTACAATTAAATCTCTACACTCTAGTTTCCTGTATCCGTAAGAGTAATCAAATTCACTAAGCTAAATTTAAACACTTGATGGATGTTCAGTAGGCGAGACAAAAATAAATAATGCCCGCGTAATTACTTTACAAATACAATCACCAAATAGCCTGCAGTCGTTCTGATGGAGTGCACAAGCCATCAATTTCAATAAAACGTTGAAAAGGGACAAACCGTGTAATCAATCATGGGATACGTCATTCGCGACGGTAGATGAGGGTAGAATAATGAAAGCCTACTGTAATCGAACAATAGATGGCAGCACGTGTTGCTTTAATTTTTATTTTATTTTAAGGCTAAGTTTAATGTGATTACTAATCCCATGGCTTTAGCCTGCTGAGTTTCTGGGTGTATCTTCTCAGCGGTTCGCGATTCCAATACGATAGCAGATGGATTTGCAAAGTAGTTGCCCTTTGGCTATTAGGTCTTCATCGGAAGCTCGGCGGCTGTTAGCAAACCCTACTCCTTCTGGTCGAGACCGTGCTCGCCCACCTATAGGTGTATATATAGGTGAAGCTGGAAATACCTCCAAGCAAGCAGTTATTCTAGAAACATCTAGATATTTTTTTATTGCTTAGATGAGTGGACGAGCTCATAGCCCACCTGGTGTTAAGTAGTAACTGGAGTCCATAGACATTAAAACGTAAATGCGCCACCCACCTTGAGATATAAATATTAAGGTCTCAGTATAGTTACAATGGCTGCCCCACCCTTCAAACCGAAACGCATTACTGCTTCATGGCAGAAATAGGCGGGGTGGTGGTACCTACCCGTGCGGACTCACAAGGGATCCTTCCACCAGTAATGATTTTTTATTACACGATGTTATTCCTTCAACGTGGAAGTCAATCGTGAACATTTGTTAAGTACGTATTTCACTAGGAAAATTGGTACCCGCCTGCGGGATTCGAACATCGGTGCATCGCTCAATACGAGTGCACCAGACGTCTTAGCCTTTAGGCCACGACCACTTCGTTGTTTTTATTTATTTGTAGATGTAAGATCAGATGATTTACGTTAGCGGCTTCCGAAGCTCTATAACTATCTACCTCCTTTAGTTATGAGGTTGGAAAATTACATCCATTGAAATAATGATTACACGTACCAGCTAGCCGGAACGCGTGGTTAGTTTGCCCCAAAAATAGACGATACGATGACTGCGATGATACTGATGTCTTTTTAGTACCTGTAGTCTTGATACTTAAGGTAGGATTTAGAACGAGATGTTAAAGATTTGGAACGGTAGCACGACTAATGGTAGGAAATTAGTGGGAATCGAGTAAGGTTCTAAACGTAAAGTTTAGAAGTTCAGGTATCGAAGCGGGTGGTGACATTTTCATTGTAGTACTAGCTGACCCGGCAGACTTCGTAGTGCCTCAATCGATAAATAAAAGACCTAAACTTTTGTATAAAATAAACTTAAAACAAACAAAAGGAATCCGTCCGACGGGGGACACATCAAAGGAAAAACGATTTTTTTATTTAATTCCGAGCATTTTCATATTTATCTACCTTTTAAACCTTCTCTGGACTTCCACAAATAATTCAAGACCAAAATTAGCCAAATCAGTTTAGCCGTTCTCAAGTTTTAGCGAGACTAACGAACAGCAATTCATTGTTATATGTAGAGATGTAAGAACTCCAGTAGCCATTAACATCAGAGGCGCGTTCCGTTATGTAAAAAAAAAACATATTTGTTTCGTTTACAAAAATCACCCAAAATGAATTTGGAAGNCAGTAGCCATTAACATCAGAGGCGCGTTCCGTTATGTAAAAAAAAAACATATTTGTTTCGTTTACAAAAATCACCCAAAATGAATTTGGAAGTTAATTGTTAATACCTGTATCCGAAGCTTCATACTTTACAAAATACGGGTTAATAATGTAGGTAGCATTTGAAGTACTTTGCGTATACATTCGAAAACAGATTGGTATGGGAACGTTGGAGGGTTCGATTAATACGCACGTTTATTTCGGGCAGATTTAACGTTGTTTTAATGAAGATATTGGTTATTGAATTTCTAAGGTTCTTTATGAAATCATTTAACTAGTGGTCCCCCGGTAGTAGAAATTCGACTTAATTAATTGAAATTAAGTTTGGTATTTATTATTACTTATTATTATTATACTTCTATAATCACAGATTTCGCCAAAACTACACTATAGACAAATAATATTAAAGATAAACAATATTAAGCTATTCTTAATTTGACCACAGACTGCAATAACAAAAGTTCGACAATAAGCAAAGAATTTATAGGTAAGTATATGTGTGTGTGTCAAATACATGGTAGTGTGTGTGATGTTTGTTTTATTGATTTAATATATTATTAAAGAATAATTTAAAAAAAAAAATCTGCACTCTTTCTCTATATTCTCTATAAGTGTGGGAAATGTAATACTCCTCCGTCCGCACAATTTTCGTAAAAAGGGGTACAAAGTTTTTGCTTCACGTATTAATATATTTTAATATAAAATATCATGCTGTATGTAATATGTTATTCAAATCATTTCACTAGTTTACAGTGTAACTAGTGATTAAGCGAATTACCAAACTGTACAAAAAAGCCTAAAGGTATAAACATCCATTGGGATCGTGATAAAAGCCGATATCATACAAACCGTTGTCTTTTTCCCCTTGGATGCGTCACTCGCTATCATAAAACTATACGCACGAGCTGCGTACTCTCCGATCCGAGTACGACAAGTCGACCGAGAAATTGATTCAAAAATATCCCGTCAAATTGAATAGCCGTAAGTGAGTTACGCCCCTATCAACACGAGCAAGAAAATACACAGTACGATAACTTCTTAAAACTTTCTTGTAGAAAAGGACAGACGAGTAAATGTTTTTATTTTTTTGCTTACCTATGCTAGACCTTCGAGGGTTTATACTAGCTTTATCTAACTTATAGGAGAGCTCGCGGGGCAAGCCTAGTGAATTTGCTAACATTAGACCTAGCAAGGTCAGTGCTTTGCTGAATTTACCACCGGATCGGAATCGCGACCCACTGCGAAGATCCGCTTAGAAATTCAGTGGGCTGTGTCTGTGAGTTAATTAATTCTTCTAGAATTCTAATTTTATGTATTATATACATCGCAATCTTAAACAGGGCCAGTCAATGTGGTGTAAATTAGATTACCAATCATAGTATTCTTAAATTAGATTGCGACTAAAATGAAGGAATAAGTAAACTTGGACAAATCAAAACTAATATGACAGTAATCACTACGCCTTTACGACAACTACAAAAATATAAAAAACTCACTACTCATTCCTGAATTTATCTAATGTAATTGCTTAAAGTAAGCTTTGGAATAAAATTCACCAATGCAGAAATGGTGATGCATAAAAAAGTATAAACATTTCACGGGCCGTTCACGTACCTTTTACGACTAAATCTCGTATAATTTTATTATATTATACAAAGATAGATACAAAACAGCCAAAATGATTTGTTGAGAAGATTATAATATTTTAAGATTTTAAATGTTTTTGTATACAAACGTCAACATCAGTGAATATGAAAGTTTATTCAAGTGGATTTATAAGAGGTAATCAAAATTAAAATCGCAGTCGTCAGTGAGCTTGAAAATGTTCGAAACATCACTTAAAACCAAATAATATTAAGTCACATTAAATATTCATTCATTCAATATATGTATAAATTCATTCATCTACATCTACACAGTTAGCATACTGTACATTTCATTATTGCATAAAATGTATCAAGTGACATAGGGTTGTGTGAATTTACATTGTTCTACAATACACCCTCTTGAACGAACGTGTTGATTAAAATGAAACAGTTTTCTGACGTTACTAGCTTCTAATTTAAGAGTTAAGTTAGAAAATAATATAACTTCCATAAATACTAGTGGTAGAGGGTATTGTAGGCCCACACAGGTCGGTATCACCGCCCCGTCTATTTCTGCCGCGAAGCCGTATTCTGGTTTGAAGAGTGGGAGAGAGCAGCTATGCCATGCTACTAATACTCATACCTAACCCGCTGAGTTTCTCGCCGGGTCTTCTCAGCGGGGCACGATTCCAATCCGGTAGCAGATTCATTCGCGAAGCAGCTGCCCTTGAGTTGTCAGGTCTACTTTGGAGGCGTTCGGGCGGCTGTTAGCAAATCCCACCCCTCCTGACTGAGCCTCTGCTCGCCCACCTGTCCTGGTGAAACTGAGGAGATCTCTGGGCCACAAGTCATACAAAAAAAAAAAATACAAAGACCTCGTGTCTCCAGAATGACAGCAGTCATGTTAATCTCTACGGAGTCCAGTAACCCGTGACCAATAAATAGTGAGCTTCTTCATCGGCGTACACAATAAACAAATTAAACTATCGGTTACAGTTTCGATAACAAAAGAATAATTTATTACAAAACTTTTGAAACTTGAATCTAATTGAGAATCTAACGTCAATGTTTGTTTTTTTGTAAAATTTAAAGTTTTTTTATCGCATTATCGTGATTGTTAAGCACGTTATCAAACTAATAATCATCGCAGTATCAAATAAGGCTCGTTATTTTAATTACATTTTAAAATAGCACGTGAAAATAGAAGGTACTACTTATTTATCGTTTCCACTGTAGGATAATCCGAGTGTGAGTTACAATACTTGTAATATTAGTGTTTTGAGGGTTTTATTTTGGACATACTCTGGCAATATGGTGAATGTCTTTCAAGTCTTGGGTAATTCTAGTTTGAGAAGTGTCTTCAGGTTGTATTGCAAGATTCAGGATTCATAGCGGAACTCATATACGTATTATACCCTCTGTCAACCGATTCATAATATGAGATCCAGTGAACCTTTACTTTTGAACACGAAACTTCAAAAAAGGAGGAATTTCTTTTCAACTGATTTAAAGTCTCATCTGAAGTTTTTCTAGGTGAGCAGAATTTTATTATTTGAAAACTGGTGCATTTGATGTGGTGTCGTTTAACTTTTGCGAAAATCTGACCAGTACTTTTTGAATTATACTTAATTATGCGTATTTAATTAACTTTGACTACATAGATGATATTATTATCTCATGTTTTGTTGTCAAAAAAATGTTTGTCGGTTTAGATTTTATTAAAGCCTATAATTTTGTTTATTTCTTTTGTTTCTTGTTTTAATGTCAAATCGATACCTGAAATCGATTTTTTTTTATATTCACTCAATTATTTCTTCAAAACGATGATGTTGTATTTTAAATCCTCTAACATATTGGGTATCAGGGACACCCCTCGACACAACCGGCCCTCACTGAGGGATAGAAATCAATACACCTTTGGAAAAAAAAATTTAAACGGCCGTTACTAAGGCCTTTTTGTGGGGTAAGATATTAATATGAGGGGTTGTCATATTTATGTACCCTACTTGATTTGTATTATGCTTTATGTGGCCCTTGGGCTTTTTATCGGTTTTAAAAAGTTTTTGCAGAATGTATTGTATTTTTTTGTTGTCTAGAATAGTTCTCTAATGTTTTGTTTATATTTTTTATGATTTTGTATTTATGATAATTTGAACACAGTATTACAAATTAAGCAAATTAATTCCATTTGAATTAAATAAATTAGCTATCGCGGGAGGTCTGGAAAATGTGAAACATCAATATTATTATTTACAAGTATAGATAGATGCATATAAGGATAGTTAACGAATGGAAATTCATGTGGCATAATGAAAAATAAAATAATAATATTTAAGAAAACAATTGCTGCGCATGGCGACGCATCACTACACTACTACATAATTATAGACTATGTATAATATATCTTATATATATAGTATACTATCATATAGTGTGGCGATGCGTCGCCACGCCAGTAATCGATTTTACGTGCGGCTAAAGATATTTCACATAAAAAAAATTTGAAAAATCAGCATCTCATTCTCATCTGCTTTAACAGCAATTTAGTCTGCTAGGTACCATCGCTCTACCTATTTTTATGCCTATGCCTGTGCACGGCAGTAATGCTTTCAGATCTGAAGGCCTTGAGACAGCTGTTAATGAAACATAAACCTCACGGCTCATGGCTCAAGATGACTGGTGATTTTCACGTAAGATAATCTGCCCTTTAAATGGTATAAACAAAAGGCTGTAGAATGTATTTACCTATGGTAGGTATAAACCTAACCGGAACTGAAACCCTCATAAATCGAACCATGAGCTTGTCTGATGTACCTTTTCGCATAAAATAATCTCCATAAAGTATTATTCAATATAAGGATAATATATGGATCGAGAACATAATAATCATTCCGTACGTTAACAATGTTGAGAATTTGCGGTACAGGAATTCGGTTCAGAACTTACACGTTGTCCTTTCAATGGTAAAAGGCCAAATCTCTATTAATGCGGAGGTCGTAATAAGGGGAACAAATTGATAACTATTCTACCGAAAGGATCTACAGTACTGTGTTTCAGATTCTTATGTGCGAGAGATTAAGTACAGTCTGCAATAGAAATTTTAAAATTTTACCAATTAAATTGTACCGCCAATTGTACTTTTTGTTTTTAATGTATCGCACTGTTTATTTGTTTTTTGGTGTACAATAAAGAATACTCTCTCTCTCTCTCTCTCTCTTTCTAAATTTTAAGGATGAACTTGTCCCAAATAGATGTTGTAAAACGTTTTGAGATTGAGATGAACGCTTAGTGGTGGTAGGACCTCTTGTGAATCCGCATGGGTAGGTACCACCACCCTGCCGTGAAGCAGTAATGCGTTTCGGTTTGAAGGGTGGGGCAGTCGTTGTAACTATACTGAGTGAGACCTTAGAACTTATATCTTAAGGTGGGTGGCGGCATGTCCGTTGTAGATGTCTATGGGCTCCGGTAATCACTTAGCACCACGTCACCATGAAATAAATTGAGAAATAATCAGTTAAGTTTACTTTGTAACGACAAGCGTAACAGTTTTTACTCGAGCCAATGAGTAGTGGCTTAAATGTTACAACTTTGTTGTTAGTTGTAGAAGAGGATGGACAATCGGATTAATTTTTTGGAGTTTAGGGGGCTTTATGAAAAATATATGTATAGAGTAGAGTATAGTATACTTTGTTATTCACCAAAATAAAAACATTGATAACAATAGTACAACGGGTGGTCTTATGCTTGAGAGCGATCTCTTTCACACAGTTAATGAATCCACCACTTCCTTTATGTGGACAAGAATAATTTTGGGAAAGAAATTAACGACGGTGTCCTTATCGGTTAAAAAAAAAAAAATCATCATCATCATCATTCTCCTGCCCTTCTCCTAGTCACCTGGGATCCACACCACACCAAGGGGTCTCTTCCTGTATCTCCGACATCAAGGCATCCATCACCAGCAGGAAGAGATAGGTACTTAGCGCAGACTCATGGTGTAAGCCCACTGCCACATTGAACTCGTCGGAATTCCCTGCGGCAGTTTGTACATACGTCCTGGATATACTGTACATGGCACAGATTACCCTCACATACTTACGGTTAAAAAAATAATATATTCGTTGATATTTATATATTAATTCAATGACAATATTGAAAGAAACAGTGTAGTTGATGTACACAAAATAGTTTGTTTCGCTTATTATAACGTAGATTTGGTATACGATTTCCAACATTATTAATACTAATAAAATAAAACTAAAAATGAAATGTCCGTAATAATTGCACATGATTATACACGAGGGGATAACATGAATAAACTCACCCTTATGGCTCACGATCCCGTACATCCGATATTGGAATTTGTCGACAAAGGATCGGTCAACCTAACCTCGGTATCCGTTCGGTTTCCATGGAAGCACTGCGTTTGTGTTACTGCTAGGAGAAATTTAATATCTATTAAATTTAATATACTAGAGGTCCCGCAGTAGTCGAAATTCGACTATAATTGGAATTGTAAGTATGTACACTATTATGATTGTATTTTATACGTCTATAATCACAAATTTCGCCAAGGCTACTCTATAAAAAAATATTAATAAAGATAAACAATATTTAATTTTAATCTATTCTCAATTTGTATGTAAATGATTTAATGTATCTTTTATGCATTATTTTAAAAAAATATTATCATTGTGCACTTCTTTTCTATATTCTCTATAAGTGTGGAAAATTTCATACTCCTCTGTGCGCGCAATTTTCGTAAAAAGGGATACAAACTTTTTGCTTCGCGTATTAATATATAGATGATATTTGCAGTAAGTACAACCACTGTTTATACGAAGTTTGATTAACAAATTAGTTGTAATAAATAAAAATTATCAAAAGTGCACATAGCAAATACTAATTCTGCATGATTTTTTTAATTTTTTTATTGTTTAGACTGGTGTACGAGCTCACAGCCCACCTGGTGTTAAGTGGTTACTGGAGCCCATGGATATCTACAACGTAAATGCGCCACCCACCTTGAGATGTAAATTCTAAGATCTCAGTATAGTTACAACGGCTGCCCCACCCTTCAAACCGAAACGCATTACTGCTTCACGGCAGAAATAGGCACGGCGGTGGTACCTACCCGCGCGGACTCACAAGAGGTCCTACCATCAGTAAAAATGCAATTTCATGATTTTCAGTTGTTCCACTTTTTTTTTTAACTTGAACACATTTGATAGCTCCAAATTAAAATTATCTCAGGTTTTATGTCACAAACGCTCATGCAAGAAAGATGCAAGCAAATACGCTTATCCTTATTAAAAATACTGGGTTTCCGAGCGGATATTAAGCTAGGACTCTGTATTCCTTTCAAAAAAAACCAAAAAGCACAAAAACCTTATAGGGGTGCAAATCTGAAAGGACTCAAGACCAGACAAGCACAAAAACCTTATAGGGGTGCAAATCTGAAAGGACTCAAAACCAGACCTGCGCAGAAGATACATTACACTCACAAATCGGTCTTAACGCTTGGATCTTTTCTAGGCATTAAAATTATATATAGAAATAGAATAATCTGCTATTTCTCTATGTCTATAACGGTCACTGAAAATTACATTGTACAGCCTAAAAATTGTTGTATCACCTTTTTTGGATTTAATGAGCAGAACGTTTCAAATTCACAAAATAAATTTGCGAGATTCGAATTCGGTAACATTAATTGTACTACTCGGATAACGTTTAATCTTACGCCGTTTATTGTGCGCTTAAAGCTCTCGACCAGCTTGGGAAACTGTAAATACATAGTTTTTTAAAGCGCTAAAATAACGCGTGTTTGAAGGGTGGGGCAGCTATACTGAGACCTTAGAACTTATATCTTAAGGTGGGTGGCGCATTTACGTTGTAGATGTCTATGGGCTCCAGTAACCACTTAACACCAGGTGGGCTGTGAGCTCGTCCACTCATCTAAGCAATAAAAAAAAAAGATTCAGCAAAATCAAATGAAAGTTGTTGTTTTTTTAAAGCTATTAGGAAATAATCTAGTAAATGTAATTGGTAATTGGCATCTTGAGAGTTCGCACGTGTAAATACCAGCACATTGCCTATGTCTGCCGTGAAGCAGTAATGCATTCTGTTTTGAAGAGTGGGGTAGCCGTCCGTTATATTAAAACTGAGAACTCATGTTTCAAGGTGGTTTGCAGCGCTTACTTTGTTGATGTCTATGGGCTCCTATAATATGACTCCAGGTAGGCCATGAGCTTGGTCATTCATCTTAGGAATAAAAATAATAATAATAATCAGTTCCACATTCACTGGATAGAGCTCTGAAAGATATATGGAAGAAAGCTATTTAGGTATTAAAGCAATGAAAAAATGGAAATACAAAACGGCAAAACAAAAATTGTTAGCAATACCAGACCGACTATGGAATTGATGACGGCCAAAGAACACGAAAATAAAATGAAATATCTCGATTATCGTAATCAGATCTTTCCACAGAATTTATCTGGATACAAAAAAAAAAAAAAAGCGCCCGTAGATTTGACAGCAATTTCGAAGTTGCCAAACGTCGAGAACATTCCAGTCACCGTACAATCTCCATAACCCATCTGTATTCAGCTCACAATGTGCCACGGCAATGATTACAGTTCGCAGTCGCGTCTTTATGCTAATCTAACTGCTCGAAATTCACTTGCGTTGATTTTTTTTTCATCGCAACCTCTCGAACGTTCCTCTGCCCGCCATTTGCGTGATACGTACACGTCCAGTGTTTCGGGTCGTGACGTTGATATTGTTTTTTGTTATCTTCGAGTGAAGTTTACTTTTAACTTGAAATTACATTCGACTATCTATATATAAGTATATAAAAATGAATAGCTGTTCGTTAGTCTCGCTAAAACTCGAAAACAGCTGGACCGATTTGGCTAGTTTTGGTCTTGAATTATTTGTGGAAGTACAGAGAAGGTTTAAAATGTAGATAAATATAAAAATGCTCGGAATTAAATAAAAATAACAATTATGTTTTTCCTTTGATGTGTCCCCCGTCGGACGGATTCCTTTTGTTTGTTATAAGTTTATTTCTTATACAAAAGCTTAGGTCTTTTATTTATCGATTGAGGCACTACAAAGTCTGCCGGGTCAGCTAGATATGTATATATATATTACATTGATGGGTGAACCAATTTGCGGCCTATTTCAAGGTAATTGTTTACTGGAACTTATAATATAACAACTCTAATGCCAACCGCCGCTCTGCGAAATGAAGTCGAAATCCCACTTGTTTGATAAAATGCTTCAAACTGGGATATTTGACAGCTTTGCGGCCATCCATACATGCTTAAAATTGACTCTAATATTATCTCATTACAAAGGAAAGTTAAATAATCCAATATCCTCACCATCTATTTCAGATCTGACATTCAAACTGTACTTCACAGCAATGCTTAATACAGAGTTTTTGCGAAACAATCTCGGCGTCTCTTAAACTTTTCTCGTCTTCATTTTAAACAAGCATCTTTTCATAATGTTCACGTGTTATATGTAATATCCTAGAGCTTGTCTATTCTGAACCTTTATTATCCTGTGGCACGTAAAATGAACGTGGCTTCCTCTTTTTACATAACAGCCGTGATTCTGTCACACCGAAGCAAGATTGTGAAAAAAATAACTCTAAACGGGTATTTTACTCTTAACTTATGGCATACATACATATATTATTATCTCACCAGTACCATTTGTTAGTAGGTCCAGAATTTTGAAATTGCAATTTATGCAAATCTATAATATTATTTTTAATATTATAAAGCTGAAGAGTTTGTTTGTTTGAACGCACTAATCTCAAGAATTACTGTGCCGATTTGAAAAATTCTTTCAGTGTTAGATAGCCCATTTATCGAGAAAGGCTATAAGCTATATAACATCACGCTAAAACAAATAGAAGCTGAGCACCATGTGGATGTTTCAAAATCGGGGTTATTTTTACCTTTTGAGAGCTTCAGCTGCGTGCGCTGCAGAAGCGATTAAAGTTTCGCTAAAATAATGTATGATAGAATTGTTTCTCTTTAAAATTTAATTTCATATGTCCCGGAAAATGTTGTCTGCTATCAAAAAGCGCAAGATAGAGTATCTCGGCTACGTGCTCAGGAACGATCGATACATTCTGCTGATAATTATGGGCAAAGTGGACGGAAAGAGACGTGCTGGGCGAAGAAAAAAGTCATGGCTCCGGAATATCCGGGAGTGGACCGGTATTGCCTCCGTTGAACAGCTCTTCCGGCTGGCTGCTGACAGAAAGAAATACAGAAAGCTAACGGCCAACCTTCAGGATTGAAGAGGCACTGGAAGAAGAAGAAGAAGAAAATGTCTAAAAAAAAGTCCAGCCAGTACAGTAAAAAAAAACGACAGCATATGTCTATATGTTAAGGTTGGCTCACTATAACGTTTTTTATGCTAGGTAACCAAATTTGTTCTAAAATAAAGCATTATTTGTGAACTATTCCATGCGGACGAAGTCGTGGGCAAAAGCTAGTAATTTATATAAAAAACGGAAATTTGTTTAAAATGCTATGAATCGATTAGTAATGTTATTAGTCTGTAAATATATGTAATATTATCATTACTGATACCCGATTTCTAGAAATATGTTGTTGATGAATGATTTTGGTTTTAAATATTATAATTTTAGACAAATTAATTTATGGCGCTACTCTTTAATTCTAAATAAGAACGGCATGGATTTGTATCCACGATATAGGTCTGCGTTCTTTTCTAATTTGAAAAAATATACTAAATAAAGTAAAAGTATTGGCCTCTGTAAATTTGATGTTATGCTTGCTGCACACTATGATTTTAAATTTTATTTTATTGACTCATTTATTGTGTGTACGGTGTGTTGGAAGGACGGTTTGTGAGTCACAGCGTCCTTTACTTGACTCGACTTGGTGACTCTTTAAATTTTTTTCCTCGGAAAATTTTCATTTTGGACTTGGAACATTAGAGAGTTTTTCATGAAACTTCATAAAGTTCTAGTTAGCTTTCATTGCTCTCAACCGGTATGCAGAAAATGCAATCAAGTTAAACAGCATCATTATTTTATTTTCAGCTTTTAATGAATAAAATGAAATTGAACACTATTATAATTAATCGCTATTCGCTTCTAAAAAAATCTATTCAATATTTATTTAATTACTTGACTTACTACAGAGAATCTTAATTTAAATATATATAACTAGTCAGGTCATAAGTATTGTCACACAGTAAAAACTTTTCTTTTAGTATTCTGGCCACAAAAAAGTTTATTGAATTCGAATTTCGAATTGTTCATGAAAATAAAAATGTATACTTTTAGAATTTTACTCATTTTTAAATATGGAGTGGACGCTTAAAGAAGACCGTGTTGCAGTTATTGCGATGCATCGTTGCGGTTACGCGCCAATTCAAATTTTTAACATACTGAAAATTTTGAATATAACCATAAGATTCGTTTATCGTACCATCAAACGATACAATGAAGACTCTAGTGTAGATGACAGGTCAAGAAGTGGTCGCCCTCGGTCTGTTAGGACTCCAGCAGTGATAAAAGCTCTGAAGGCGCGAATTCAAAGAAATCCCAAACGTAAGCAGAAACTTTTGGCCCTTCAGATGGGGTTAAGCAGAACCACGGTGAAAAGGGTGTTAAATGAAGACTTAGGGCTTCGGGCATATCGAAGAAAAACAGGACATCGTTTGAATTCTCGTCTAATGGACCTGAGACTGAAGAGATGTCGCGCTTTGTTGAAGCGGTACGCGGGAAAAAAATATCGGGAAATTCTTTTTTCGGATGAAAAAATTGTTACCGTAGAAGAGAGCTACAACAAACAAAATGATAAGGTGTACGCACACAGTAGTGAAAAAGCGAGCAACCGTATTCCGCGTGTCCAACGAGGTCATTTTCCATCCTCGCTCATGGTATGGTTGGGAGTTTCTTATTGGGGCTTAACAGAGGTACATTTTTGTGAGAAAGGTGTAAAAACGAATGCAGTTTTGTATCAAAATACAGTCCTGACGAACCTTGTGGAACCTGTTTCTCATACCATGTTCAATAACAGGCACTNCCTCCGGTGGCGGGTGGGGTGATGGTAAAAACGAGATGACGGTGTCATGTTTTTTTTTTTTTGCTTAGATGGGTGGATGAGCTCACAGCCCACCTGGTGTTAAGTGGTTACTGGAGCCCATAGACATCCACAACTTAAATGCGCCACCCACCTTGAGATATAAGTTCTAAGGTCTCAAGTATAGTTACAACGGCTGCCCCACCCTTCAAACCGAAACGCATTACTGCTTCACGGTAGAAATAGGCAGGGTGGTAGTACCCACCCGCGCGGACTCACAAGAGGTCCTACCACAAAAATCAAACATCTCAAACAATTTCTTAGAGCACTCCCCATGGAACATACGGCATAAAATATAGAGAGAATCGAACCCGTAGACCCAAAGATTCCAAACGATCCATCAGAATGGGATTATCGACAATACGAACGGCCATCTTCTGTTTGGAGTCAAATGGAAGTATCTACTATTTCGGAACCCCAAATCCTTAATATTATTCAATATAATATATTGCTTTTATAAATGTAAAAGTTTGTATCTTTGATGTTTTATATTTAATGACGCAAATATATGTAGTGCATATATGAGGCCGTCAGTGCAAAAGTGGCCTAGTCCACAAATTTTCATAATCATGCTTATTATGTATATTTCAATTAATATAAAATATACTAAATTTTTATGCAAAACCGGCCTATCCATAGGTTCACCCATAGATAACAGATGGCTTTGTAAACATTGTTTTTGCGCGTTTTTTTTTTTTTTGCCTACTAAAATTGTGTTCATGAAAACTTAAACCTGATTGCTCCATAATAACTATATTAGGCCACTTTTGCGCTGACGGCCTCATATTTGGTCATATAGATAGATAGCGTTAAATGGATTACTTCCAAAAGAACTGATTTTAGCTTGATACTGTTTGTCGTTTAAGTTTACCTAATGAATATACTCTGTACACAAAATCAAAGAAACAACACTGTGATGACTTAAAAAAAATATAATATGGATTAATGAAGTAAAAAAAAAACAGCATAAACAATTCATATTAATCTGTGTTGCTTTCATTTGAATTAACTTCGAAAATCTTTTAAGAATAAAACAAATAAAGCCGTATAAAAGCGGCATACGAAAACATGTTCGTTCGTGGATCGCTTGAATCTCTAACCTACTCCACTAAATCCGCAAAGGTCGTACCCGAAAGCACCTCAAATAACAAGAGAGTAGACCCTAAAATAATGCAGTCGACGTAAAAAGATTAACAGCGTTTTCGTACTTTTGTGCCGCCGACAGGGATCAAGAAATATGGCCCAGGGAAAAGGTATAAGACGAAGAGGTAGATTTAGGTCGCGAACATAGAAAAAGCGGATAAACGCTAGGGCATTTTTCATTTTATTGTTCAAAAATATAAATAGCGATGATTTCGCTGGAAAAATTTCGGTGCTGTAGTTGTAAATTCAGTAGGTCACACCATTTTTGTTTTGTATACTACTAATGTCATGTTCGTCTCGGTGTGAAAAAAGTTTCCAGGGGCAGATAGCGATTTTAGAATGCTCCTGACATTGTTGATATTCATAAACTATCTAATTGACAGGAAATAAGAAATATAGCCAGGGAAAAGGTATAAGACGGAGAGGTAGAATTAGGTCGTGAACACAGAAAAAGCGGATAAACGCTAGGGCATTTTTCATTTTATTGTTCAAAAATATAAATAGCGATGATTTCGCTGGAAAAATTCCGGTGCTGTAGTTGTAAATTCAGTAGGTCACACCATTTTTGTTTTTTGTACTATTAATGTCATGTTCGTCTCGGTGTGAAAAAAGTTTCCAGGGGCAGATAGCGATTTGAGAATGCTCCTGACATTGTTAATATTCATAATTTATCTAATCATCTATCATCGGACAGAACTTAACTAACGTACTTTCGATTATTTAAAATATAATACGACTGTTACTTTGACTCAAGATGTGGCCATTTAGACCTCTGATAGGCAAGGTGAGCTATTACCATAATATTTAATATTAGTGAATTTAGCAATACAGTAAATTCCTTTATCAATACAGTTTATTGAAAAGGAATAATGTGCGAATGGTAGAAAGAAGCAGAATTAAAATGTGCGTAGATTCAAATCAATCATATTTTGATAATGATTTGAAAGCCAAAATAAAATTTAAATTGTGACAAAAAGAACTGCGATTTTGATTCTTGAAGGCATTGGTTATTTTAACTATTTTCTTTAAATATATTCTTATCTACATTAGGCTTTCATATTTATAACAAGTTTTCTCTCTAATAATTCTTTCTATTAAAAAATCTGTTAGAAAATTCAAAATGATTTCATACGTTAAAATTTTGAATATACAGCGAAAATAAATCTGTTTTAGATAAATTCCATTTATTTTATCGCAAAAACAATGAAATAGCGTTACAAGAAATATTCAAACGACGTTTGAACGTCCAAAACTTGACAATTGCCAATTTTTCGAAGACGACACGCCGAGTCGACTAAATTATCTCCCCGTGCAATTTATAAAGGGGCACATTTCTTTCGAGATTACACGGAGGGTGTGAAAAAAAAAAAACAATTTCGTTGAGAAAACGTACGGAAATTTGAAAAGTTTCACAGGTCCCTGGTCCCTTTGCCCGTTTCGCACGTGCCAAGTGAAGTTGGATGAATCGATTTTACAAGTTTGGGTTCGTAAGATTCCTCGCAGTGTCTGTGTACAGGTACATCTTTTGAAGTAACGGATGATGGTACATTTATATAATGTTCTATTAAATTTATAATTTGACTAGAGGCCCGCTCCGGCTCCGCTCGGGTCTTTTACAAAAATTTCAAAGATATTTGACGTTGTTTTATTTTTTTAAATAAAAGAACACTTATTACGGTATAACTATAATAGTTAGACATATGCTGTCGCGACACTTTTTGTAAATAATAATGTGTTCTACAAAGTCGTAGTACATTATTTTATTCTATCATCAATAGTTTTCACATTATTGGAGTTTTAGTACGGATCCCTAATTTTTTTCAAAAAGGATTGTGGCACATGTCACTCGGGAATAGTGTAGCTTCCAAACAGTGAAAAAATTTTTCAAATCGGTTCAGTAGTTTCGGTGCCTATTCAATACAAACAAACAAACAAATCTTTCCTCTTTATAATACCTACTATATTAGTAGATGACGATGTCGAAGCGTAATACTTTCAAGAACTTGTCAACTCCTATTTTCTACCTAAAGATTAAATATTACAAAGATGAGCTGATAAATACCTACCGGATACGTGTACATACAAAAATTTTAGAGGAAAAATAAAAAAATTACATTGTGAGCGCCTGGCAGAATGCTTTTGTATATTTTTTTTCTTGTCGCAAATATTAATTTCCTAATTTCGTAATAAACTGTAGCATATTCCTTCAAAGGAAGCGTTCCGTGATTTATTCAGATCCTCTCAACCGTTTAAGTAATAAATACCGCTCTGTCAAAGTCGAGAACTGAAAATAAATTTCGAAACATCATTATTCATCGGGACGAGAATATTATGTAGACGAAATAGATGGGAGCCATCAAACTGGGGGTTCACAGGCCGCGAAACGGATTTCTACAAAATGGATACAAAAATTATACCTGACGCTAACTTCACTTTACCTCCTAAGACTTAGTGCAATCATTCCTTCTATGTATGTTAAATAGTTATCTTTTTTTGTAAGTTTATTACTTTTGTATTTTATATTCTAGTTCTATCTATCTAGAGTTCTAAGTCTCTGTTTACAATAGAAAGGCTGCTCTAACTTTGAAACCAAAGCGCATTATAATTATAATAATAATAATTATTAAATATATTGTTACTAATGTACCTTATATTCTTAAATGTATTGAATCCAATATATGGTAACTTTATTATGAAAGCTACCAGTAATGTTTTTTTGACGTGACAACGTCTTATAATACGATGGAGTACTGGCTGCACGCACGAAAAAACATGACTCATGCGGCGTTACCTCGCTCTGAGGCGTTCCATTTAAGGTTTGAAGTGCAAGCGAGAGCGCGCAACGAGCGACAAAGAGGCACAATCGGCCTCCGCGTTTGGCAGTGTTCGACATCTGTCTCTCTCCTACTTGAGTGAGCGTTGCATCCGCGTGGACAGCTGCTATACAATAATACATTTACATGTTTTCGTCAAGTATGAAGTTCAGTGAAAAGTGAATGTGGTGTCAATTGTTTATAGCAACCATAATTGCGTTAATTGAAAAATGAAACCATTCCATCAGTATTTTCTTGTGACGTTGTCACGTTCAACTATCGTCAGTAAACCGACTTTACAGACAATCGATTTTTTTTTAATTTGATCATCTATGCAATCATTGACTAACACTGTTTGTTTCAGGATAAGAATTTTAATCGTTTGTAAAAAAAATTACATTCTCATTACGATTTCCCAATTAAGACTGCCTGCGCTTAGCGAAAATGCGATCGAGAGTCGTTCAATAAAATTACTAATAGTTAATGGTAGAAATTTATATTTTCTGTAAATTAGAGCCATGGCAACCCCAACATCAAAAATACGTTAGGGGGAGTCGGATGTCACAGAGGTCCTTTTGAACAGATAATGCGTGGAGAATTAAGTGAAGTCTTCCTGTATGGTTCAGTTGCTTAAATTGATTATCACTTATTTTTTTGCATTTTTTTTTCGAAAGGGCCATTATCTGAGGAAGACTTATAAAAGATGTAGCTTCATTTATTAATATGAAGCTCTTATAAAATTTCACGTAAAGTTATATGAAACTAGTTATCTACAGAAATCAAATCAGAATCATATTTTCATTACCCAATACGTGAGAAAATACAAAAATCAAATTATGAGGAGAATTCTAAAATTTAAAATTCGAAATTAATCACGAAAATATGAAAGGTCAAAATTTCACTCAAAAAATGGCACGAACTAAAGGAATCTTCATCATGCTCATTCATAATGGCTATCCACTGAAATCTTGAAAGGACTCGTTTTTTGAAACACTAAGTGTCTGAATAATGGAACACTTATCAAAATGACGATACAGTGTCGCCACGCCGCTTCCCAGCGGGCCATTACTCATAGCAATAAGCAATCATCTAAAACAGCCCTTTTTAATTATGCAAAATCTGTCCCATTCATTACGGAATCCCCACACCCCTCGCGGGCACCGTCACCTCACCCCTTGACATCTTGAGGAAAATACAAAATTATTTACTAGGAAATTATGAAAAATATAAGACGGATGATGTCATCTGTTTTAATTTTAAAGCGGTGGGCGTTCTTCGGTGTTATTGTTTACGGAACGCGAATACGATTGTACAGGTATTTGTACATCTCTAAAGATATAGAATAAAAGAATAGAATAGATTAGATTAGAAAAAAATATATAGAATAGAAGATATAAATATAGATATAGAAGAAAAAATTAATGAAAGTTTATAAAAAAATCTTTAGGCCTTTTTTTAATTGGCTTGGTAAAAGTCGCGAGCTTCTTACCGAATGTTGTATTGGTTAAAATCTTGGGTGAAATGGAAACTTTAGTTCGTTAAATTGTCTAACTATTTGTGCCTTAAATAAATATAATAAAGTGATTTTAAAGCTTTGATTCTTGAAGATAGAAATAAGGACTACGTTAGGAATATCTCTGTTAGTCAAATATTGAGAATAGAAATATTGACAGTTATCAAAGATATTGCCAAAATTATAATTTTAAAAATGTTTTTATTATATCTCATTGAATTCAATAACCACATTAATGAAATTCAACTAAAATTGGAAGCAGCGAATTTGATAGTTTGGTAATTTCAGTTTTGTAAATTATCGTAATCAACGCATCAACTAAATTTGAAACCAGACTAATATTGTAACCGTAGTCCAATCAATATAATCTATAAATTATCAATTCAACCCGTTATCCGGCTGTGGGATGTCAATATTCATTTAGAGTGTGGCCATCGCGCGTGATTTTGTACCGTCGGACGCTGTCCGCAACCGTAGAGGGTGAACCACGTGTTTCGAATAATAAATCGAATAGTCCACCGTGCGAATAGCGAATCGATGCCATTGATGCGAATGATGATGATGATGATGATGAAATTATTAATATCGATAAAAGTTGTCGATTTTTTTCTGTTCGAATTAATATTTGAATTTTGTGTACAAATGTCGATATTCATCACGCGGTTGGTTCGTGATTTTGTAGCTCGCAGTTTTGTGTTCGGGGTGAGACCACGTGCTTCGAATAACAAATAGAGTACTCGTGATGGAGGAGGGCACCGAGAAATATTGATGGTCGTTATCGTCTTTGATTTGTTCGTGATTTATGTTTTGATGGTCCGTGATTTCAATAAAAAAATTTTTCATATCTAGTTTATGGCTCAATTAGTATTAAGTGGTATCGGATCACATAGACCTTAAGAATGCACCCACCTTGAACATAAAATCGAAATCTGAATAGTATGTATTATTATATGACTACAGACCTTTCAAACCGGAATACATAAATAGTTTGCATTCTGATTACGTGATGACAATATCTGTATCGTTTGGAAGTGGTTCATAAAAGCGTATTAAGTTACGCAATTCCTTCGTAAAAATGATATTGTCGTAGGTATCGTATCTTATCGTTTTGGCCACGATTTTATACTGGTGGTAGGACCTCTTGTGAGTCCGCGCGGGTAGGTACCACCGCCCTGCCTATTTCTGCCGTGAAGCAGTAATGCGTTTCGGTTTGAAGGGTGGGGCAGCCGTTGTAACTATACTTGAGATCTTAGAACTTATATCTCAAGGTGGGTGGCGTATTTACGCTGTGGATGTCTATGGGCCCCAGTAACCACTTAACACCAGGTGGACTGTGAGCTCGTCCACCCATCTAGGCAATAAATAAAAATGAAAAACGATGAATTCTATCGAAAATGTTTTTAGAATTGTAATCCCATTAATTTGAGTTTCGTTTGTTTTCAGAATTTTCCCAGTACATTGACGAGATGGAGATACAAGATTACTCCGGCATGATGGGAGTAACTGACAGGTAAACTCAACAAATACACAGGGTGCTCACATTAAATGTAGATGCTTTAGTTTTTATATTTTGGTCTTAGGTAAGCGTAGGCAATATCACCTATACCTTTTTGAAAGTGAATTAATAATGAACAAATGTAATTTTTCTATTAAAAGAGACTAGGCACCACTGATAGAAGATTTTGGTTAACATTCCTTAACTCATCCGTAGTAGCAGCTTACATTCTTCAACATTATTCTTTCTACTCTATGCCTTTATTCTTCGCCTTATTAATATATTGCTGGGTTAACCTGTTCAAGTTATCTTGACACTTTCATCACAAACAGTGTTGAGGGTCCCGATACCACTAAGCATCAAGCAGGCCATGAACTGACAAAGAATCTGGAATAAAATAAATTTGCATCATATTTTTGAGTTTTTTTTTTGTGGAATATGTAAAGGCTCTCGAGAATCACACTAAAACAAAAACGTAAGAGTACCGGGCAAAATGATACACAATAGTAATAACGGGACACTTTAATCAACATAAAAGCATCTCGTTCATATATTATGTGTGTACACATGAAAAAGTTCACGGCTGACGTTTCTCTGTAGTACTTATCAGTAAGGTCGAAAGGGTCCTCACGTATGCCAGCATTCATTCGCAGCGAATCATCCATCTTATTTTCCGTTTTTTTTTTTTGTTCGCTCGTTGGCCCCGGATATCCCTAACTCTGTCATTCGTCAAAGTGCAATATCATCAAATCGCTGCAAAGGAAGTTTCGCGATTCGTAGAGCAAGAGAGGGGATAAAATATTACGACGAGTGAGCCTTCGGTACGTTGAGGAGACTCGCAGTTTCGTCGGCATTACACACCCGAGGATACGCTATTTGAAGATTTTCATTGAATCTATGTCTTGTTCTAACGGACTTTTCTTTCAGGATTTTTTTTATTTTTAACTTCTATTTATAAATTTTTAGAAGTTGATTGTTGTTTTTATCTTATACTTAAACTGACTGAATACCAATAACTAAATAACTACAAAAATATGGTTGGGCATTAGGTACATTTTCATGGCATTATTACGAAAATCGTTATTATAGACAAGTTTTTGTGTTGCGTCGATGATTGCGAAGAGAATGCAAGTCGAACGAAAAGCAAATTTTCGTTTCAAATCGCTGAAAATCATTTAAGTATATTATGTAAAGCAGTGTTGCCAAACTGTTTTTCATTCCAGTACTTTTTTTCCTATATGAGTACCTCTCTCTCCGATAAGTTCAAACCTACCTTTAAAAATGTGTTTCGTCTCTTATAAGTAAGTCTATGGGTTTCTATTAAGATGTTAGATTCAATTTAAACTATATATTGCAGACATAAAGTGTAATATTTTTCATAAATTAAATGCGTCTTCTTCTCAGCTTGACCAATTTTTATATAATTTTCACGTACCACAATTCAACTTCCTATCCCCCAAGGACGAAGTCCGCGAGAAGCTGGAATAGCCCCTTAGGTTACTAACGAATAGGTAGGGGAAAAAATACCCCAAGGGTAGGCGTACCACAGATTGGGAATCGCTAATGTAAAGTATAGCTTCAACTAGATCGCGAACCTTATGCTCTTAGTTCCTGAGCCTTGTGCCGAGTCACTCAAGGCGTATTTCATGGCACGTCGACTCTAGAAATGATTTTGTCGTGGAGTGATACGAGCGTTACAAACGTATTACGCGCTGCAATCTCGACTATAACAAAACGAAAAACGACCAGATTTTCCTAATGTGTGAATTGTTTATTTTTTTCGTCTTTGTGTTATGTTCTCACACAATTTTGTAGTATATATTTAAAAATCTTTTAAAGTATGTATCCATAGCAGAATAGCTACTGGTGGTAGAACGTCTTGTGAGTCCGTGCGGTACCTACCCACCACCCTAACTATTTCTGCCGTGATGCAGTAATGCGTTTCGGTTTGAAGGGCGGGACAGCCGTTGTAATGTTACAACGGAGACCATACAACTCATGTCTCGAGGTGAGTGACAGCCTTTACTTTGAAGATGTCTATGGGCTCCGGTAACCACTTAATACCAGGTGGGCCGTGAGCTCGTAAAAGAATCTAAGCACTAAATTAAAAAAATAATAATAATAATATAGACATTAACCATTTTCTCTTTAAACACCTGTACATTTTTAATACAATGAATAATTTTATTTTAATTCCATGAGATCAGGTTGTTGTAGCTTGCTACGTACTACGCCGCGGTACGAGTCCTCGCTACGAGTAATCGTAGATCTACACGTGTCTACGCTGTTGCTACGGTATGTGCTGTAGCTAAGCAATTTAAATTTGAGAATAAAAATATTAAAAATAACACTAATTTTACGGCTTTATCGCGCGTTTTATATATTTATTCGTTTTCGACGTTACGAATGGTTTACAGTTTTCATGGACTAAGGTTCTATTCTGCGATTCGTCGTAATTTTCATTTAATTATTAAAAATAATTCTAAACTTTGTTTTTTTTTTATTTCCCTTGTATTGCCCTTATAGGCAGATGAGCATACGGCCCATCTGATGGTAAGTGGTTACCGTCGCCCATAGACTTCAGCAATGCCAGGACCAGAGCCAAGCCGCTGCCTACCGTTATCAACTCTCCACAAGCCTGGTTTGATGTAGTTTGAAGTCGTCGTCGCCTAAAGGATAAGACATTTGAAGATTCGGTACATTCGTATCTAGCGATGCAACAGTGTTCGAATCCCACAAGCGGGTACCAATTTTTCTAATGAAATACATACTTGGCAAATGC
Source organism: Bombyx mandarina (assembly GCF_003987935.1). The sequence goes on from NW_021011511.1 coordinate 2,408,442, forward strand.
TCACGATTGACTTTCACGGTGAAGGAATAATCGTGTAGTAAAAATCAAACCCGCAAAATTATAATTTGCGTAATTACTGGTGGTAGGACCTCTTGTGAGTCCGCACGGGTAGGTACCACCGCCCCGCCTATTTCTGCCGTGAAGCAGTAATGCGTTTCGGTTTGAAGGGTGGGGCAGCCGTTGTAACTATACTGAGACCTAAGAACTTATATCTCAAGAAGGCATTGCTGAAGTCCATGGGCGACGGTAACCACTCACCATCAGGTGGACTGTATGCTTGTCTGCCTACAAGGGCTATAAAAAAAGTTGCGACCTTATTTACTTTTCAAATATAATTTTTCCAATAGCCTTCATTCGCTGCGAACTTGATAAAAGTGTTGGCAAATATCAACAACCTGCACTGGATTTAAATCTGGTCCAAAGATAGGTTTTGCTCTGATATTTTATTCTATTTTTTTTTTATTACGTTGCCCAGGTCAAATACGAGAATAGCACAGAAACATAACCCATATACTCGCTCCGTTTGGTCCGTGTACCGTATGATGCGTGTACACATTCTGTTCACCATGTGAAAGGATCACACTTCGATGACCTGTTTGAAAACCCACATGCTTCGACTGGCCCTTTATATGTAAAATACTTTAACTACGTGTAATTTAAATTTAGTACAAATTTAAAAACTCAAAAATTGACTACGAAACATTCTGGTACGGGAAGGTACCACCGCCCTGCCTATTTTCAGCCGTGAAGCAGTAATGCGTTTCGGTTTGAAGGGTGGAGCAGCCGTTGTAACTATACTGAGACCTTAGAACTTATATCTCAATGTGGGTGGCGCATTTACGTTGTAGATGTCTATGGGCTCCAGTAACCACTTAATACCAGGTGGGCTGTGAGGTCGTCCAACCATCTAAGCAACAAAAAAAAATCGTATATATTTTTTTTGTTCTAAAGGGTCTAACGAAACAGCTGTTTTAGATTTCTTCATAACCTCTTCTGTACTCAGATTTATGAAATTGGTTATTTGAATACTTCAAATTGGAGTTTAAGTTACTTTAGAATTTATTTTTTAATCACACGATCTAGTTAATTGGATATAATAAAAAATTAAAGATGACTTCAATTCGTCGATATTAATTAAACTGGTCAATCGAACCTCTCTGATAGTATACCTAATGATGGAAAAAAAAAAAGAAAAGATACAAAATGTCGAACGAAAAACCTTCTCTATTTTGAGGTATCGATGAATGTGATCGAATTTTAATCACTAGCCGAACCTTATTTTTAAGAAATCGCCAAAACTTAGTCTTCTATAAAGTTGCAATTTTGACCGTAATCCTGTACAAAGATAACCCAAAAAAAAAACAAAAACAATATACATTGCTCTATTTATTTGTGCGAAGAAACAATACAGGGAAATTGAAAAATCACCGTCTCAAGATTACACGCCGAAGACAAATCGTCGGCCGAGTCGTGAAACTAATAGTGGTGTCGAGGAAATATTAAGAGTTTCGTAGCCGGGAAACTTTATTGACGGTCTCGGTAAAAGCAACTGTGCTTACACGGCACCTAATCAGGGGCCAGGTAATTTCGCTCGCCCGCCATCGCCGGAGCGCTGATTGGTTATCGATCCGATGCAGTCTTGATGTTTTCAAATAAATACAGTTATTTCATTATGGTTTTGATTTCCTTATTATTGGTGGGCAAACAGAAATATCACAATTGCGTATTGATGCTACTGCAGGGTAATTCATTCAGGATTCCATAACGCCTTTTACATTCGAACACTTTTTAAGGTATTGCATTCACACGTTGCGCTTGTGTAGTGTTTGTGAATAAGCGCGCGGCGTTACGTCGCACTGCCGCATGCACATCATGAAAAATCTGCCCATCTCTCCCTCGCGCGGTCTAGGCTATGAGTGTGAAGGGGACAGTTAATATTTGGCTTTTGTTAATGTTTATAAATATAGCGTGGTCTTATTTTATTGTTGTTTTACTATTAAATTATTATTGTCGATTGATAATTGCATAAGTTGATAAAAAATGCTATGCAATAGCTTTACCGCGGCAGTCTCCGAGGGCCACATGTGTTTTTTTTTCTTTTGTTTCCTACCTATGCTGATAGCCTTGAGAGGCTATTATATAGTTTCACCCTAACGTTTGTTGGTGAGCTCGCGGGACTCAAGCCGGAGAGTTGCTAACACTGACCCTAGCAAGAGCAGTGCTTCGCAGAATCTACCACCGGATCGGAAGCGAATGTATGTGTAATAAAAAACAAATCCGGATTTTTTTTAATTTTCGTAATTTAAAATGAAGAGTGTAGATCTCAAGTATATACTTTGGTTACTGTTTAACATCAAGTGGACCGTGAACTCGTTAATGCGGCTTCGTTATCGCCCGTCGCATTTAAGTTATGATGTCCATGGGCTCCAGTGATGATTACAAATACTAGATGAGTCATGAGCTTGTTTAGTAAAGGCAATTAATAAAAAGCTACTTATTGATCGAATATAGTCTACTGAGTAAATAGTCCAAGTCATTAGAAATTCGAAACTTCAATTTGTCCCGTAATTGAATAATACACTCCGCAATCTCCATTTATATCAAAATATTATAAACTAGCGGCCCGCTCCGGCTCCGCTCGAGTCTTTAACAAAAATTTCAACGATATTTGACGTTGTTTTATTTTTTTAAATAAAAGAACACTTATTGCGGCTATAACTATAATAGGTAGACATTTGCTGTCGCGACACTTTTTGTAAATAATAATGTGTTCTACAAAGTCGTAGTACATTATTTTATTTTATCACAAATAGTTTTCGCCGGGCACGCGATGTAAAGAATATTTTAGGAAATTTTTTTACACCTTAGGTTACATTATTTGAGTTATTATACGAGTTTTAGTACGGATCCCTAATTTTTTTCAAAAAAGATTATAGCCTATGTCACTCGGGAATAGAATAGTTTCCAAACAGTGAAAGATTTTTTCAAATCGGCTCAGTAGTTTCGGAGCCTATTCAATACAAACAACACACAAAAATCTTTCCTCTTTATAATAATATTAGTGTAGATCAATACTCAAATTAACAAAATAAAATATTTGTGATTTTTTTCTTCATCATTATCCGAGACTCAATGGACGAGTTTGCGAGTCAAGTAGAGGTGAAGTTGACTCGTAAATTAGTAGTGAAGGGCTCTCCGGCTCGGACGCTACTGTCTCGATAGGAACGACTCTCGCTAGTTGTCCCCTTGACTCTCCGCGCTCTACTTTGTTAGGGATTCGACCTTAAAATTGAACGTTTCGCGTGCTATTTTCTTACTAGAGATTCCACAGTAGTCGAAATTCGACTATAACTATTTGGAATTGTAAGTTTGTACACTATTATGATTGTATATTATACTTCTATAATCACAAATTTCGCCAAGACTACACTATAAAAAATATTAACAAAGACAAACAATATTTAATCTATTCTCAATTTGACCACGGACGTCAAGAACAAAATAAATATATTCATGTATGACAATAAATAGTATGCATGCGTGTGTGCGTCAAATACATGGTATGTAGTGTGTGTAATGTTTTCTTTATTGTTTTCATGTATCTTTTATGCATTATTTTAAAAAAATATTAGCATTGTGCACTTCTTCTCTATATTCTTTATAAGTGTGGAAAATTTCATACTCCTCCGTATGCGCAATTTTCTTAAAAAGGGATATAAAGTTTTTGCTTCACGTATTAATATATAGATAATAATTTTCTTAGTAATTTAATTATTTTGTTTCGTAAAACCATTAGTCATAATTATTGCTTGCTTTTTGAACTAAAAGTATGACTGTACCTTATTTAAGTAGCGTTTTTGTAGCGGTGTAAGTTATACGCTCATATAACAGTTGGTAAAGTGGTTTCTGAAATCAATTTATATGACGTCATAAATGCAGCCTTTCGTTAGGAGATCGAACTCGATTGTGTATGTGTGTGTAAGGTGTGTAGTGTGTAGGTTATGTATGTGTAAGGTGGCATTAAAATCAGATTTCATGAATGCTTTGCAGCAGAAATGTGTTGGTCAGTGAAGGGACTCAAAATATCCTACTACCAGCCCAAGCCTTCCTATGTAGACAACGTAAAAATACTAAATGTGATGTAATTAGTAATATTTTTAAAATAAAATAGCAAAGTGAACTGAAAGATTTTCTTTCAATCGTGATAATCCAGATTAAGAGATCAGGCCAATTAATTATTGTATTGTCATCGGCCATTGATACGCGTGCAATTTTTCTTATAGCACCCAGTTATATAAGTAACATAGATAGTGACATAGATTCAAAGTATAATAAAACCATGATAAAAATAAATGAAACCGTCTTTATATAAGTATAGTGGATCGTGTGAGAGATTCGATGTGAGGTTTGCAATAAATAAGAAGCACATTGCGAACGTAGGGTAAGTTGGAAAAGTTTGAATTGAGCTGTCAAAGATAATGGATGCTGGTTCCGTGACGTGTGAATGCAGCGTGAAAGTACTTTAAACTTTACGACTGACGTTAATTGTAAGTAAGGTTCAAGTTGGAGTTCGTATTAGCTTATGTAGAGACGACTAACCATATAATTATTCAATAATATATCACGTGGCAGTGAAAGGTTCGATTCTAAGAGTGAGGTAATCATTTTATAATACAATCCAATATATATCTTTATTCATGATGTGGTCTAAATCGACTACGCCAATTAGTGCCAAATGGGTCTTGAATTTGTATAAGGTACCACAGCAAAGACCCTACCCGTTCCAAGGATAGGAGAAGTTTGGTGGCAATGCAATTTATATTTGGAACGAAGTTCCTTACGGCAGGCTTGGAGGGGATAGGGATTTTGCTGCGCGACCGAACTGAAAAAATGTGATAGTAAAACCGTAAGAAAAAATCAGTGGAAAAAAGTGCGTGGAATAAAACCGTTAAATGAGACGTGCGCAGGCGCGACAGTCGCATACACAAGCGAGTAGTGTATAATACCTTTATCTTTCTCCCTCTTTCTTTTCGTTCTCATATCCATTCTCTTTCTGTTATTATTTCTATTTCTATGTAATTTTATGTTGTCAAACAAAAATAAAGAGACATATTTTGTTATTTTAGTTGAAAATTTGAATTACGATGTTTTTTTTATTTTAAGTAATTTATTATTACCTAAAATACTGAATTTCCTAAATACTTTCTTGTACTTAAATACAAACTAATCAGCAAAATTTAAGAGAAAATTCAAGAAAACCTACATAAAATTGAGCACGATTTTTTTTGCAATTTGTGTCGATTCTACATTAGCCGAAGGAACTTCGTTCCTACCTGGTGTCCCACGACACCACATAATTAATATTCAACCTTATGTATAGCTCTTAGCTCAGAGTAAGTTCAGTTAAGTCAGTCTCAGTTCAGTAAAACGGTTGCCCCAGTCTTAAAATCGAAACGCATTACTGCTTCACGACAGGTGGTGGTACCTACCCGTGCGGACTCAGAACACGTCTTCCTACCACCAGTAAATATGATGAGTAGAGAGATACATACTAAACACCATACTCACAATCATAGGCTAGGATTTTTTTTAAAAGCAGTGCGATACTGAGGCGATTGCTGAGAATTTATCATTAAAATGTCTCGCCGGTTTATTTCGAGAACGTGGTTTTTCTTCGAATTTAACTACTTAGTTTATTGTGAATGTGTTTGCATTACTATTTTGTGATAAAATAGAAATTAATAGTTATAAAATAATATATTTTTCTCTATCTTTCGCGAGTCGTGGACATAATAAACACTATTTTTAATGTTTAATCAGGGATTTATTTTTTGCCGTTTATTTTTTCCGACACTTTGAATAAATACAGTTTTAATTGACGCTTTTAAGGTAAAAAAGTAAGTTCGTGTCTTTGGAAATAACTAAATTTAAAATAAGAATAAACACAGTAAAAGTAAGATAAAACTGTAAAAATTTATATAAAGTTATAAAATGAGTTTATTTATTTATTTTAGTTTAGGTTTTGTATTTAAATCGTTTAATACATTTTCCTATCACACAACACTAGTATATTCAGTGAACAATGTTACTAGACGGGATAACGTTAATCGCTTCTGGTGGTGAGTGTACTTAATTGAAAACTGCAGCGACGACGTCTAACGTTCCGTTGTGAACCATGATTTTAATAATAGATAAAACGTCAATGATTGTCCCTGCACTCATTAAATTCAGTGTGCAGGTATTGTTTGCAGAAAAATATTATGTTAATTTTGTTAATAATTCATCGCTCCTTGATGATACCTCTGATGAGATTACCATCTTCTAATTTTTTGTATTTTTTTTATTACTTTTTTATTGCCCTTTTAGGCAGACCAGCATACGGCCCACCTGATGGTGAGTGGTTACCGTCGCTCATGGACTTTAGCAATGCCAGGGACAGAGCCAAGCCGCTGCCTACCGTTGAGTACTCTCCACCAGCCTCGTTTGAAAAAGGACAAGTCATAGCGCTCGGGAAACACCGTGGAGGGGAGCTCATTCCAAAGCCGGAAAATAAAATCTCTGGAAACGCACTGTGGATGAACGCAGTGGCTCCAGGTAGTATGGATGAACTCTACTCCGGTGGCGGGCGGTGCGATAGTAAAAACGAGATGATGGAATCATCTCAAATAATTCCTCAGAGTACTCCCTATGGAACATGCGGTACAAAATGCAGAGAGAAGCGAAGTATAAAAGTGTATCAATGTATGCGTCGTTTATCATATTTCTCATAACCAGATAACATTCTTTCAAAGCCTAATACACAAACTTCGTACTGATAATAATGAAAAGTGGAATACATAATGTTTGAGTAAGTTTCCCTTGGGAGGAACAATAGAATAGTAAAGTTTGTATAAACACACGTATTTCTTTGGCGTATTATCTTGAAACTCTAGATAAATATTCTTAAAAATAAATAACTAGATTATATGCTTCACAATATTTTCTTCTTTTTTTTAATTGTTTTAGATGGATGGACGAGCTCACAGCCCATCTGATGTTAAGTGGTTACTGGAGCCCATAGACATCTACAACGTAAATGCGCCACCCACCTTGAGATATAAGTTCTAAGTTCTCAAGTATAGTTACAACGGCTGCCCCACCCTTCAAACCGAAACGCATTACTGCTTCAAGGCAGAAATAGGCAGGGTGGCGGTGCCCACCCGCGCGGAGTCTCAAGAAGTCCTACCACCAGTTTAAAATCTATTCTTTGGATAGGTTTTTGTAAAGGCTAAATGTATATGGTTTATTTCAATGTTCGAAAGACGTCGGTGTATCGATCTTCGGGATAGCACTATTTTATTATACTGTACTATTGCGAGCGAATCCGATGGTAATAATTAGTTATAAATAGGAATAAGTTCATGTTGTTATATTATAAAACACGCAAAAGTAATTTTGTCAATGTATTGATTTGGGGTGTTGTGAGCAAGTCAAGTTGTTTTTTGGCGGGAAGTCGTTGGATGCGGAAGGCGGAGGACCGCATTATGTGGAAGGCATTGGGGAAGGCCTATGTCTAGTAGTGGGCAGATAAAGGCTGATGATAATGATGATGATGATGATGAGCAAAACCGGCATTTCTGTTTATACGGTAGGAATATTTAAATACAATACTAATGAGACTTCAATTTTACGTTTCCAAGTGGGTGACGGAATTCACGTTGTGATGTCTACTGGCTCCGGTTATCAATTAGCACCCAATAGGTTTTAAGCTTGATTTTCGATCCAAAACAAGAAAAATATTATTAAATCGATATTAATTGATATTGATTCGATCGAATCGATTATTGATCGATGAAAAATCATATTATTTTTTACAATCATCAGATTATTTCCGACATTTCCGATACTTTGCAAGTTTCGCGGTCACGGATCACTCAGTCGTCTGTCAGATGTCTGGTCATTCGTGGCACAAACGTTGGAAATAATTTAAGGACAGTAAAAAAAGCCAGATTAAACCGTAAAAGTAGCTTTAATTATGTCTACGACTCGCCAAAAAACACAAAGAAAATACGATAAATCAATTACAATCAAATTTAAATAATATCAAAACGAGTCTCTGGTTACGATCGAGATGATAAAATTAAATTTGAAAGCCACTCTTAATAAGGTATCATTGAAATTGGTTTGAATTGTGTTGCGGTGTTAATTTTATTTGTCGAAAACGTATTGAGTGTGTTGTTTTGGGAGTAGTCACGTATAGGCGACATCAGGCTTGGTAGGCAGGAATAATATTTAAAACTATAGTTATAGATAATGGATTTAAAAAAAAAAAGTTTTTTGTATCACCATTATTTTTGTGCACAAGTGGTATTAAATTAAATAATTACTGGTGGTAGTACCTCTTGTGAGTCCGCACGGGTGGGTACCACCACGCCTCCTATTTCTGCCGTAAAGCAGTAATGCGTTTCGATTTGAAGGGTGGGGCAGCCGTTGTAACTATACTGAGACCTTAGAACTTATATCTCAAGATGGGTGGCGCATTTACGTTGTGCATGTCTATGGGCTCCATTAACCACTTAACACCAGGTGGGCTGTGAGATCGTCCACCCATCTAAGCAATAAAAAAATAAAAAAATAAATAGTTTGGTAACTACCATTCAGGGTTGGGTCATACGCATAGCCGTCGAGGTGAGAGATACCACATACACGGAAACAGAAAGGAAGAGTACAATACTTAGTAAAGCCTATTACTCTACAAACATCATTAGAAAAAAAAAAACTGTCCCATTGACCTCTTGTCATGGAGTGATTGCAAGGTAAGGAGGGTGTGTTTATTTCAATCGAATGCACCAAAAAGTTTGGCGATTCCCTCAACGCATATAGCAGAGTAATAAATACCTATAGCTTCGTGCCATACTAGTACAATGTATTCTACGCCCGTTCTATCTAGTCTTTGGGAAGTCCAAGGAACTGATGATTCGCCTGCATCTCGTTTGTCTAAAGCAGTCACGCATGATGAAGTTGGCTTGAAGTATCACCAGAACCTATGAAACTGATTTTTCGAGTCATCAGAAATTTAAGTGAGTATTTACTATCATTGTCGTGTAAGTAGGTTAGATTTCTGGTATATTTTGTAAATTATGTGCTATACTGTATGCAGACTTAATATTATATCAATATAACATTTAAATTTAACCTATTTTTCCGCTGTTCGTAAAATTTCCGTAACACGTCATAGTGTGTTATAAGAGATTGCTGTACATGCCTGTAACTGGCTTACATACCAGTACTTAATTTTATACATGTTAATTTTAAGCTTGAATGTTTTGTGTGTATTGCTGTTTGTGTGTCTAAATAAATAAATAAATAATAATAAAAATATCTATTATAGTAGATAACTACTTATCAATTTGTTTAATTCCTACTATAAAATGGCAAAAACGTAGATTAATTGTTCCGTAAATAACAATTATATAAAATTTAATTGAAATTGTGATTATAGACACAAAACTTATGCTGAAAACCCCTTCACGCTACATTGGTATATTCAAAAAAATTATATGCAAGTCTTGCTTCAGTTTAGTAATGAATCCTGTCTCCGCTGATAGTTTTTTTTAATACCTTTAATGAAAGCTGCAAATATGATGGAAGGGTTGCATACGCCCGACGATTGCAGGGTCTTCACTCGGAACGTTGCGAATGGCGATTTATGTCTAATCCAAATTTGAAGTCCCAAAACTGATTGATCAGTGCATTGTAACGTCTAGATGGTTTTTGACGGTACTATAACGGGGATGTGCGATCTTTCACACATACAATAAACTATTTGAAACTGGTATTTGTTCTAGTGTATACAAACAAACAAGCTCACGATTTTTTTGGGTTAAGACTCGTATTTAAAAAATTTTACTCGCCCTTATATAGATTTCATTGTAATTATCAAAATTTTAATGATTTTTTTTTGATAAATATAATATAATTATATTGGTTTAAATTTGAATTTCAAAATATACCTTAAATTGTAATAATCACTGGTGGTAGGACCTCTTGTGAGTCCACGCGGGTAGGCACCACCACCCCGCCTATTTCTGCCGTGAAGCAGTACATATAATGCGTTTCGGTTTGAAGGTTGGTGCAGCCGTTGTAACTATACTTGAGACCTTAGAACTTATATCTCAAGGTGGATGACGCATTTACGTTGTAGATGTCTATGGGCTCCAGTAACCACTTAACACCAGGTGGACTGTGAGCTCGTCCACTCATCTAAGCAATAAAAAAAGCCTAAATTGACAGCGTATCGCTCTGCTCTAACAACGTGTCCGTAGTCTTTTAGTTTCATTTCGCGCGGCATAACGAAACTGCGATGGCTCGACGCATTAGTAAATTACTCACGTACAGGAAGTCTGTACTTGGAAAAGTTTGAATTTGTCGCCGGATTCGTACGGAACACGAGAATGCGGAGTAATGAGTTTAATTAACGCCGATACTCTGGACTCTGTATTCGTCCCTGATTACGGTATTGTATCTGATTTTGAACTTCGAATTGGTGATTATATTTTTTTTCGGTTCTTTTGTAGTCCGGTATTTTGTTTTTGGAAAGCTTGAAAAAAAAAAAATTTTTTTAATATTTTTTTTAGTTATTAATTAGTAGATTCGTTGTCTGTATTTTTTTTTTTATTGCTTATATGGGTGTGCGACCTCACAGCCCACCTGATGTTAAGTGGTTACTGAAGCCCATAGACATCTACAACGTAAATGCGACACCCACCTTGAGATATAAGTTGTAAGGTCTTAGTATAGTTACAACGGCTGCCCCACCCTTCAAACCGAAACGCATTACTGCTTCACGGCAGAAATAGGCAGGGCGGTGGTACCTACCCGCGCGGACTCACAACAGGTCCTATCACCAGTGATTACGCAAATTATAATTTTGCGGGTTTCACTTTTATTACACGATGTTATTCCTTCACCGTGGAAGTCAATCGTGAACATTTGTTGAGTACGTATTTCATTAGAAAAATTGGTACCCGCCTGCGGGATTCGAACACCGATGCATTGCTTCAAAACGAATGCACCGGACGTCTTATCTTTTTTAGGCCACGACGACTTCTGTATTTACAATTATAAGAACTCTCACTAAAACATCAATGTGTTCAATGAGTTCAATGCTCAAAAGGCGAGCGAACAAATAAGTGATCTTTTTTCAACATGTTTCCCCAAAAGTACCATATCTAATTAGGCATAGATCAGAATCTTGTTGTAGTGCATAAGAAAATATCTAATATTATATAGTCTAGACTTTGATATATTGTATTGCAAAACTAAACCTCTTTTCGCGTAGTAGTAGGCTTCGTACCGTGAAATACGAGGTCAAANCATAAGAAAATATCTAATATTATATAGTCTAGACTTTGATATATTGTATTGCGAAACCAAACCTCTGTTCGCGTAGTAATAGGCTTCGTACCGTGAAATACGAGGTCAAAATTTACCAATGGGTGTGGTTACCAAAGTGTCTGGAGCGATTTTCCTTATAGTGAATCAACACTACGTAATTATCCATAAATTATGAGAAATGGAAATATGTAATGTTTGAATGGAACATTTCTACCCCTAAGCTCCTTCAATCAAAACTTATTGAGAATTTAATGCAGCTTCCACGTTTTCGCGTCCCCTGTACAATCTGCTACGAGAAAAGTTTGAGACAAATATGCCTTTAAAGGCATCACCTTGCGCCAATAAGTTACCTTAACGACAACCGCCAGGGGCATAAACCGCGGTACACATTTACCCGGAGCCGCAACGTAATGGAATAAAAACATAAAGAGAATTACACGGAGCGGTGTTAAGAACGAAGGATAACACTGTAGGTTATCCTAGGTAGGTAGGTCCTTATCGACCTTTTTCACTTCGGCAAGCGTTGTTTGATGTAACGAAAATAAGTCGGATGTTTATTGGGTTTTGTATTCGAAGGTATTATTTTTATCAGCACGTGGACTTTCTTTGGTAAAACCAGTTTGTTGTTGTGTACCTACTGCGCGTAAGATTATCGGGTGAGATGTGGGTTGTACTTTTATTGATAGAATCTTGGCTCTTACTTTGGCTTGGTCTAAACTACTTTCTTATTATGCTCGTGTCATGGAATCGACTGCTTAAAAGTGGTCAGCTTTTATGCTAAAATGAATTTCCAATTTTCTTCAAATAATTTTAGAAATATTACGGATGTCTAAATTATACTGTTCCTTCTGTGTACTCTTTGAAGTCCCTGCGTACATTTTTAGACTGCGTCCAGCTATTATTTTTGTCATCTGCCCTGTTTGGTATTACCCTAAATAGCATCACCCAAACTAAATTCGACTACAACAAGTTTGGTTTTAAACTCTTCTTTTACCAGGTAATTCGTTAATAAGACCATATAAATCGTTTATAATTGTCCACAATTCCACTGTATTATTAAATACAAAACTTTGCAATTTAAACTGTGAGAACGGAATGATACTTATTATTGTTTTAGTTTAATTTTGTAAGAGTTTTCGTGGGCCTATAGGTCTTTACAACTTCCAACATTGATACAAGAGAGAAGACAAAGATCTAAAGGACATATTTTGTTTTACTTTGGTTTTTGTAAGGATTTTCGTTGGCCTGAAGGCTTTACAGCTTCCAGCATGGATAAAAACAGCAACAAAGCAAATTAAGATATCAAGGACCACTACGATAATGATATTCAGAGAAGGGAAGCATTCTATCATTTTCCATTTCCACATTTTCCGTGAAGAGGATAAAATGTATTGTTAGTCATAAACGAACAATGAACGCTATTTTTAATTTAAATAACGGTCTCCGTGGCGTGAATTGGTAGAGGCCTGGATCGAACATTGGATGACTATGGACTGATGATATGATGGTGATGATAATTTTGATGCGCATGTCCAAATATAATTATATCTTAAAAGAAACATATTTATCTACTGTCTTTTCATAATAGTCAATGCACTACTAAATAACCTGACTTCATAATTTCGCAGTGCTTTATTGAAGCCAAGCATAATGGCCATACAAACGATTGTCTATTTTCACATTTAATGTATATAATTTTAAAACTCAATTTCCTGAACGCTCTTTCTCTATCTATAGATAGCTGTTGTTCTATTAATGACAAATCGCTATCGAAGCGTGCTTATAACGTAAAAGCTTTTTTTCACCAGCTGATATTGGAAGCTGAGCTTTAGTGACTTGCCTTTAAAGAGCAAAGAAGTCGTGCTGGAAAGAAATAGTGCTATGTTTTTATTACCTTGGCATTTATGCGTGTAATGGAATCTTTGATCGCCATCCTCCCAATCCACTATCGGTGCTTTTAGGTACCTCAAGCACCGGTCATCGTTCTCCTCGAATCCGTCGAAGGTTTCGATGAGTAAATTAACCCACAGACACAGCCCACTGAGTTTCTCGCTGGATCTTCTCAGTGGGTCGCGTTTTCTGCGAAGCACTGCTCTTGTGTTAGCAGCATCGTCAGGTTTGAGCCCCGTCAGCTCACCTATTAGTTAAGATCACGGTCAGTCTAGACCATCACCTTATGTAGGAAAAAAAAAATTGGTCGCCATTTTCATTAATTTTAAGACGCCCGATTAACACTAAAATTTGCACACACATCAAGGATGACAAAACAATAATTTTAACTTAGTTCTTATATCATATGCAGCATCAACAGGATAAAAAAGTTGAAATTAATTATTGGTTCGGTTTGCCCCTTGAGCGTGTACCTAATTGTTTTAAAACTACATATTTTAGTTTTCTATTTCTTAGATGCTATCTTTATAATTCAACTAAATTAGTAGAGTTAGTCCATAATTACAATATGTACCGTTACGTAATCTAATAAATCACCATGTATGGTATCTGTGAACCACGGAAATAATAAGCCACATTTTAAAAGCTTCGATTTTTTTCCTTCGGATAACCACATCAGAAAACTCATTCCAAATCTTGTTAAACAGAAGTATTTGTTTGAATATTATTAAAATATTAGTATGTATGCGATTCGGAATTGTCTTTCATGCCAGAGTCGGAAAGCGATTAGCAAAAATAATTGCCCCGTGGATGCGCACATAAACACGTCCAGAAAACACTGATCAAAGCTGCTTCTGTTGCTGATGGAAGCAGGATTCAAAACAATCCAAGTATTCATATTATTGCCAATACATCGGTCCCAAACTAAGATTACCTTGTGTCAAATGTGCAGCAAAAATACTCGTCCGAGGCAAGAACAGTGCTCTGAATGCCAAATATCTTAAGCAAAGCTAACGGCTTCAACTGCGAATAAAACCTGAACTAATCACTGTTGATAGCTACATACTAACGGCGATCACGTGACTGTTTCATAGTCAGCTGTTAATCAAAATGAAGTTCTTACTAAAGAGTCATGGCAGTCGACCCGTTCACGTAACTGAGTAAAACTACGAAGAAATATAAAGAACCAATTAGCGATGACCCCCGTTGCTTTGTTTCTAAATATTAAGTTCTCTCCTACAAACACTGGTATCTTGTTAATAGCATTGGAGCTCATTGATATTACAGTATATTATTATGCTCTGTAAGCCTATGAACAATTGATCGAATCAAATCTGAGTTGCATTGGAAACAATTTAAAATCAAAACTGACTTGCATTGGAATATTATATCTGCTTTATAATCTTCTCGGCTGGAACTGATATGTAGTTGCATTGCGACGGATCTACTTAGGGCCCAGACGATCGTACAGTCCAAAGCGGTCTTATAACACGCTCAATGAAAATATAATAAGGCGGTAAGTAACTATACAGTAATGGAATATAGATGAAGTAGAGGGTAGGATGTAAGTAGTAAGAATAAGTTCTGTCAAATTAATGAAAGTGAAATAGTGGTAGCAGTCATCGTTGTGTGTTTGTTTTCCGAATATGCTTTTTTTACGTGTCAAATTTTAAATCGAAATCTAGCAATTAACCGTGAACGGCTCATTAATGTTATAGAGTCTATAACATCACCTATCTATCACATGCCTCACGTCTCACACGCCTAACAAGGTGTAAAAAAGTAAAAGGTATTTTGTTTATTAAAAAGCTTTAATACAAAATGCATTTTTCCTATAATTGTGGGCTTCCTTTAGAATTTTTTTAACTTTGTGGCCCGCCATTAAAAAAGCTTGCCCACCACTGTTATAGCAACAAATTTGACCGAATTAATAGTTTCATAACTGTGAACAAGATTATTGCCTAATCTATGAATTGAGACTAGTTAAATTGTATCCCAAAAACACAGATTTTTTTATTTATGGCTTGGATGGACGAGCTCACAGCCCACCTGATGTTAAGTGGTTACTGGAGCCCATAGACATACACAACGTAAATGCGCCACCCACCTCGAGATATAAGTTCTAAGGTCTCAGTATAGTTAGGACGGCTACCCCACCCTTCGAACCGAAACGCAGTACTGCTTCACGGCGGAAATAGGCGGTACCCGTGCGGACTCCCAAGAGGTCCTACCACCAGTGATTACGCAAATTATAATTTTGCGGGTTTGATTTTTATTACACGATGTTATTCCTTCACCGTGGAAGTCAATCGTGAACATTTGATGAGTACGTATTTCATTAGAAAAATTGGTNAATCGTGAACATTTGATGAGTACGTATTTCATTAGAAAAATTGGTACCCGCCTGCGGGATTTGAACACCGGTGCATCGCTTCATATCAATGCACCGGACGTCTTATCCTTTAGGCCACGACGACTTCAAATACCGATATATACACTCAAGTATATATGTATATACCCAAATATGAACGGCGACATCAGAAATACGAGAAACGTACGACTCCGATAAACAAAACGAAAAAAAAAATAAACAAATTACGTGTCAGGTATCATAACAGTATAAATGGGAATACAATATTTATTTTCTCGGTAGCAATCAAATGCGGATAAAAAAAGACGCATGTCAGTCAACAAACAATTTCCACATAATATAATATTTTCTTCGAAAAGGAAAACCGAACGTAAGACATATTCCGTAACATTGAATAACTTGATCAAAGACGACGTGTCCGTTTCCGTGGAACACCTGGGGCTGTCATATCGTTGCGGGAATATTGCAATCGGATTGTTTTAACGTTGCAACGTTGTCTTTGTGCCATGCTCAGCCCGCAAGGTTGATTATAAACGTGACGTGGAAATAAATCAATATCTAGTTATCGTTTAAAACGATCATTCGAAACAGCCTGCAGTGGTATCTATATATTAATACGTGAAGTAAAAACTTTGTATCCCTTTTTACGAAAATTGCGCGGACGGAGGAGTATGAAATTTTCCACACTTATAGAGAATATAGAGAAGAAGTGCACAATTCTAATATATTTTTTTAATAATGCATAAAAGATACATTAAATCAATAAAGAAAACATTACACACACTACGTACCATGTATTTGACGCACACACGCATGCATACTATTTATTTTGTTCTTGACGTCTGTTGTCAAATTGAGAATAGATTAAATATTGTTTGTCTTTGTTAATATTTTTTATAGTGTATTCTTGGCGTAATTTGTGATTATAGAAGTAAAAAATACAATCATAATAGTGTACAAACTTACAATTCCAATTAATTATAGTCGAATTTCGACTACTGCGGGACCTCTAGTTGTATTTAAAACGCAAACTGTTTTTGTTGCAAAGGCACCATATTAAATGCTGCTATGACGAACTGCATCTTTCCCGCGGCGTGGAAAGAAGCGGACGTTATCGGCATACACAAGCCGGGCAAACCGAAGAACGAAACCGCGAGTTACCGCCCCATCAGTCTCCTCCCGGCGATAGGCAAACTATACGAACGGCTCCTTCGTAAACGCCTCTGGGACTTCGTATCCGCGAATAAAATTCTTATAGACGAGCAGTTTGGATTCCGCGCCAGACACTCGTGCGTCCATCAAGTGCACCGCCTCACGGAGCACATCTTACTAGGGCTGAACAGGCGGAAACCCATTCCGACAGGAGCCCTCTTCTTCGATATAGCGAAGGCGTTCGACAAAGTCTGGCACAACGGTTTGATATACAAACTGTATAACATGGGAGTGCCAGACAGACTCGTGCTCATCATACGAGACTACTTGTCGAACCGTTCGTTCCGATATCGAGTCGAGGGAACGCGTTCCCGGCCCCGTCACGTCACAGCCGGAGTCCCGCAAGGCTCCGCCCTCTCCCCGTTACTATTCAGTTTGTATATCAACGATATACCCCGGTCTCCGGAGACCCATCTGGCGCTCTTCGCCGATGACACCGCCATCTACTACTCGTGTAGGAAGAAGGCGTTGCTTCATCGACGACTTCAGACCGCAGCTACCACCATGGGACAGTGGTTCCGGAAGTGGCGCATCGACATTAACCCCACGAAAAGCACAGCGGTGCTCTTCAAAAGGGGTCGCCCTCCGAACACCACGCTGAGCATCCCTCTCCCGACTAGGCGCGTCAACACCCCCGCCCCCGCCGTTCGCCCAATCACGATGTTCGACCAGCCCATACCGTGGGCCCCGAAGGTCAAATATTTAGGCGTCACCCTCGACAGTAGGATGACATTCCGCCCCCACATCAAGACGGTACGCGACCGTGCCGCCTTCATTCTAGGACGTCTCTACCCGATGATATGTAGGCGAAGTAAAATGTCCCTTAGAAATAAGGTGACACTCTACAAAACTTGCATACGCCCCGTCATGACCTATGCAAGTGTAGTGTTCGCTCACGCGGCCCGCATACACTTAAAATCATTCCAAATCATTCAATCCCGTTTTTGCAGGATAGCCGTCGGAGCCCCGTGGTTCGTCAGGAACGTCGACCTCCATGACGACCTGGACTTAGAGTCCATCAGTAAGTATCTGCAGTCGGCGTCCATGCGCCACTTCGATAAAGCGGCACGACACGAGAACCCTCTCATCGTGGCCGCCGGTAACTACATTCCCGATCCTGCGGACAGAATGGAAAGCAGTCGACGTCGCCCTAAACACGTCATCTCGGATCCTCCTGATCCACTAACGGTGCTTTTAGGTACTTCAAGCACCGGTCACCGTTCTCGTCGAACCCGTCGCTTGCGACGAAGGGCTCGACGAGTAAATTAACTCTCAGACACAGCCCACTGAGTTTCTCGCCGGATCTTCTCAGTGGGTCGCGTTTCCGATCCGGTGGTAGATTCTGCGAAGCACGACTCTTGCTAGGGTTCGTGTTAGCAACATCGTCAGGTTTGAGCCCCGTGAGCTCACCTACTAAAGTTAAGGCTACGCTGAAATAGCCGCTAGGGCTATCAGCTTAGGTAGGAAAAAAAAAAAAAAAAAAAAAAAAATTTGCAAAGGATATTCTTTATATAAATTATCAAGTTTTAAGGCGGTTTTTTCTTGGGTTACTGAATTTTGGAGCTTACAATCTGAATGTTAAAGTACGTTTTTCGTTGTTTGGTATTTGACATTGATTGATGTTTGTCAGTTAATGGACGGTGATTGTCTTTTGTGATGGGTTTTACAAAAGCATGCTTCGGTTGACTTCAGACAACACTAGTTTAAGCCATGTATCGTTAATATACTCGTAAAGTAGAGAATTGTGTTAATCATATTAGCAACTGATGTATACTGTTTTTTTATTTGTTTCGTATAAGGTTTTTTGGTTACAAGTATGTGACAATTTTTGTATAAGAACGCTGAATCTTACTATAGGCAAAGAGCGCATATAATTCGAAGATGTTGAAAGACATAATGAAGCTATCTCTAGTGTTTAAGAAAATGCGCTTTTTTGTAGCTTATATGGAATAACTTATATGGTAAGCGGAGCCGATAGACATCTAAAACGTAAATGCCGCCACACACTTCTTCTAAGGTCTCAGTTTTAACAGTACAAGGGCTGCCCCACCCTTCAAACTAAACGCATTATGTGGCATGGTGGTATCTTTTTTTTTATTTTTTTTATTGCTTAGATGGGTGGATGAGCTCACAGCCCACCTGGTGTTAGGTGGTTACTGGAGCCCATAGACATCTACAACGTAAATGCGCCACCCACCTTGAAACATAAGTTCTAAGGTCACAGGTATAGTTACAACGGCTGCCCCACCCTTCAAACCGAAACGCATTACTGCTTCACGGCAGAAATAGGCAGGGTGGTGGTACCTACCCGTGCAGACCCACAAGACGTCCTACCACCAGCATTATATTCACAATAAAGTCTATATTTCATAAGGTACGTAGCTTCTGTGTAGTAATAACAAACAACTTAATAATAGTCGAAATCAATAAAACCCCAAACAGGTATTTAATTTCAAAAACTTCAATTAGTAAGTAAGAGAAGATTCAGACCCTGTTCAAGTCGATGGTATGGAAATAAATTAGTTATAGAATGACGTGCCTAGAGAAATACCCTTTTACAGAGAACACCTGGTGCATTCATATCTAATATGTAATGAATGTGTTTTTAGTACAACGCTGGTCTTATAATCTTTAAGGTACTTTCCTTACTTGCGAAAATTAATTGTGAATGTGAACTTTAACTTTTGACTAGCTTTTCTGCCTTTTTAAATTATTATTATTATTAAAAATAATATATCATTTTTAAGTCAGAAAATGCTATGTTTTAGGGATATACATATATGGAGTGTGATAGAAAACCCTAGTGTCGTTTATGTTGCAAAGTTTTTTTTTTATTGCGTATATGGGTGGACAAGCTCACAGCCCACCTATTGTTAATTGGTTACTGGAGCCCATATACATCTAGAACGTAAATGCGCCACCCACCTTGAGATATCGGTTCTGAGGTCTCAAGTACAGTTACAACGGCTGCCCCACCCTTCAAACCGAAACGCATTACTGCCATTTACTGCTTCACAGCAGAAATAGGCGGGGTGGTGGGACTCAAAATAGGTCCTACCACCAGCAATCACAAGAGGTCCTACCACCACTAAAGTATTTGTACGATCAATTATTACAATTGAGTATACGAACGCATGTCCCTAATTGGGTAGTATTTATATTGTGGTCTATACAAACGTGTGCTCCAGTAATCACAAGTCAACTATGACCACATTTGCTAATATACGGGAAACAGAAAGAGGCAACGATTACAAGCCTAATAGACAAATTTACGGCTTTAATTCCTTCTGATCTGTTTCCCGTAATCTGTGAGTATCACTTCGAATTTTCCTACCAGTCATAAAAATGGGTTTTATCGTGATAAATTTTTAAGGAAGCATTATTTTTTTTATAATAAAACTAGCGACCCGTCCTCGCTTCGCTTCGGAAACTGTAATTTATTAGTGATTTCTCCACTATTTAATGGATGTTATCATAAATATAAACCTTCCACTTCAATCGCTCTATCTATTAAAAAAACCGCATCAAAATCCGTTGCGTAGTTTTAAAGATTTAAGCGTACATAAGGATATAGGGACAGAGAAAGCGACTTTGTTTTATTATACTATTGCTTTAATTGCTTCTGAGCTGTTTCCCGTAATCCGCTAGTGTCACTTCGAATTTTCCTACCCGTCACAAAAATGGGTTTAATCGTGATAAAGTTTTAAGAAAGTATTAATTTCTTTTTATAATAAAATATGAGATCATTAAAAGAAAAGAGAACGTTCTTGTCTTGCGTTTATCAGTTCATCGCAAAATAATCCGACACTTTAAGTTTGAACGTTCGCTAACTCGTCTCGAGCATCAAAGTAAATTAAAACACGAGTTTGCGAAAGCGAACAATGTGCCGCATAATGTTTCTTTGAAGAATAAATAACCCACGTCGGGAAAGTCAATGTACAACATCCAAAGCAAGTTTTGCGCAAAAAGTTTTGCACGTTATTGAAATATGATAGGGACGCAGCTGCGGTGCGTCTCTCTGTACTAATTTGAAGGTTTAATCGACCGATGAGTGTCTTCCCAGACCCGAGGGGATGTCTTAAGTGACAGGTCTAATAATTATTGATTAATGTTTTGTAACTTTTATTCATAAAAATTAACATGGTACATTTGTCGATCAGTTTTTTATAATAATAAAAAGGGTGCGTACTTATGTATGCGCGTAAGAAGCTATACTTTATTTTTATTAAATTTATTTCTTTTTTTCTATTTAAATTTTAATCAATTTGAAGAAAAAATCGATTAAACAACATCCTCAAACACGCATATTGGACATCCCTTTTCTTGACATCGTATAAATTCGGTAATTCTCGGTACGGTTCGGAAATTTCACCTGTGGCTATATTCAGACTCGCCAAGCTACGTCGGTCGTATTGTAATGAGCGATTTAGTGGGAAACTTCATTCTGTTAATTTTGTGTCACGGTGCGCGCGCATCGTAAAATTTCACTCTCATCAATTTTTTATAATGCGCCTAAAGAAGTACAACTTCAAAAATAATTTTGTTCCCAAAATAATTGTTTCGCCTTAACTAGATTTTGCTGAAGAGTCATTTAATCGATTTTATAAATTTTATTTAAAATTGTTAGATGATCATAGCTACAACACTACATATACAAAACACGTCATTACGCAAACAACAAAACGCAACAGATATGGAATAACAAAACGCAACTGACAGCTAAACGTAATGTAGTTTATGGTTAATTATAGTAGAATTTTGAATTTGACCGGTTGATGTGTTTGAAACAAACCGTGTGGCGGAACAAAGTTCGCCGGGTCCACTAGTTTAATATAATTTGAGGAATAGGCACTCTATTGCTCAGTACTCAGTTTATACTGTATCATTCAAAGCACTGAAAGTAGACTTGACCATTTTTACCACCACCGAATTCCTTAAGAAAACTAATTGAATATTAATTGAGTTACAATCAAAAAGAAAAAAAAAAGAAAATCGAAAAGCAAAAACATTTTGTAAGTAAAAGTTATCGTAATCTGATACTCCCTCTTTATCTTGTCAAAAATTATTTCTCTCGCGTACCCTATTATGACTAAGTTGATGGAATATTGATAAAGTACACACCTTTTCTTTTCTTTTTTTTTATTAAAAAGAAACTCTTTGATGTAACCTTCGGATGATTTTATATTCTGGTCACGGGTGGATGTAATCAGAAACGAAATTGGAGTCTTGTTTTTAAAGTAATCTCGTTTATTTAAATAATGTTATTACGAGAATTGAAAATTTGATAATATTTGTCCTCGATAACCTAGATTTCTTTTCAACAAGATGCAACTCTCTCGCTCTTGAAGTCAATGAGATAATACCATCAAATACCAACCGTTTTAATAACAACAAAAATCAGATTTGATTACCCATGCGTAATATTTAATATTTGATTGATTTCAAAATTGATATATATATGATATACAAAGCTTTAGTGACAAAAATCAAACTAGCACAACGCTGCAAATTACGTAATTTAAAAAAATGTTTATACAATTAATATCTTGTTTCAATTGTCAAATCTTTAGCTATTTGTTGCCTGTCCTCACCAGTTTTAGTTTTAGGAAGGATAAAATTTATAAATATTCATTTTTATTTGATGACAGTCGTAAAGTCGCTTCAATTTTTATCGCTAAATTATGCCACGTGTTTATGACTTCCATGACATCAATTCATGAGATGAAGCGAATATCCGACTCGTTACGTGCCGAAGTGATTAACAAAACCGTTTCTTTGAAGTCGAAATGCTTTTAACAAACTCTCATATTGTAATGTTTGATCTCAGTAAGAAGTTTTTCTTCGTTGGACGTGTATATTGGAATTCAAAATATTTTAATGTATTCATCTTAACGATCAGAACGCCAACTCTCGTCGGGCAGACGACGCGTCTTCACCGCGAAATTTCCATAAATCAATTTCAATACAAACACCTCTTAGTGAACTCTGTCCGCAGTTTCAGGAAGGTGGGGTTCGAGTGCTAGATGATAACGTTGTAATTGCAAAAAAATAATTAAACATCTAGGTATAAGTGTCACGACAAAATCATTTGATTTTTTTTTGTTTGCAGTCCTATCTGTGTTATATGTGACTACACTATATTGGTCAATCAACTATGGATTGGTTTCTGAAACCAATTACATATCTCAAAACAATACTGCCTTGAAATAAGAGGTTTCAATTGAATTATAAAATGGCTGTCCAACACTCTAAGCTATTGGGCAAGGAAAATTAAAGTCAGGCTAAATCGCAAGATTACATACATTTTTTATTACCTTAGCAAGCAGTTGCCCCTACAGTACTGTTATACTGAAAACATATCATCAACACATCAAGGTGTGTGGCGCATTTACGTTGTAGATGTCTATGGGCTCCAGTAACCATTTAACACCAGGTGGGCTGTGAGCTCGTCCACACATCTCGTCACAAAAAAAAAATCTGATCTTTTTTTTTTTTCTTCTGATAGTCTTGCTGATAGGCTTGAGAGGCTATTTCAGCTTCGCCTTAACGTGAGCTCACGGGGCTCAAACCGAAAATTCGATCAGTAACGTAGATTCGTTTTAGGTCTAGTCATGATTATTTCGTATAATTTGAAAAATGTACTTATTACCTCCTTCTTTTCTTTCTGTTCCATACTGATTCTTCATAGTGGTGAAATCGCATATTTAATCGATGTTAAAACTTTTTTATTAAGATTTTCAATTTTAACCATTTGAAAATCCATGTCTACTGGAACAAATCGTAATTTATAATTTTTAAAACACCTGAGTTCGGTTAACTTGAGACTGACAGATAGAAAATGACTGTTATCTATATATTAATACGTGAAGCAAAAACTTTGTATCCCTTTTTACGAAAATTGCGCGGACGGAGGAGTATGAAATTTTCCACACTTATAGCGAATACAGAGAAGAAGTGCACAATGCTAATATTTTTTTTTAAATAATGCATAAAAGGACATTAAATCAATAAAGAAAACATTACACACACTACCATGTATTTGATACACACAATATAGAGTCTTTGTTTATTGTGAAACTATTGTTATTGCATAAAGTTTGTGGTCAAATTGAGAATAGGTTAATATTGTTTATTTATTAGTATTCGTCTATTGTGTAGTCTGGGCTAAATCTGTGACAATAGAACCATAATAATGTTTAAACATAAAATTTCAATTGATTAAAGTCGAATTTCGACTTCTGCGGGACCACTAGTATATTTTAAATTTAGCAAATTTGTATTATTTTCTACTCACGTTAGAGCAGTACTGTTGTACCATATTTTCGTTTCGAATTCGGATTCTTTTCTCTGGTGCACAATTTTATACATGTTATACATGTCTTTCTATTCTAAACTAGTATTCACAATACAAACTTACATAATGGATACCATTTTTAATCCAAAACGAGTACTGTCAGAAATATTAAACACGTGGCGTTGTATATTTAAAGTCAGCGTAGGTGAGTAAACGAACTCACAGCTCACCTGGTTAGAAGTGATTACAAGAACCCATAGACATCTAAAACGTAAATGCCGCCTCCCACCTTGTGATATAAGTTCTAAGGTCTCCGTTTTTATAGTACAACGGCTGAAATAGACAGAGCGGTGGTACCTACCCGTGATACTTTTTTTGTTATTGCTTAGACGGGTGGACGAGCTCACAGCCCACCTGGTGTTAAGTGGTTACTGGAGCCCATAGACATCTACGACGTAAATGCGCCACCCGAGATATAAGTTCTAAGGTCTCGAGTATAGTTACAACGGCTGCCTCACCCTTCAAACCGAAACGCAATACTGCTTCACGGCTGAAACAGGCAGAGCGGTGGTACCTACTCTTGATACATTGATCCCTCTTGAGAGATGAGTTGTAAGTCTCCGCTTAAAAGGCTGACCCATCCTTCAAACCGAAACGCATTGCTGCGTAACAGTAGAAACAGGCGGAATGGCGGTCACCAGTTTTTGCTGGTAAAATTATTCTGTTCAAATGTCTTTACAAATCGCTACAAGTGCGCCGGCATCGCGTCCGTGACTTGGTTTGGCGAGCGGGCTGCGGTTGCTGGGCGACGGGCGACATTCGGAACGCAGTTATACTGATCAAATTGAGTCGGTCGGTTTCCAAGTAATGTCGAATGGGAGATTCGAAGGAATCTATAATGTCGAATTATGAAGTCCGAAGGTGATTAGTCGATCTGGGAAAATGTCGCGCGCTGAACGGGAACGTTTGGGACAGATCCGACCGGTCCTCTGTTTCTTTTTTTTTTTTTTCCGGTTTCTGTGGAACAGGATGAACACCAAAAACAAAAGAGGACTTCAACAAAAGATGACTCTTTTGTTTTTGGAACGAAGTTCCTTATGGGGCGATGCGGAGGGTTACCCTAACCGGGAAAAAACGTCCGTAACGTAAGATTTTTATTAGTAATGCATACAGTGTACGACTTAACTTTGTAATAGCATACAAAAATAACATATTTTTTAATCATTCATTGACCACAATCTCAGAGCGTTCGTTTGCGCAATACACTAACTCTTATGCAAACAACCGCGAATGAAGTGTACCACAATAAGTTCGCACGTTACCGAGTGACCGTGGGTTGTTGCGAAACCTCCAGTTTTATTTTCTTTATACCTCGAATAGAACTTAAAATTCATATTTTTATAATAAGGGACTTCGTTGCTATCCGGTGTCCCACGACACCATACATCTTTTTTAATTGTAAATATTATACTGATTTTGTAAAATAAGGTTAAAAAAATTTATTTCACAAAAAATATAACCACTCATCTTATTTAATTTAATCAAGGGATATTTTTTTTTATATAAACTATGTAGTTAGTAAAATAAGCCGTTTTTTTCAGAATCATAGTCAATCTATACTGATTTACCAACAACATTTTTTTACAGACTAATTTCTTGCTTAAGTCGAACAGAGCTTTGAATTCCAACTATGTACTTATTCTACGAAATTAATATACAGATTTTTACCCTTAGTATTTAATAAGCGACCACTAACGTTATGTAACGTAACTAGATTTTTTTTTTTCATAAACGTAATATTATATTCAATTACTTGACGTAATACGTTGGAGATATTGCCGGGACCAATTTTCTTGGTGTACGCGTCGTGGAGTACACAAGCCCACGCAAAGATCAACAAAATCCTTTCATTCCTCACGAATCTCACTGAATGAATTGTGACATGTTATTTTTTTATAAAGCTCAGATTGAACTCCCTTCATCCTGCTTATTTCTGAAGCAAAGCAACCGCGCGTTCTGGCTGGAATTATGGTGTAGTTGTACTAAAAAATATTAGACTTCGTGCTTTTTTTTTTATTGCTTAGATGGTTGGACGAGCTCACAGCCCACCTGGTATTAAGTGGTTACTGGAGCCCATAGACATCCACAACGTAAATGCGCCACCCACCTTGAGATATAAGTTTCAAGGTCTCAGTATAGTTAAAACGGCTGCCCCACCCTTCAAGCCGAAACGCATTTCTGCTTCACGGCAGAAATAGGCAGGGTGGTGGTATCCCCCCGCGCGGACTAACAAGAGGTCCTACCACCAGTAATTATGCAAATTATAATTTTGCGGGTTTCATTTTTATTACACGATGTTATTCCTTCACCGTGGAAATCAATCGTGAACATTTGTTGAGTACGTATTTCATTAGAAAAATTGGTACTCGCCTGAGATTCGAACACCGGTGCATCGCTCAACACGAATGCACCGGACGTCTTATCCATTAGGCCATGACGACTTCAAAATGTTTCAAAATGAGCCACGATCCCTGTGGCTTCATGTGACTAGTGAATTATCAAATGTAGGCCGTAAGATGGTCAACCCTACGATAAAAATAAAACATAACACAGTGTAATTGCTAGGAACATCATACATACCTCCAAATTATGGTGTAAGCAGTACACTCAGTACAGTACATGTTGACTTACTTTTGGCAAATATTTTAGCGATGTGCAGTTGATATCAAGGGCTATCATAATTGGTTAAATGTAGTTAATCAAAGTAATAGATAAAGTTTAAAAAAATGTACAACAATAGCATACAATTTAATGGAAAAAAACACGAAATAAACGTGCTTTTATTTATTGGCAAAGGCCTGTTGGTCTACATCAATCAATTTCGTTTTATTCCGTATCGTACAAATATTGGTACTAATACACCGGGGATGGAATGTTTGGTTTTTATACCAATCCATCAAGAAAATAAATGTACAATCGAATGTAGAGTAAGCTGAATTGTTTTATTGCTCTATGAAAAAAAATACGATTTTAACTTGTCCATAGAGTTTCCGTCTCTATATCTATCACTTCATCGTGTATTAATGATGTTTTAAAAACCCTTAAAAATGAATAGTCATCGCTTCATACGACTGCATCGAGCATCTTATCCTTTAGTTTATGACCCGCACCCAAAAATTAACTTAAATTTAAATTTAAATAATTTAAGTTATCTTTATTTGTACGCTACACCGATCTCATATTTACAAAAGTTGACGAAGTGGGATCGATATTTTTTGACAAAAAAAAAACAAACAAACATCGTGTAACTTGTGTTACTCGCCGGACGTCCTAAAACTTTCCCGATGGAGTTTCGAAATCTACACGTGTGTGTGTGTGTGTGTGTGTATGTAAATCGCGCATACATACGTAACGCCGCGGCCTGTCGGATTCCATGTACAATCACTGACACCCGTTAATATCGGAATTAAAGTAATAGGACTGTAGTAATAGTAATAGTTACTGGTGGTAGAACCTCTTGTGAGTCCGCACGTGTAGGTACCACCACCCTGCCTATTTGTGTCGTGGAGCAGTAATGCGTTTCGATTTGAAGGGTGAGGCAGCCGCTGTAACTGTACTGAGACTTTAGAACTTATACCTCAAGATGGGTGGCGCATTTACGTTGTAGATACCTATGGGTTCCAATAAACACTTAACACCAGATGGGCTGTGAACTCGTCCATCCATCAAAACTATAAAAAAAGAAACAGGTAAGGTTTGCATTCATAAAACGTCTAAGGTTTTCTTTAAGGTAGCCTTAACGACTTTTCACTGCCAATCGTACGGATTGTTTTAGGGACTCCAAATTATCATGGCGCTTAGAGCAAGCCGTACTCTCCAAAACTGACCATAAATCATAATCCAGCGGATTAAGATCGGGACTCGACGACGGCCAGTCTTCAGCTCTGATGAAGTCCAAAACGTTCGTTTCCAACCAAGACTGCGTAGACCGAGCTTTATGACCTGGCGCCGAGTCTTGCTGGAAGGACCATTCTTGATTATTGGACATGGTGTTGTTAAGGGGCTTCACTACCTTCTCAAGAATGGTATCTTGATACACTTGTGCCGATGTTTTGATACCTTTTTCACAATAGTATGGCTTAGTCACTCCTTCATAGCTAATACCCCACCAAACCATCACTGAAGTCGGATAGTGCCCACGTTGCACTCTGTCGACTAATTGGGAAGCTTCCTTAGAGCTTTGAGCGTAAATACGGTCATTTTGTTTGTTAAAATGTTGCTCAATTGTAAAAAAATTCTCATACGTAAACAAAATTTTTCTATGACCTTCCTTTGCGTACCGCTTCTGTAGTTGTTTCGATTTCACCACCCTATTCTCTTTTAAATTATCAGTTAAGAAATGACCAGTACGTCTCTTATAGGCTGCAGTCCTAAGTCATCTTTTAAAATACGCGACATGGTTCTAGGTGCTATCTTCATCTCCCGAGATAAAATCTTTTGCTTTCGGACAGGATTTCTTCGAATTCGTTCCCTTACTGCTTTGACCGCCTTTTTCGTACGAACACTACGTGTACGGCCAGATCTTTTTCTGGCACAAACATAGGAGGTCTCATTGCACTTATTAATAGCCCGGTACACAAATATTTTACTAATACCAAGCGCATGGAGAGTTATAAAATTTGCATTTGGCTCCATACCTACTTAGTGTAATGCAATCACAGCGATTTGGTTCTCTTTATCACCCCCACTCCATTTTAATATCGCAAAATATTGTACAATGTATTGGCGCCAAAATGATAAAACTCAATGAGCAATCATAAAAAAATTACAGATTCCAAATTCAAATGTAATATTTTGTTTATTTTTAATTGTAACTGTATTTATGGCCAGATAAGTATTTTACTCTTATTTTAATCTTGGAGGCTAATATCGGTTTTTACAATGAATGCTGTGCTTAACTCACGCTCACGATTGACTTTCACGGCCTAAACGATAAGATACGAGCTCACGGCCCACCTGGTGTTAAGTGGTAACCGTAGCCCATGGACATCTACAACGTAAATGCTGCCACTCACCTTAAGACATGAGTTCTCAGTTTTTACAGTACAACAACTGCCCTGCCCTTCTAACCGAAATACATTACTGCTTCACGGCAGAAATAGGCAGGGTACCTATCTGTGCGTACTCACAAGATGTCTTACCACCAGTAAAACTTTTCATGAAAGGTACATTGTGACTTTTGATTTTTTTAATTTTAAATTCCGGATTATTAAACTATATTATACCGACATTATTTTTAGCTAGAAAGTACGCAGTATAACATTACGTTAATTTGGAAAAAAAAAACGGAGGTAGGACTTCTTGTGAGTCCGCACGGGTAGGTACCACCGCCCCGCCTATTTCTGCCGTGAAGCAGTAATGCGTTTCGGTTTGAAGGGTGGGGCAGCCGTTGTAACTATACTGAGACCTTAGAACATATCTCAAGGTGTGTGGCGCATTTACGTTGTAGATGTCTATGGGTTCCAGTAACCACTTAACACCAGGTGGGCTGTGAGCTCGTCCACACACCTAGCCAATAAAATAAAATAAAAAAACAATACGAAGAAAATTAGAAGATAACAAATTTGTACGCAACTGTACTAAGTATTCAGGTAAAATTTCCGTTAGGATCCCGCATGCTTCATACACCCCTCAGGGGTGGACTAAATTACGTGGCCCTTTGGTCTTGTACAGGCCGATATAAATAGGAAACAATCGGTCCTTAGTCAATTAAACTTCACTGCGCAAACAGATAATACGATGAAACCTTTCAGATACGTTTGTTTGTTTGTTTTGATATCATCCAGTACACGAACGTTGCTTTGAACATATTATACTCGTCCATTATTATATTGGAGCCAAGCCATTTTTATTTAATTGGTGAATAGACGAGCTCACGTTGGGCTTACGTTGAGAAAGATTGAAATCTTATTTGTATTGTAGAATGATTGACCCACTTGAAAATATATATTGTTTGCCAATCTGCTATAAAAAAAAGTATGAGTCGAAAATTCTGTGCCTAACTGCGTGTTATGTGGTGAATATTCCCTAGAAGATATTTCCCTAGAATCCTTGTTCAGAGAGCATCTACATCACCTTTGAAGTCGTCGTGGCCTAACGCATAAGACGTCCGGTGTATTCGTGTATTTTTTTTTTTTATTGCTTAGATGGGTGGACGAGCTCACAGCCCACCTGGTGTTAAGTGGTTACTGGAACCCATAGACATCTACAACGTAAATGCGCCACCCACCTTGAGATATAAGTTCTAAGGTCTCAGTATAGTGACAACGGCTACCCCACCCTTCGAACCGAAACGCATTACTGCTTCACGGCGGAAATAGGCGGAGTGGTGGTACCTACCCGTGCGGACTCCCAAGAGGTCCTACCAGCACTACCTACTACTCGCTGTTCGAATCTCAGGCGGGTACCAATTTTTCTAATGAAATATGTACTCAATAAATGCTCACGATTGACTTTCACGGTGAAGGAATAACATCTTGTAATAAAATCGAAACCCGCAAAATTATGATTTGCGTAATTACTGGTGGTAGGACCTCTTGTGAGTCCGCGCGGGTGGGTACCACCGTCCTGCCTATTTCTGCTGTGAAGGTTCGGTTTGACCTTAGAACTTATATCTCAAGGTGGGTGGCGCATTTGCATTTACTTTGTAGATGCATATGGGCTCCAGTAACTACTTAACAACCAAGTGGACTGTAAGCTCGTCCACCAAGCTCAAGAATCGCTTGAAAGGTCCGATGTGAAACTGCAGAACTAGTCAGTCAAAAGCTTAGCAATGCACCGATAATACATTAAAAAAGATGTGCGGTGTCGTGGGACACCGGATAGGAACGAAGTTCCTTATTATAAAAATATTAATTTTAAGTTCTATTTAAGGTATAAAGGAAATAAAACTGGAGGTTTCGCAACAACTCACGGTCATTCGGTAACGTGCGAACTTATTGTGGTACACTTCATTCACGGTTGTTTGCCTAAGAGTTAGTATTGCGCAAGTATTGCGCAAACGAACGCTCTGAGATTGTGGTCAATGAATGATAAAAAAATATGTTATTATTTGTACGTTATTACAAAATAAGGTCGTACACTGTGTGCATTATTAATAAAAATCTTACGTTACGGACGTTTTATACCCGGTTAGGGTACTCCATAAGTAACTTCGTTCCCAAAACATGTGATCATGAATATTATGCACCTCGCGTAAGCAACGCCTTCAATGTCCATCCATGCATATACATATGTCAATAATTTCAAAATAGATTATGATCAATTTAAATGTCGTTGTTGCACGTATTCCGAACGTAGATATCGAGGGCACAGCTGGTCGTACGTTACCGGTACGGACTGTCATCGACTATTATTTACGTTTGCGCTCAACAGTCTAGCGAGATAGCGTTTCCTTTGTCGTTGAAGTTATTGTTGCGGGCTGAGGATTCGATTCGAGTAATGTTTTTGTTTTGATTCAAAATGTATTTGGCGAGTCATCGTATTTTTTCTGTCGCGGTGTATTTGCGTGAGTTAAATCGAGTATTTTAATTGAGCTGTGCAGCGTTTTGTAACTGACGTGGGTGGGTCGGTGTTAAATTCTCGTAATATGTGTACGTGCGACGTGCGAAGGAACACAACATTCTGTACTGATGTTCTCAAAAATGTAAGCTGTATTCGTAATAGGTGATGAAGTCATTATTTTGTAGGTTTGTATGTATTTTGTAAATCATATATAGTAAAGTAAGTTGGAATCAAAATAGAATCAAAAGGAACATTTGACGATAAATGAACAACTACATGGAAAATAATAATTATAATAGCGCCATTTATCATTAACAGGATATTTATTTTATTTAGATGAAAAACTATTTATTATATGGGGCTGATACACAAAACCCCTATTTAGAATGATTCGGCATGTATGTAAAACACAACTAGATTTATTCCCGGTCACTGCCTACCAAATTTAAATGGATTACCAATGCGATCTTGTTTATTTTTGTCAACTGAGATACAAGTATCCATTTTTTACCTAATTTTTAGTAGTCTAAGGGGCTATTCTAGCTATAAGCAGTTTGGTAGGTGAGCTGACGGGGCTCAACTTGGGAGGATTGGCTAACAGTGGTCCTAGCAAAAGCAGTGCATCCCTGAATCTACTACCTGATCGGCAATTCCTGAGAAAATCCGGCGAGCAACTCAGTGGGTTTTATCTATGGGCTAGGAATGTCTAAAGGCTTATAGAACTGTTAAATAGTTATTCATGAAGCTATACACCTAACCGCACATGAGTGAAGCCCCAATCCAGGTATTAATGTAGTCATGAAATGAAAATTAATTATGACGATAATTATACAACACGTGAATGTGCCCCGGTTTATTGGTTTAATTACTGTATTATGTTCAAAATGAGATTTCGAATTAAATCAACAGTAAAAGTAATTTGTGTGCTTTGAATGAACACACACACAAAAATTTTGAATTTTAATCCAAAATCCTCAACACAGTTTATGGGTAAACATATATTTTTCTGAAATTAATTTTGAGCAAGGAATTTTTTTTCTGTTATATTTGTTTTTTTATATCAAGGTTATATAAATCTAAGCGGTTACGTTTTAATTCATATATATTATATTAATAAATAGGGTCATAGTAAATGAGTTGCTCACGTCAAGACATGAGGTCGTATTGTCCTTTGTCTTGTATGACGGCAGCCCAATTCTTTGAACTGGAACGCATAAGTGCTTCGCAGCAGTAGTAGGCGGTTTTTTTTTTGAGCTTATCCTTCTACTAAAACCTGCCTCGTCTAATATTCCTAGGGATGACAATGACAAAATTCGCCGAAGTCATAGCGGCATAAACTAAATTCAACTCTTGATATTATATCAAAGGAGACTCTTTTTACTGGTGGCAGGACTTCTTGTGAGTTCGCACGGGTAGGTACCACCACCCCACCTATTTCTGCCGTGAAGCAGCAATGCGTTTCCGTTTGAAGGGTGAGGTAGCCGTTGTAACTATACTGAGACCTTAGAACTCATATTTCAACGTGGGTGGCGACATTTTCGTTGTAGATGTCTATGGGTTCCAGTGACCACTTAACACCAGGTGAGCTGTAAGCTCGTGCACCCAACTAAGCAAAAAAAAACAATGTTGATGTTGTTTAGTTTTTTTTTATTTAATTCAAAATTCTAGTGTTCCGTTGTATTATTGTAAATGTTTTTTTTCATTCAGAAACTCCTTGAACGAGCACACGTTTAGGGAGATGCTCAGTCTGGCGGTGACACGCCACACGTTTGGGTTCCGCAATCGATCATTCCTTATCAATCATGCCCTTCAAGTAATTGATTACCGTATATTGCTGGCAACGATACTGTCATGAACAACACTCTATCTTTTAGGTCGTACTAAAGGTATGTTAATTCGTGTTCTAAATTTGTTCTAGAATCTTCGGGATTATACTGTTCTTGTCTTTTAGTTTTTTTCTTTAGATTTGCGCTTATTTCTGGTTTCTATAAAATATGATGCTTCAAACGGAAGCAACGGCTCGGTTGTGCTACGAGCATTGCTACTACTCATAACTGTAACCACAACGCGGGCCGATCGGTGACACGGTGTATTGGTAAAATGAATTTCTATTAAAGCCTTATTGGCTGTCTAGTTTCAAAGTCTCTATAAAATGACTTAAATATTTCCTTATTGGCTGTATATTTTCAAAGCCTGTACTATTTATTAAAAAAAAAAAACTGGAAACCTTTATTCGATTTATTTGAAAATTCAAGTTTTCATTGTTGAATTCCGTTTCCCTCTTCTTTTTTTTTATTATTTTCTAATTTATCAAAGCACTCTATAAAGAGGCGTACACACAAAGGTGCGTTAGCCTGACGGCGACATGTCCGCTTCCCGGGTCCAGTAATCGATCGTCGCTCATCAATCACCCGTTGTCGCCGAGCACTGTTGCCGACGAGCGTCGACGAGGCGACTCTTTTGTGCGTTTTATTGCCGACTGTCCGACGCGTCCTCGTCGAGTGCGTAACACCCTTTATATACGTATATTTATACGTATATATCGGGCTCGATGAGTGGACGTTATTAAAATTTATCTTTCAATTATGTTGGGGCGTTGAAAGGTTCTTTGATACGGTTGTGACGTTGTAAAATGTTGGATTGTGTTGGAATATGGTGGGCGTGTCAGCTGGACGTAATTAAATGAACTGTAATTTTATGAGGGAGCTTCAGATGTCAGTATACCTTTAGGGGTATCATTTTCAGGCGCATTTTGTCATTAAATTAAAGATCTGATAAATTAACTGTAATTAGTTCGAATGTTTTTTTATTAACCTTGTAGGCAGACGAGCATACGGTCCAACTGGTGGTGAGTGGTTACCGTCGCCCATGGACCTCAGCAATGCAAGGGGCAAAGCCAAGCCGCTGTCTACAGAGATTATTTGATACCTATCTCCATATTATGATTATGTCAGTATAAAACTTCATTTCAAATTACTACTACTACTACTACTACTACTACTACTACATACTTAATCTTACTTACTCTCATGTTTATTATTTCATTATACTATTTATGAGATTTTGAATACTTTCCTGTTTTCGTGGTCACGAAAGACTAAGCTGTTAATTGTCTTTTGATAATTACGCCTACGACTCGCACAAAAATATGATAAAACTGCTTAATTAACATAATTTATTTCTGATACATTAAATATAATATTTGTGACCTTTGTTTTTTTCCCCTACAAATTTGCTGGTAGCTTTAAGGGGTCAATTCCAAATACGCGCGCACGGGGTTGTTTTTATTTTTTATTTTTATTGCTTTGATGGGTGGACGAGCTCACAGCCCACCTGGTGCTAAGTGGATTCTGGATCCCATAAACATCTACGACGTAAATGCGCCACCCACCTTGAGATATCAGTTCTAAGGTCTTAAGTATAGTTACAACGGCTGCCCCGCCCTTCAAACCGAAACGCAAGGCAGAAATAGGCAAGGTGGTGGTACCTACCCGCGCGGACTCACAAGAGGTTGTACCACCAGAATTCCGACAAGCATAATTTTTAAAACTTAAATGAATACGAGCTTTGGAGTGACGTTACGCTCAATTTAGCTCACGTTCCGACCGATCAATAAATTCCAACTAAGCAAGATGTCAATTAAAAGATCTAATTAAACGTGGCCCGTACATCGGCATTGAGTGCCCATCACTAGCGTTAGGCCGTGTCGATAGTATCAAACTTAATCGATTTATACTCGAATATTAAATATTATGGTGCCTATCTGACCTGGATAGAGCCAGTATAAAGCTTGCAACTATACATTATGATTTTATATTGCTATTTTAGTCAAAGACGAACCTGTCGTCAACGTAAACTCGACTTGATTGAAAGTAAGTCTCAAGTCGTCGTGGGCTAAAGTATAAGACTTTTTTTATTGCTTAAACGGGTGGACGACCTCACAGCCCACCTGATGTTAAGTGGTTACTGGAGCCCAAAGCTATCTACAACGCAAATGCGCCACCCACCTTGAGATATAAGTTCTAAGGTCTCACTATAGTTACAACGGCTGCCCCACCCTTCAAACCAAAACGCATTACTGCTTCACGGTAGTAACCACTTAACACCAAGGTGGCTGTGAGCTCGTTGTCCCATTTAAGCTAAAAAAATAAAAATAAAATGGTGCTTTTTTTTCATACACTACTTAGATGGTCTCGTTGAGCTTGATGTTAAATGTTAATTGTAGTCGACTTGGAGAGTGCCAATCTTGAAGTTTCAATTGTGTTGTACTGACCCAGTCTTTAGATCGAATAGCTTTGCGGAAGAAATAGGAAGGATGACGGTATCTTTTTTTTTTTTCCTACCTAAGCTGGTAGCCTTGAGAGGCTATTCCAGCGTAACCCTAACTAGTAGGTGAGCTCACGGGGCTCAAACCTGATGAGGTTGCTAACACGAACCCTAGCAAGAGCCGTGCTTCGCAGAATCTACCACCGGATCGGAAACGCGACCCACTGAGAAGATCCGGCGAGAAACTCAGTGGGCTGTGTCTGGGAGTTAATTTACTCTTCGAGCCCTTCGTCGCAAGCGAAGGATAGTATCTACCGATGCGTTATCGACAGTACACCCCACCATCAATATTACGTAGAAGAGTGTTATTAGTTTTCATTAAAAATTAACTGTCACTCTAAAATTATCGTGGCCTAAAGGATAAGACGTCCGGTGCAATCATATGTAGCGATGCAACGGTGTTCGAATCCCGCAGGCAAGTACCAATTTTTCTGATGCAATACGTACTTAACAAATGTTCACGAGTGACTTCCACTGCAAAGGAATAACAACGTGTTTACTTTGTAGATGTATATGGGCTCCGGTAACCACTCAATATCAGGTGGGCCGTGAGCTAGTCCACACACCTAAGTAATAAAAATAATAATAAATAAAATCTGTACCCGCAGCCCTACAAGTAATTTTACAATGACTTCAATGATCGAGTAAAATCTCCTCAAGCGGATTTTTTTTTTGTATACATTTTATCCCAACTTACACTTTTCATGTCTATTAAATCAAAGTTGTCGATAATATAATATATGTATGTGCGAAGTGAAGAAGAAAACAAAAATCTTAAGCGCCACTCAAACCTTGGCCCTGTGATGTAGGAAGGTTAAACACTACACCAGCAAGGCGACTTTAAAATGAAAACACCTTGTATGTATACAAAGTATAATTAATACGATCGAGTAATGACAAAGAATGAATGTCCTTCTCACTTACTGTCATTAAAAAGCTTTGTACTACTAACTTAGGGCTGGCCCAAGTGAAGTATACTTTTTTTTTTCTTCATAAAATTACTTTACTAATATTAATAAATTATAGTAAACTAGTGACCCGCCCTCGCTTCGCTTCGGAAACACTATTTTTATCATTGATATATGAGTCCCGCGATGTTACCCGCGGTTATTGTCGTACCGCTGGTGACCCCGGGGCGAAGCTAGTCTAAAAAAAAGCCTAACTTACTCCTAATATCATCAGCTAGCCGCAACAAACATACAGACAGACAAACAGACAAACATACAAACAAACAGACAGACAAACAGACAGACAGAGACAAAAATAAACAAAATATATTTTGGTATATGTACTGTGGTATACATACTTACGTATTTAGTAAAAAGTGGTTATTTTATTATTACAAACAGACACTCTAATTTATTTTATTTGTATTACTTTATAGTAATTTTATAAAATGTTTTTTTTATAAATTGATGAAATATCTCGCCACCCACCCTTAATTGACCTACATATGCTAAAATAAGTCTATTCTTCTAGTCTATCATTATTTATTTTATTGCCTTTGTACCAAGTCGTCGTGGCCTAAAGGATAATACGCCCGGTGCATTCGTAGCAAGCGATGCAACTGTGCTGGTGTTCGAATCCCGGAAGCAGGTACCAATTTTTTAAATGAAATAGGTACTTAACACATATCCGCAAGTGACCTCTACGATGAAGCAATGACATCGTGTAATAAAAAACAAACTCGCAAAAATTCTAATTTGCGTAATTACCGGTAATAGGTAGGTACTTATGAGCATGCATGTGTAGGTCCCACGACCCTACCTATTTCTGCCGTGAAGCTGTAATGTGTTTCGGTTTGAAGAGTAAGGCAGACGTTGTACTGTATAAACGCATGTCTCAAGGTGGGCGGTGCCATTTGCCTTTTTTGGAACGAAGTTCCTTATGGGACGATGCGGAAGGGTACCCTAACCGGAAAAAAAACGTCCGTAACGTAAGATTTTTATTAGTAATGCACACCGTGTACGACTTAACTTTGTAATAACGTACAAAAAATAACATTTTTTTTTTATTGCCTCTGTAGGTAGACGAGCATACGGCCCATCTGATGGTGAGTGGTTACCGTCACCCATGGACTTCAGCAATGCCAAGGGCAGAGCCAAGCCGCTGCCTACCGCTTAATACTCTCCACAAGCCTCTTTTGAAGAAGCAACCTTTACCTTGCTCATGTTTATGAGCTCTGGCAATTACTTAATACCAGATAGGTCAGGAGCCCTTCCAAATTAATTAGTAAAAAAAAGCAATACGAGCATACGGCGCACCTGATGGTGAGTGGTTACCGTCGGTCATGGACATCAGCAATATTAGGGGTACAATCAAGTCGCTGCATACCGCAAACCTTGTTGCAATCCCCGTTTAGCGTTCTGTATAAGACTAACTAACTGACCTTCATCACCATCATCATTAGCTTATAGCAGTCCACAGTTAGATACAGGCCTCTCCAATTACATGCCACTGAGCACGATATTGGGCTTCTCTCATCCAGCCTTTGCCAGCTACCCTGCGTAGATCGTCATTCCACAGAGCCTGATAGAGAGCAGTCTTATTTAATTATTATTATTGTTATTACAAAGTCTATGAATGTAATGAATGCTTCAAAGATCACGGATAAATATTATTTACTGTGATATCGTTAAAGTACAGCGAGTACATACGTTAAAATAATAATTAAATGTGATATTATGTGCTGGAGGAACAATAATTTTCAATAAACGTCATCGTGCATCGTACAAACAACCCTGCCACTATAATAAGCGACTGGTTGCAATCGACCGTACAAGTTCTCACGAGTGTTACATTATTCATTGACGGAGTCGCTAGCGTATCCACGACGACTGGGATCGAGGGCACCTGCCGTTGTTGCAGTCGGTGAGCAATGTATTGTGAAATCGGGGAAATTGTCGTTTGCGTCGAGAATCGGGACGTCGGAATGCGTGTAGTACCGTATTGCTACAACGAAGAACGGATTTGTGTAGAGTCGAGAATGTACTAGCCTAGTAATTTTGAGTTGCATGTTCATCTAGAGCTTGAGGTAGTTGTGTTTTGGTATAAATACCCAGTATTTTGTTACCATAGGTGATGTGTGTTTGGTACGGTAATTGCGTTAAGATTATACTGAGTTTTACTAAGATTATATTCAACGATAGACAGCAGCTTGGCTCTGCCCTTGGTATTGCTGAAATCCATGGGCAACGGTAACCACTCCTCATCAGATGGGTCGTATGCTAGTCTACCTACAAGTTCAATAACAAAAATGAAAAAAATACTGAAGCCGCGAAATAAAATGTTTGACGCTTAAGTTAAATTAGCAATACTAAATTATAATGTGCAAAAATTATAATATATTATTTATGCTGCAATGATAATAACAGTAATAAAATGAGATATTTTCATTAAATTTTTAAACAATAAAATTAATATTAAATTTTTTTTTTTATTCCTTAGATGTGTGGACGAGCTCACAGCCCACCTGGTGTTAAGTGGTTACTGGAGCCCATAGACATCTACAGCGTAAATGCGCCACACACCTTGAGATATAAGTTCTAAGATCTCAGTATAGTTACAACGGCTGCCCCACCCTTCAAACCGAAACGCATTATTGCTTCACGGCAGAAATAGGCGGGGCGGTGGTACCTACCCGTGCGGACTCACAAGAGGTCCTACCATCAGTAAAAACGATTAAGCCTTTTTAAACGAATTTTTTCGAGTCATTATATTTTAGTTGATGTGAACTTAATAATATCCTCCCACCGAACGTGTCGACAGACGAACGTTGTTGTTCTTGGTATAAATACAAAATTTCTTCATATCATTGTTAACGATGTTTAGGGCTTAGTGAGATCTTTATCGATGAGATAAACAATCGCTTCGAGAACCCTCGTACTAGAAATCAACAGACAATGCGTGAGCCTTCACGAAGATACGACGATTGTCATGATAGTCCATTTTAACTCAGAGGGAGTTAGCTCAGTGTTTCCTGAGCGTTATAACATGTCTTTCTTCAAACGAATCTGCCTCTGGTATTTCTAACGTCTACAAATGATCATAACTACTCGCCAACAATCCGTATGCGTGTCGGACTAAAAGAGCACTAAAACAAATCAAAATAAATACAGATTTAGTCAAAAAAAAAAAAAAAAGATGTGTGGTGTCGTGGGGCACCGGATAGGAACGAAGTTCCTTATTATAAAAATATTAATTTTAAGTTCTATTCGAGGTATAAAGAAAATTATTATTCGGGTATACATTTTATTTATCATGACTTTTTATTGATAAAAAAAACTACTTTACAAAGTTATCAACTTTATTTTATTCACAATGATTTATAAAAAATATACAATAAAAATGTAATTTTTTGTACGTTATTACAAAGTTAAGTCGTACACTGTGTGCACTACTAATACAAATCTAACCTTACGGAAGTTTTTCCCCGGTTAGGGTACCCCTCCGCATCGTCCCATAAGGAACTTCGTTCCAAAAAAAATAGTCATGAGCTCTAGAACTGCAGTACTAAAATATTGCGTAACAATTTAAAATGCCCAAGAACGTATAGAAAAATTGTTGAAGTCCTTTCGCAGCCCTGGCATAGTGACTTGATACAATCTGGATCAGTTCAGTTCGGCGTATGACGTAGTGATGTAATTCGTGAGATCAGACCCTGGATTATATTGTGTTTTTTTTTTGATTTAGTTACGTTTCAAAATGAGAAGTGGTCATTTTTAAGAGAGTAAACAAGTATAATGATAAGCCGCAGGCACCAGACTACTTCGGATATGGAGAAGAATAACTCAACTACAAGGATGATAAAGACCGGGTAAAGTGGAGGAGCTTAAGTTAGAAAGCGGACCTTGACTTTAGACCAGGAAAACGCTAGGAAGAAGGAGAAAAAGACAAGTATAATGATCTCTATAAAAGTAATGTTTGTTCGGGCTGCCTATGTCTCAAAATAAAAGATAAGATACTCCTAATCTCATTGTAATAAGAGTTTTTATTGCTTACATTGGTGAACGAGCTCACAGCCCACCTGTTGTTAAGTGATTACTGGAGCCCATAGACATCTACAACGTAAATGCGCCACCCATCTTGAGACATAAGTTACAACGGCTGCCGCACCCTTCAAACCGAAACGCATGCTTCACGGCAGAAATAGGCAGGGCGTTGGTACCTACCCGTGCGGACTCACAAGAGGTCCCACCACCTACTATGACCTGCCATCTACTAAATAATTAATTTCTCGGATAGATCTTGTGTTTTTTTTTTAAATCTGGTCCCATATTTAAATTTGAAGATAAATTAATTACGTATGCTCCCGAACCGTCAACGAACCCAAATTATTTTGATTAATCACAATCTATGAAAGGTCAAATATCAGTTCATTAGAACTAAGACTAATAAAATACAGCTTTAATTACACATTACATAGCTTTGATTTTCAATTTAAAATTATTTCAGTAAAACTGTACGAAGTACGCAAATTTCGCCCCAAAAATTATATCGTGTGCGCTGAACCTGTCATAATGATTGCCTAATTTCGTTAGCGGGGATGTATTTTTAACATAATTTCGTATTTATTATCAAATTTAGGCTGCCTAATTGATTGACGATGCGGCAATATTAATTACGATTTTTGCTACAAATAATAACAGGAGATGTATGGAAATGGTAGTGCAAGGTAGAGGGGGAAGAGGTCGACCGAAGAAGACATGGATGGAGTGTGTGAATGACGATATGAGAGAGAGAGGAGTGAGTGTTGAGATGACGGCTGATAGAAGAGAATGGAAGAGAAAAATTAGCTGTGCCGACCCCACATAGTGGGATAAGGTGGAGAAAAAGAAGAGAATAACATACTATGTAACAACTGCCAGCCTGAAAATACCAAGATTAATCAGAGCAATGTAATAAATTTGATAGCTAAAAAAAAAATTTTACGTTAATTATTTTTTTCGATATAAAATTTTGAATGGTTTTAAACATCAATTTTAAGAAGCGATAGATTTTAGCTGAACGAAAATAAACTCTTTAGAAGATCTTGTGGATCAAGTATTTGAATGCCACTTGGTATTTTATTATTTAAATTACCAGATTAGCTCATGGCCCACTTGATTACGAGTAGCTTCTAGAACCCAAGTATTTTTTCTATTTTCATTTTCTTTACGGCTCTCGCACTCTCCAAAGACGGTAGCAACTAGTTGTGCGAGCTTGCAATGTGCCCTAACATCAGTATTAATAAGATTCATCAAACTCTTGTCTTCATACCAGACTGACTATGGTAATATCGCTTTCAGTATTAAAGGTGACGTGTATCACTTAGTACAATTACAAGTTGTAGATGCGGCCGAAGCAAAAACATTCTACTGCACTGCGGCGGATATAATGTCAGCCGTAAGAGGGTAGAACACATACATAATGTCACGTCTATGATAGATCCTAATATAATGGCCTTTACTTTCTGCTGTAATTGTTCCACTTCCAATGTAAGCATTCTCTAAATTGAAGCACGAAAAATTTGGTTTTTTTTTTCTTCTTTTGACAATGACGACATAATAAATTAAGTTACTGAACGAATAAGAGACGCAAAGGAAATTGAATAACGGTACATTTAAGAGCATTTTAAAGCATCTTCAAGTATGAAATACTTTGATAGAAGAACGTCGAATATTGTAATAAGCTAGTCAGAGAAAAACTCTTAAATGTTCACTCATAATGTTAAGCTTTTTTGATCTCCAATGAGGTCGTAAAGTGAACTCGCTAAGAGCTTCTTGCTACTCTAAATTTGTTTTCTAGAAATTATGTCGTATTTTGACATCAGTACAATATGGGCTTAACCGCCTAGCTTGTACATGTTTAAATACTTTTATTTAATTATCCCTTAGCGTCGGCGTTTTATGAAATGCTTGAATACAGCCGTTACCGATACGAATGTACATCAAATATTACACCGTATAGCCGATAGTTGCTGAGCCCAGATGACCGGTAGAATTTCATGTGAGGCAACCTTTGGTACCTTATTTGTACATAATAATATTAGAAAGTGCAAGGCTTCAAATCAGTACACAAAATCATGTATTTTCTTAAATTTTCACGAATCGGACAAAATGATTATGATCACTTTTGCGATTTTTTTAATAAATTCCTAGGCACACGGGAATATGCTCCACCTGATTCAGATAACTGGTCATTTTTGCTTATGGTCGTCAGCAATGCCATGGGCAAAGGTAAGTTGCGGCATATAGCGGCGTTGCTACGACGGTCTAGACGTCTGCTACGTTGTTGCTGCTACGTTATTCAAATTGTTTGCTACGCGGTCGCTTCTACGCCAATCAAGGGACAATAAATTCGATAGCTCGTTGTATAAGCATTGTTGTATTAGCTCGTTATGTTCTCTTTTTTATAAATTATCTGCAATTAAATTGTGCCAGATTTGTTTATTAGGTTTTTTAAAAACTGGCTCGATTGGGATGATTTCTATAGAAGATTTTCGGCCCTTAAAGCAAACTCAACCCATTGAGTTTCTCACCGAATCTTCTCAATGGGACGCGATTCTGATTCAATGATGAATTCAATGAAGCACTTCTCTGGCTAGAACAATTGTTAGGAAATTTCTCTTAGGCTGAGCCCCGCGACCTCACTCGTTTATCAAGCAAAGCGAATCCCGAATCGCTGATCGAGGATAGTGGTAGTTAAGTTGGCCAAAAATAAACTGGTATTACGGCTTTTTAATAGAAGGTCACGTGGAAGGAAAGAGAAGTCGAGGAAGATTACCAACCAGGTGGACAGACATAGTCAAGGACAAACACCAGCGTCCCGGGCGCCATTAAGCAAGCCGAATGCAGCATTGGATTGGCAACATTGGAGGAAGC
The DNA here is from genome assembly GCF_003987935.1 of Bombyx mandarina. Next base: position 2,452,336 of record NW_021011511.1, read on the forward strand.
TAGTGCAAAAACTCGACCAAGGTGGTCACGACCCTCAGTAATGAGGAAGCGACAAAGAAGAAGAATAGAAGTTATACTCGTGCCTACCCACAATACACCCCGACCCAATATATAGACGTAGGTACACAGAATCTTAAGATTCGTTTAAATACATTTTATCCCTTTCATTTCATGTACCATTTGACAAAATGAAGACACTGTAATCACTCTGTTTATATCATTGCGAATTTCATGAAGCCACAGAGTATTATCGAGTTCTTTAGAATCGAATCAATTGATAAAACCCGGAGATTGCAACACGCGAGATTTGCTTAACATAAAGCTCAGAGGGGACGCGTCACTGTGTTGCCAGAGTGATGTCTTTTAAAATTCATAATACCTACACACGCTTTTTTGTGTTTTGAATTTCTTACGTGTATATCAAGAAATGTTGACATATGAAGTAGAATCTATACGTATGTATATATATATATATATATATATATATATATATATTAAATAGAGCGAATCCAAACCAAATTGAGTGGCGCGTAATACGAAAGGCAGTCGACGTGTCTGGACTTTTGACGATGCTTTAGATTACCGATTAAGTGGGGTTGACCCTTACCGACAGAAAATCCCAACAGCTTTTCCGTTGTAAGCGGATACCGGTAACAATTCAAACATGATATTAGCTTGAGCCTACCCGCTCCTTTTTGTGTTACCGTTAACCTAATCTACTTCGTTCCGGTAGGTAATGATATAAACTAAATTTTACGAAATCCCACAATGTAACGCGAGCCGTAGCACACCAGCAACCCCGCATGAAGGAAACAAAGAAAGGGCCGTGTTAGGGCGGGCGGGGGCTAGCGCTCTACGAGCTAACAGTCAGTACCGGCCGAACTCTCGCCGATAACACACAGCCACCGAACTAGACGAGCGCGCGCGTGTTATCACAGTGTTTTGACACGGTCGTTTTGTAAGTAATCAATCAGTGGGCAATATAAAACGATGTTCAGCGTCTCGAGAAATAATTTGTTTAGTTGGAAAACGTGATGTGTGCGCTACGTACGAACGTTGTAATGCTTACGAACGGTACGTAACTCTAACTCTGTTTATTTTGTTTGAGAATTTTGGTGTTCGATGCTCGATTAAGAGCCGTTACGCTTTGGTCATTTATTGTCATTGTTAATGGTTTTTCGATAATTATGGCAGTTTTAGTTTGAATTTTCGAAGCCGAAATTAAATTTTCAGTTTTAATTGTAAAAGTAAGTATGATGATGTTTTCCATTGTCATTTTTTATTAGCTGCATTGACTTTTCCATTTAGGATCTGTTAGTTGAATTTACCAAGAAACCAAACCAATAGTACTTAATGGTATTTTTAAAAAAACAAGCAAAATCTAACTTTGCAGATACTATAATAATTTTAGAGGAATAGCTTATAACAATTTCGTTTAAAATCAATTAAAATATAAAACCTGAGCTAAATTGCTTATCATTTATTGCATGTTTACTTTAGAAACTTGTGAAGTTCGTGACTCACTAAATTTGAGAATCAAATTAATTTTTGAACAACATCCAACAACGAATTTAAATTAACTGAATTTTTTTTTGTTGACAATTTTATTTGATTGATTATCGAATACATATCATTTATAAACATACATTTTTATTTACAATATGTATTCGATACACAAAAAGAACACAAAATTATTTGCACATAAAGTCAATTGGGTTTTTATCACCGCAGTAAAGTAATACAAGTTTATTATGGTGGCCTGTGGTATGTGGTTGAAGTCATACGATCTGTCTGTTGCATTCGAGCTAGTCAAAAATTTGTTGGGAATTATTCTTAAAGTTCCTCATATAGTTTTTTTTTAGTATAAAGTATACCGCTAGCCAAAGCATTTTTTAAGTCAATTTGTCCAAATCTTATTCTATACAAAAATTGTTAGAAATTTGTTGCTGTTTCGTATTTTTATTTTATTTCATAATAATAAAGACTGCCTAAGATAATTATCAATTATTACATATTGATTAATCGATACACAAATACTTTTTTTTTTTTTTAAATAATTCCTTGTGTTTTAAATAAATGAAAATTGTGTGATGAAAAATTTACCGTGGATATTCTTCAGACATTTTAAACCAAATAAAGGCACGAACCAATTTAATACAGTTTTAGGTTGGTAAATATTTTGATAGTTTAATTGGAGCAATTAGCAGTTTTCAAACGAATCTTTATCAATAGAGGAAAGTAGATAATTACTTGTAATTTAAGTTGCCCGACAGGCTCACAGCGTGTGAGAGAAAAATCCACTGCTTCTCAAACTAAATTCACATTATATTCTCGTTTTATATATTTAACTGTCCATTCAAGAAAGCTTTTCAAGGTTGTGTCAGCAGCCCAATAGGAATTTAAAGCTGTGATTCATAAAAAAATAGATTACAGTAGTATTATAGTACATTATCGTACTCGTAAAAGTAAGAGATACATATTATTCAAATGTTTGAGGCCGTCAACCAGTTGTTAGTATCTGAGCTTTTTCAATTTACAAAAAAAGAAAATAAATTAAATTGCATCGTTTTTTTTTATTTATTGCTTAGATGGGTGGACGAGCTCACAGCCCACCTGGTGTTAAGCGGTTACTGGAGTCCATAGACATCTACAACGTAAATGCGCCACCCACCTTGAGATATAAGTTCTAAGGTCTTAAGTATAGTTACAGTGTGGCAGCCCCACCCTTCAAACCGAAACGTATTACTGCTTCACGGCAGAAATAGGCAGGGTGGTGGTACCTACCCGCGCGGACTCTCAAGAAGTTCTATCACCAGTAAAATCGCCCTTAGATCACTTTGTTGCACTTATATCGTCTTAAAGGCACTTCGACTCTATCTTTTGTGTCATTCCCGTATGCTCTGCTGTCCTCGTATTCAATAATCGTGACGGCCTAGCAAGGACAAAACTGACCATCTTGGTTACCCGGATTAAGGTGTCTATAGATTTTTATCTCTAAACGCTATTGCAAGGTTCATGCGGGCAGAGGGTCTTACTTGAACAGAATCTGCGTGAATTACAAAAAAACGTCCAATATTCAAACCTTCACACTTTTTATTATCCCCTAATAACTTCTTACCAGTAGGCATGGTGTATGGGTAGTTTTGACTAACACTACAACCGACGGACTGGTTTTGGGGAAACCGATAAAAAGGCTCGATCTTCCACCGAGCCGGTTTTTTTCGCTCAACGATCCTAATACTAAATGTCGCATGTAAATATCATTAGCGAGTCTGGTCATTGCTGGATTTATTCTATGCTATGACAGCTGACGTAGTTTGCTAGCTATTACTCCAATGTAAGGAATTTTCCTCAAGTCTCAGTGGTAATAATCTGTGTACGAGATATTAGGTTTTTCATGTTTTTGTTGTGTGTGGAATATTGCGCGTAGATATCGCAATCTTGCATGTGTACATACATAGATATATCTGTCGTAAAATGAGCATATTTTCTGGTATAAACAGTAAGTTTTGGTCAAGATGCGTTATGTGTGGGCTTCAGTAACATCAGGAGGCGGTCGCGAGGTCCTACAATATCTGCACGTTTACAGGATAATATTGCCTTTATGGATATTCACGAGCGACAACTTAAATAAACGATTTCAAATGCTTTCTATAAAACTTCAGTGTTTTATACACGAAGTGCAAATAACATTTGACACGTTATCGTGATAAAATTCACAGCTTTTATTGTGATGACGATAAGAATAAAATTTTAAGACTATAGGCTATTAGACGACTATTTAATGATCTAGAATAGTTTTTGATGATGTGTGAAATGAAATGGTAAGTCACTTTCTTTCTTCTGTAGATGGATATCCATTGAGGTCGTGACAAAAATGACATTGCCCACACTGAAACACGAGGATGTAGTGTCAATTGTACCGAATAACGGTAGTACCACCCATCAAACGCATGGCTGCGTCATGTCAGAAACGGGCATGGCAACGGTAGCCAACCGGGCAGGCTTAATAATACGTCTTACTATCAGTAAATGCTGGTTGAAGTGCGAAGTACGCTGCTATTATATGGAAATGACAAAGGGAAGATCTGTGACAACAGCTATCTAAAACAAAAGATATTTACAAATGCCTGAATCTAGCCTACAATATTTACGAGATAAGCTTGCGTATATACAAGTTCCGAGCTATAACATTGGTACAGTCGGTTTTACCTTAAAGTCGTCGTGGCCTAAAGGATAAGACGTCCGGTGAATTCGTACCTAGCGATGCACCGGCGTTCGAATCCCGCAGGCGGGTACCAATTTTTCTAATGAAATACGTACTCGAAAAATGTTCACGGTTGACTTTCACGGTGAGGAAATAACATCGTGTAATAAAAAATCAAACCCGCAGTTATTATTTAATCAAACCCGCGTCGTTACTGGTGGTGGGACGTTTTATGAGGCTGCACGGGTAGGTACCGCTTCTCTGCCTATTTCAGCCGTGAAGCAGTTTTGCGTTTCGGTTTGAAGGGTGGGGCAGCCATTGTACTATAAAAACTGAGACCTTAGAACTTATATCTCGAGGTGGGTGGCGGCATTTACGTTTTAGATGTCTATGGGCTCCGACAACTACTTGACACCATGTGGGCCGCGAGTTCGTCCACCCAACAAAGTAATAAAATTAAAAAACCTAGCAATTTCACCAGTTCGGTGGAAGATTTTCACCTTGTCCTAACCCAGAGGTGGGCAAAGCGCGGCTCTTTGAACTCTTGAGTGTGGCTCTGGCACAAATGTCCTACGGGCTTGCCCAGTCTCTAATATTATCCGGCTGTGGACGAAAAAGCCGGTTATAGTATGTACGGACATTTAATATCAGCATCCCTGACTGATGTCGATTATTATACACATATTAATCGAAGCAGTATACAATGTAGCTATTTACTTTGTGATTGTAAATCACATATATTTACATATTTAAATTGCATATTTGGCCCTTTGTCTAATAAGTTTGCCGACCACTGTCCTAACCTTCTAAACTGGTAACCTGCAACAGAACAACTGCAGCCTTCACACAATATGATCAGACAAGTGGTCGGCTTGATACGAACCGCTCATATTATTTGCTTACAATAAAAAAATTCTGAATTATCTCTTTTTCGTATTTTCTGTTGCTTTGTAACATCATATTAAATCTTCATACTCATCTTTTGCTTCGTTTTTGTTCTTTCAATATGCCATAAAAAAATTGAAAGTGTTTGAAATTGTGCGGGTGGTTTGATTTTACAACACTTTAGATCCTTGCTCCGAGCTAGTGATATTTCAGTGAAACCGGAGGGTCTGAATGTAGTTTTTTATTTTCCTTGACTCGACCAAAATTATTACGGAAGGTCATAATGAAAATCCGCTATTTAGATTTTTGTCAGATTTCTTACAGAAGGCGATAGCTATCGTTAAATTATAACATTCAGAGAAGCAGCTTACTCGGAATATTATATTTGTCTATTCTCCAATGAATCCCTCAGTTCACTTTTTATGAAGCTCACGAGAAAAGAAGAGGTGGTGGTATTCTAGGCCGACAATTCCACGTAGACAAATTGAGAACTTCATTCTTTCTCATTTGAAGTCGGCTAAAAAAAAATTTTTATCTTATTACTTAGATGGGTGGACGAGCTCACAGCCCACCTGGTGTTAAGTGGTTACTGGAGCCCATAGACATCCACAACGTAAATGCGCCACCCACCTTGAGATATAAGTTCTAAGGTCTCAGTATAGTTACAACGGTTTCCCCACCCTTCAAACCGAAACGTATTACTGCTTCACGGCAGAAATAGGCAGGGTGGTGGTACCTACCCGCGCGGACTCACCAGAGGTCCTACCACCATATTGTATGAAGTATAATATTTCCGGAATTAGAATTGCGGTATAACTAAATGACTCGATACGAAGAGCCGAGCCTCTCACCTGTTAGACCAGGGACGCTTTTGATCCAATCATTAAATGAATATAATTTTTAACCCGCTTTGAAATAAAACTAATTTTTTTTTCACATAATTTACTGTTGACTGAATTACTATATACTGTAAGTAAAATGTTTAGTTTTATGTTTTTATATTGGATTACGCAGAGATCGCCTCTGATCGTAACTTATCTTTAGTATGCGAAGGCAAAAACAGACTGCAACAAAGCCTTAACAAGGCCCGACCTTTTGGGATTTGTGTATCAATCTTTATTTTTATCTTCTGAGTAAATTTGTTTCTCTTGGGCACGTCTCGTTCGGTCATGTGAAATTATTTAGCTATCTAGAGGATCGGTCTAGAAGTTTAATAAAAAAATCACGTACATAGTATTTCGGGTAAAAAAGTACACATATAGAAATACCTTTACTAAGTAATTTGTTATTTTGAATCAAATCTTGTGGAATTCTTTCCTAGATTACTCGTAGGACGAATAGTTTTCATTTTTTTATTGCTTAGTTGGGTGGACGAGCTCACGGCCCACCTGGTGTTAAGTGGATATCAGAGCCCATAAACGTCTACAACGTAAATGCCGCCACCCACCTTCTGAGTTCTAAGGTCTCAGTATAGTCACAACTGCTGCTCCACCCTTCAAACCGAAACGCATTACTGCTTCACGGCTGAAATAGGCAGGGTGGTAGTGGTATCTACCCGTGCAGACTCACAAGAAGTCCTACCACCAGTAGATGAAAGGGTATTGAGATGTTGAAATCTTGAAAGCTTAGCACTGATTTGTTGATCTAGGGCGATTGTCATTATTAAAATTGTAAACAAGCTTTACAAGCGCGTGCCTCTCGCAAAACCCATGACAACATTCATTACGGAGGGCGACTGCTGTGGTTTTTTGTTCTACCCTCATTAATTGTTCTTTAATGAGAGACCGGTCCCGGGGGGCATGTGGTTGCACGGCACACTTCGTAATATCACGATATAATTCACATTTAATGGAGTCTAGGGACAGATTGACTGCACGCACTTATCTGCGGAGCTAATGGGGAATTTAACTAATTGATTTACGCGAAGCAAACTACGTAATAAATAATGATTTGTTCGCATTTAAATGATTTACAATGAAGAGCTTTATTTGAGAAATCATTTTTTTGAATGTGCTGCAGGGATTTCAAGACATTCAAAATGAGGACAAGAAGATGATTTATTTGCCATTTACAATTATATTACTTTTCTTTTTGCTTAGTTAGGTGGACAAGCTCACGGCCCACCTTGTGTTAAGTGGTTACCGGAGCCCATAGACATCTACAACGTAAATGCCGCCACCTACCTTGAGATATAAGTTCTAAAGGGTCTCAGTATAGTTACAACGGCAGTTTTGACTAATAATGAAACAGTTGAATAAAGAAACTTCAATGAAGACCTCTCTAATAACATAATTTTGCAGGCGCTTTAAGCAACATAGAATACTGCTGTTTCAAGGTCTTCATTGAATCGAATTGTTATGGGTGTTACTTTTATTTCAAATTAATTTTAATTTGAAACGTGCTTAGTTTTCAATTTTATACGTCTAATAATACAAAACGAGTAATTCCAATACTGTACGGATTCCGATCTCGGTAATTTCTGTACATCAAAGGGGCCTATCAAAATTGTAGAAGCTTACTCAAAGAAGTCTCCTCTTAGTTTGAAATCGAACGCCTCAATTTGTGTCAGTGGGAATTCGGTTCTCGGAATTTAATTACCTAACGATTGTTTGAAAGTCGATTGCGTATTTTTACGTCACAATGAGTGTACAAATAACATTAAGGTGGCAAAAAAGCGATTTCTTGTATTATTATTGTATGATTAGATGTCTTAAATAGATACATTTTTAGATGCACGACACTAGTTTAAAAAAATATCTATAGTATTTATATTTTAACCGATCTTTACAAGTGAAACTAAATGCTGCAGATCATTGGAGAAATAACTTGAGATCATGTATAACGATTTTGTGATCTATTTTTTATTATTCGTAAGATTTAGAATATTTTTTACAAAATTATTACACTGACTAAGTTCCATCTTCTTCTTTTTCTCCACCTTATCCCACTAGGTGGGGTCGGCACAGCTAATTTTTCTCTTCCATTCTCTTCTATCAGCCGTCATCTCAACACTCATTCCTCTCTCTCTCATATCGTCATTCACACACTCCATCCATGTCTTCTTCGGTCGACCTCTTCCCCCTCTACTACCTAATCTACCCTCTACCGACTAAGTTCCATATTAGCTTCTAAACTAGTTTTTTCAGATTGTTTAATTTTTAAAGTAGTTTTCCTTTTTTTCAATTTTCTTGATAATTCAAGGGTTCTAGTAAGTTTTGTACTATCAGTATGATTGTTTTTTAGATAAATTTATTTTAGCCATATTTCTTACTTTTTATTGCTTAGATGGATGGACGAGCTCACAGCCCACCTGGTGTTAAGTGGTTACTGGAGCCCATAGACATCTACAACGTAAATGCGCCACCCACCTCGAGATACAAGTTCGAAGGTCTCAAGTATAGTTACAAAGGCTACCCGACCCTTCGAACCGAAACGCATTGCTGCTTCACGGCGGAAATAGGCAGGGTGATGGTACCTACCCGTGCGGACTCCCAAGAGGTCGTACCACCAGTGATTATGCAAATTATAATTTTGCAGGTTTGATTTTTATTACACGATGTTATTATTCCTTCACCGTGGAAGCCAATCGTGAACAATTTGTTGAGTACATATTTCATTAGAAAAATTGGTACCCGCCTGCGGGATTCGAACACCGGTGCATCGCTACATACGAATGCACCGGACGTCTTATCCTTTAGGCCACGACGACTTCATATCCCATAATTACCATGTTATAGTTTTCTGGGAGCCATTTGCGTTATGATCGGCTTCCAAATATTTGGTTTTTTATGTTGCTGTTAGACCTTCGTTAAGCTTTAGAACGCCAGCAAATACAAGTAGGTATATCGTGTAAATTGGATTCTACCTGATATTGAATCCCTCAGTCAGAATCAAGTAATAGTCGGCATACCATAGCACAGCCATATCTGTATCAATACTAACGTACATAAGCATCGGTGATTACTCACTAACAGATCGAACATGTGCTCATTTATCTATACTAATATTACAAAGAGGAAAGATTTGTTTGTTTGTTTGTTTCGAATAGGCTCCGAAACTACTGGACCGATTTGAAAAATTCTTTTTCCATTAGAAGCCGACATTGTCCCTGATGAACATAGGCTACTTTTTTTTTATTTTTTTTTATTTTATTTTTTTGGTTTCATTTGTGTTTTAATGTTTCCGAAGCGAAGCGAGGGCGGGTCGCTATCTATCATATAAGTCAACAACAATAATACTTTATAGTTCCTAGCAAATAAATTCAATTTCTTTTGTTTTCATACTCCCTGGTTTTACAATTTGGATTTTCAATTTATATTTTTGTTTTTAATTGAAGTTTTCGATTTGGTTCACCATTTGAATTTTTGGCTTATTCTTTAGATGAATCTGTTACATATATTACTTTTTAATTACTTAATCTTGCTAGTTGATTAAGATTCTAATTGACTAATTGATTAAGATTCATTGTGTGACTGATATAATCTATTATAGCGTTAGGCATATATCATCAGTAGTTGTTGAAAAACCCCCACCAGAACCTCTTAATGATGGAAAAACCCAATCAGACCACACTGACGACGCAGAGAAAGAAGATATTGTAAATAATTATAAAATATTGAAATCAGTATTGAAAAAAAAAACCCACGTAATAAGTAACTAGATGACGACCAAACTTTGCTCGGTTTTTTTTGATAACGCCATCTTATTGTGTCTTTAAAGCGGTTAGTTGCCCTCAATTAAGAAAAATAGTATTATTAGTCGCCAGTAGATGTCGGGAAGAGTTGATTATTTAAAACACGAATAAAACAACATTTTCTGAAAATGAATCGTAGTTAGATCGATTTATCGCCCCCGAAATCCCCTGTATACTAAATTTTATGAAAATCGTTGGAGCCGTTTCCTAGGTTCAGATTATATAAGTATATAATAATATTAATATACAAGAATTGCTCGTTTAAAGGTATAAGATGTTAAAAATAATAATAATTTCTCAATCGGTAGATTGCATAAAGCAGTAATCACTATTCGATTCGGTCGTGCGGGAAGCCACCGAGGCGACACACTAATATTGCAAAATAATAACACCAGGCCACCCCCGGAGCGCGGTCGACGGCGAGCCATTACAGAACGTTTCCGTGTTGCAATTTGCACTAGCACATGATATATTTTTAACGTATGTACTCATGTAAAATATACGATGTAATTAGGTGGTGTTCATTTTGTGGTCTCGCGTCCTGGATTTTTGCACTGACTTATTTCGTCGGTTGGTATGTTATGTATTTTTTTTTTTCTTTTCTTTTCTTTTCTTCTGTTTTTTTCTTTCACTCTCACAATGATATGTTTCTGAACATATTGTGTGATTGTGTAATGGAATAAACGATACGTTTTCATTACTAGATTATAAATTTATGGTCTTGTATGTTTTAGGTGTCGGAAAGGCGCATTGTGCGGTACCGTAGGTTTCGTGGAGTCGGAGTAGTGGAGCTCGATGGGGTTTAGTCGGTTTTGCAGGGTGGGTCCTGCGTGGTAGACGCCGCGCAGCGCCTCGCGCGCCTTTCTCAAGGCGTAGTCTCCCGGTAGGAATTGGAAGAAGAGGAGGACTTTGGTCTTCCTCTTCTCCCTCTTCTTCTCTGGAGGCGCCGGAGTCCGACATCACCCGGTCTATTACCCCTCTCGACCGGGTATCCGTAAATGGAATCCCCAGAGTTAAAAAAAAAAAGGTGTCGGAAAGTAAAAATAACTTGTAAAATTTGTGTAAAGTGCTTTTGGGCTATTGCTACAACATATTAATATATATTGTTAATATCGATGCTGTAGGAGAATGTTTAACGGAGTTAACCACTAAAAAAATCTAGGATGAGCAACGGAGATTCAATAATCGGAGAAATATAATCGGAAAACACACAAAATATAAAGACCACTAGCTTTCAAATAAAAAAAGAATGATCAAAACGAATAAAATTTAGCTTATTCCTTAATTTATTTAATCAACTTTACGCTCAAAGGATACAGTGGCGGTCCTAATGTTAATGGCATTCTCTACCAGCTATAACTAGGGGTGGTGTATCTCTATACCACTAATGCGCCCACCAAGCACTCTTGCTTAGTGCTTGCATTACTTTATTATTATTGAGTATGAAATATAAGAAAAACTAAATTAGTCTAAATGGTCTAAAAAGTTCTGAATTGTATACGTTGTCGAATTGGCTCTGCCCCTGGCATTGCTGAAGTCCATGGACGACGGTAACCACTCACCATCGGGTAGGCCGTATGCTCGTCTGCCTACAAAGGAAATAAAAAAAAAAAATTAAGAATAAAATGCACGCTAGAATAAACAACAAGACAACGTACACAAATGCGATATAAAATCGTAATATAAAACAATTGGGAAATTCATTACTATTGATGACGTGGCTTGAATTAGGGCCGGAGTTCGGTTTCGTGAATAATTTAATGCTTTGACTACATTAGCGGTCGAATCCCTCTGCGTACTTGGATTACCTATGTATGCGGATTTTCGATAAATCTCTGTTAGATGTTGGTTTGTATANGACAACGTACACAAATGCGATATAAAATCGTAATATAAAACAATTGGGAAATTCATTACTATTGATGACGTGGCTTGAATTAGGGCCGGAGTTCGGTTTCGTGAATAATTTAATGCTTTGACTACATTAGCGGTCGAATCCCTCTGCGTACTTGGATTACCTATGTATGCGGATTTTCGATAAATCTCTGTTAGATGTTGGTTTGTATATTTTTTTTATAAACATTAGTTAAAAAATTGTCTAATGTTAGAGGTAGTATTTGATCTCGGTAAAACTATTGGAGCTACAGAAATTTAAAACTCAAAGATCTACTTCTTCTATTACATTAATTTTAATCACACTTTTCGATTCTAGTTCACGAAGTGCTGCTAAATTTCGACATTAGAAAGTTTTATCAAGATTAATATGTATTAATATCTGTAAGTTTGTTTATTTGTTATTTCATGTTCTATTATGAATTCTTGTGTTTTTTGGCTCCAGTTGTTCAAGTGTTGGCACTCTGTGGAAAGATTTTGGCATGTTGGCATAAAGTAACGATGGTTGATGGATAAATTATTCTATTGATTTCACAGTCAGAAGAATTCATGGTCGAGAGTTATCTAAATTGACTCTTGTATAAAAGAAAAGGTCAATATTCCGAAAATAACAAACCTTTTTAAAGTATTCGCTTACAAGCTATGGGCTACGTTAACTTTTGGAGAATCTACACACTTCCAATAAAATAAATCAACATGACTCGTATCAGTGTGTTGGGTTCCGCATTCGTGAATTCAAATTAAAAAAGTTTGTATACTGGGTGGGAATAAAAAAAAAAACCTTTTCAATGCATATTGACAAAGTTTACAGGCTATTGGGAAATGTTTTCAATCAAGGTTGGTGGCGTCTGAATTTTTTTTTAATGATACAACGGATGCCTTACGTCGTCGATTGCAACAAGTTAATGTAGCCATTCACTATGAAACCTCATTAGATCACCACTTTTTCTTCTTAGTCTTTACTTTCTTGACAAAGTGCTCCGGATAAATATAGTGTACTTTAAGCCGGAGAGATTTGTTCGTGACAGAAATATGTATGTGGCTTTAAGTAATCAAGTAGCTGCCTCTAAGTAGTCATATTTTTCCCACCGAGTTTCTCGCCGGATCTTTTTAGTGGTCGTAATTCCGATCCCGTGGTAGATTCTGCGAAGCACTGCTCTTGCTAGGGCTAGTGTTAGCAAATTCTCTCAAGTTCAGCCCCTGAGGTCACCTGCTTAATGGGTAGAAAAAAAAAAGAAAATAATAATAATCATACTTTCCAGGTTATAGGTATTTATTATTCGTGTGTCAAGAGGGTTGGTGGTATTCGCAATACCTATGGGCTCAAAGAAGCGCTTAGCACAACAAGCACATAGAGCCGACCTTTATTCCTGTCTTCATTATAATGGTTTCACTCTTGTCAGAGTGGTCGTGACCATTATGTAGCCTTGGAGGGAGCAGACCTAATTTAAGGAACTTCATTCCACCTCACATGGAACTATGGAATTTCATAAATTTCTTTTTTTCTTAAAATTTAATCTTGGGACAAAAATAAAAAATTTGGATTTTTTTCAATAATAATGCCTTTCAACGCTTTCTACCGTAGTATTGTTTGATGTTTTATAGGTATCGGATTTAATAGGTCAGGTTTTATCGGATCTTAAAATTTTAATCAAAATTGAATATTCTAAAGAGCATAGTACGGGAGCTATCAACATTAGTAGTAATAGTAGAATTTTATTAGAAAAGCAACTGGACTCTTCGAAAACATGCGTAAAATGATGAAATTGAAAATTTTCCAATGAGTGAGCTACTACATACATGTAAATCCATCGACAGTAGTAACATAAAGTAGATTTGATTGGCATTTTAAAGTACTTTTCATCAAATCCAAAGGCACTTCATTGAAACATCACCAATATTGTTACAAATGACAGTTTGCGCGATGAAAATTCATGTCAATCATCAGACGTGCGTGCTTGGGCACCGCATATAGGCGATTTGGCACGACATCTAAATAGGGCAGAGATGTCATCAAGATGCGATGTACTTCGGCGTACAGTGTTGTACTGAGAATTTGATTGCCATCTGATTGACAAGGTGAAAGCATATTTCTGCTTCGAAGCAGTTATAAGATCGGATAACAGTTGTACATCCACCAGATACGTCATGTCCCAAAATACATTAAAACACTTTCATTCATAATACGATGGGTACGACTTCTAATTGAAGCAGTTACTGAGACGACTGGACGATCTTTGAAACCGGACGATAAAAATACAATTACCCTTTGAACGATAAGAATACAATTGACCTTTGAACGATAAGAGTACAATTGAGGCTTTGACCTCATGTCTCAAGGTGAGTTGTAGCATTAACGTTGTGATGTCCACGCAATACGATACGAGTTCATTAGCCATATTAAGCAAAATACTCCGCACTTTCTGGTCTTTCACTATCTTTAATAAAGACCCAAGGAAAAAATGTGACCAAGCTTCCATCGCGCAAGACATTGCCCATCGGAAGTGGCGTTGGATAGGACACACTCTACGGCGCAGCAGAGTCAATCCCGTTTGAGTGGCAACTGCGTGACAGGAGAAGACCTGGTCGCCCTGTACACACTTGGTAATGCACCGTGGAGAGTGAGATGAGGACTGCCGGCATGACCTGGAGTAATGTCACGGAGCAAGCGCAAGACAGGGTCACGTGGAGAAAACTTGCCAGGGCCTTATGTACCAGCGTGGTTCCGTAAGACTACAACACGGAGCCAAATAACACTGTTCTATGAATATATTCCCGTGAAACCACATATAATATGAACTTCACGAACCATTTTTACTTTTTAACTTCCTCATTTCAGAATACACTTTGTGAAGTCGTCCTACCGTAATACAACGCAAGCATGTTTATTTTCACCGAGTTGGAGAAGCGTTCTGTAAAAAAAAAATACGTCCATTCGCCTTTTGTAAATACCATGAATGTTTTTAAAGATGAAAACGTAATTTTCGAAGTAATTGCAGTCGCATTTGTTTGCTCGACTATCTGTATTTACCTGTCTGATTCATTTAGGTGTTATTAATGACTATAACGATCAAAGTGCAATAGTATTGTCAAATAGAAGCGTGTTCGCAAAATGAAAAAATTGGCGTGATGATTGTTCTTTTCATTGTTGAAGTATGTAGTTACTCGATCCAGTTTGGAGGATAGGGTAGGTAAATGTTATTCTAATTCTATCGAAATGGAACTACATAATTGTATACTCTTGGAGTCGCTTGATTCTAAGTTTACCGCAAATTCATTTACGCATTGATGACAGTAAAAAAATGATCAAAAATTGAGTATGCTTCAACAAAAAATGGTTTTCGTGAATAAAAAAAAAAGTGCTATTGAACCCTTAAGAGGGAGTGTAATCGCAAAACATGATCTTGGTAAAGTGGTCATTCTGAGCGAAGCTTTCAATATTGAGAGGAAAGCGTAACGTGAACATTACCTTAGTTAGACCAACGATAACATTTTCATGAGATAAATTTTCCTGATTCCCAAACCAATATTGATATCGTTACGAGAGCACCGTATTTCCGATTTAATACGTACAGGATCAGCAATTAAACAGAGTAAGCGCCAATAAAAGTCTCGGATCGAGTTATAAATTGATCAATTTGCGGGGTACAGACCGATGTACCGAGACCGGAATCGATCTATCGAAATCGTGTTCGGCTCTCGATGTTACGATCCCTGACCTGTGCCTCTTTATAAATTTAGATAATCGATTTTATCAATCTTGTACAATCGTAATGTGGATGTTGGAAGTAAGTAATACTTTCGTGTATATCACTGATATAATATGTATGATTTATTTTTTCTATACTTATAACATCATAACCTCTTTGAATACCGGCATTAAAGATAGAACAGCCCTTATACTTATATCAAGACAGTGTTGAATGTCAGAAGAAAAGGGTGGAGCTAAACTAGGATCCGAATCGGGGAACCAATTATTCCAATACCATCACAGGTCGTCTGTTTTGCTTAGGTATGCACATGCTAGGGTGCTACTATCAACAGATTGCGATAAAACTAGTGTATGCAATTGAATTCGGCATGCTCGTGCATACTCATGACTAGTAGGTGTGTCTTTTTTTTTATTGCTTAGATGTCTGGACGAGCTCACAGCTCACCTAGTGTTAAGTGGTTACTGGAACCCATAGTTAACTACAACATAAATGCGCCACATACCTTGAGATATAAGTTCTTAGGTCTCAGTATAGTTACAACGGCTGCTGCACCCTTCGAACCGAAACGCTATACTGCTTCTCGGCAGAAATAGGCGGGACGGTGGTACCTACCCGTGCGGACTCACAAGAGGACCTACCACCAGTAAAATCTAATCTCAAACCTACTTCTAAGTGAACCAAGAGAAACGATTGTGCTAATGGTTGCCATTAAACAATATTTACTTTCGACCGGTACTATTTTAGTGGGTCTCAACAAACCACCGTCTTTCGTTTCCAAAGTTATGCTAACACAATCCGTATCTGTCCATTCTCCGGTCAATTTGCCTTAAGTTCCTGATTTAGTCCGGCAGAAGTGCTAACTCTAAAAGTGCAACGAAGCCACCCCTCGCCCGCCCTTTACGGCCCATTAGATGCGTCCGCGGGAAATCGTCATTTGCATAAGCTGCTTCGTCCTCTACACATAGTAATTGGGATCACACGTCCCTGACCAAACTAAGATGACCTGTCCCTCTGCCGTTCGATATTGTCTAATGTGGCAATGGTCACGTGCCAAATTTACGTGGTCAGACCGTTGTAGATTTAAGTCGGCACGGTACTGTTTNCCCTTTACGGCCCATTAGATGCGTCCGCGGGAAATCGTCATTTGCATAAGCTGCTTCGTCCTCTACACATAGTAATTGGGATCACACGTCCCTGACCAAACTAAGATGACCTGTCCCTCTGCCGTTCGATATTGTCTAATGTGGCAATGGTCACGTGCCAAATTTACGTGGTCAGACCGTTGTAGATTTAAGTCGGCACGGTACTGTTTGGCGTGCACTTAGCCGTTGCCCCACGGGGTGTTTTAATCGAAGTGCGAAATTTGAATGCGATTTAAATACGTATTGTTTTAATGGAACCAAATGGCTGTGAGTTTCAACTCGTGCAAGTGTTACGAGATTCATTTGCATTAACTTGGAATTGTCGGAATGAGGCCTGAGAGGTATTCATTCTTGAATGAGCGTCAACATTTGTACAGAGCGCTCTGCTTTATTTAATGTTTCGAAATTTAAATTCGATACTTTGAATATTCATTTACACAAACAAGTTAAAAAGTACCTACTCAAATTTTGTATTATCATAAAATATGGCAACATTAATTTATGGAATAATTTCTTTGTTGTTTTTGTTTTGTTGCGTTTTTCCTTGTTCTAGTCATTATTGAAGCTGATCAGTAAGCCATGGGTTTCGGATTCGGTCGCTACAATTTTTACATTGATGAAGCTGATTGACTCCAGAAAAGCGACCTGCGAGACAAAGAATTAGAAATATTTCTAAATATTTCGCTTCTACCGCGTCTGAACTGCACGTTTACTATTCTCTTTTTTTTTTGTACGAAAGCAAATGGGTCCGTCTGGAACCCCCGATTACTCAGTCTTTATAACATAGTTAAGAATATAGCATTCGTATGTCTACTCGTGTAGAAGCACACCGGATGTTGTGTGGGATTTTTTTTCCTCCCTAAGCTATTAGTATGCTTAGAGGACTATGCCAACGTCATAGCGAACGAGTAGGTGAGCTAACGGGGATCTAACCTGAGAACGTCCTAGCAAGAGCAGTGCTTCGCAGAATCTACCGCCGGATCGGAAACGCGACTCACTGGGAAGATTCGGCGAGAAACTCAGTGAGCTGTGTCTGTGTAAATGATATACAATGCCTGCGACACTTGTAAAGCCATCGTCGAATTTAATAAAGACGGTGTTGGGAGGAGGCGTGTGTCGTCATTTACATTTAAAGCACCAATTATTTGACGTCATTAGCGCCCTCTGGCGGCCATAAAACGCACCCAACACGCGCGATTCAGCCCTCTTTTACGATTATAAATTAGAAATAAAATGACGATTTTTAATCTCGGGCGTTCGTTGGTTTTATCATTTGTCTTTTGTAATGTGTAGGTTTTATTAAATTTTTTTTTTTTTTGTTAATAAGATTGTCATTTTTCGTACCCCGCGACGTTAATATCCCAGGACACACGTTGTTTTTGTGGAAAAATTAAGTAAAAAAAAAAATGATTTTTGTTTTGACACGGCTTACGAGCGACTGTCGTGCCGTTAATAGTGCTGATGTAATGCTAAATCTGAGCGTACGTGAGCGTACTTCATGTACATCGTGTATTATTTACCATTTTATTTTATATGTAAATCACTAACTACTAATACTGCTGGCGCTAACGTAAAGCGCCTTTATGATGCAATCATAAAAACTTGTATATTTTATTATTCTAACTACAAAAGCTTGCGTCATAAATTATTATTGATGCATGTTGTAGGTTGCATGGACGTAAGGAATACTTTAAATTTTCATAAAAATATCATGCTTTACTTTACTTTAACGGCCGTCTGGTGTAGTGGTAAGTGACATGGTCACTACACAGGGGGGTCGCGGGTTCGAATCCCGCCAAGGGAAGATATTTGTATGATAAATATAAATGTCTTCTCCAGGGTTATGGATGTCTATTAAATATATTATGTAGTGTATAATAAAAATCTTACATTTATATCCCGTTATCTGGTACCTGTAACACAAGTTCTTTACGAACTTATCACGGGACCAGTTAACGTGGCGTGATTGTTAGTAAATATTTATTTATTTATTTATTTATACTCTTTGTCTTCACGAGAACATAAATAAAACCTAATAAATACATTGTGTCTAGATAAATTAAGAAGAATCGTTGAGGTCAGTAAACTATTTCGAGGAAAATAATACCAAACGCTCTGTGTTTACTGATGAAATAATAATAATATAGGTTCTAATTTTATTTTTGCAATATTTAAATTAAATTATTTATATGTATAATTTTTTTTATGGAAGATTGAATTCTCTGCTTTTGACTTAGAAATTAATTTCGAATAACACGTGCTATTTAATAAATCTAAATCATGGAATAACGAGTTAGAATACTACACTATTGTGGAGACATCATACTTTTTTAATTGCACGTAATTAGTCTAGAAAGCTTACCGAATCTCGTAAGCAGAGAGCGTGGGTCCCTCCATCTACTTTGAGACATGTGTTCCAACTCTCACGGCTGTTCCGCCCTTTAAATCAAAGCGCATCATATTGACAGGATGGTGGTTCCTATCCGTATGGAGTCACAATACACTTCAAACCAGTCACGCCATGATAGAATGATACTCTTGTTCCCAGTAGTACAATAATTTTTATTTCATGAAAAGAAATGTCTATTGCGTGAGCATTGTTTGCTTTTCATATTCAGTAATCTTAATTCCTCCTGGTGTAATTTAAAAATCCGTACTGATCCATTTTTTTTTTTATTATAAATGTGAAGATGTGTTTCTTTGTCATTTGTCCTCTTTTTACGTCGCAACAAAGCAACGGATTGACATCTGTGGATGGAGGGCGGGGCATGTCCGAGTCGAACGGACTAAAACCTCCAGGATATCCGAAGCCCGCCTAGATGGCGCCAGTTAGAGTGGGTTATCCTAAGGAATACCTCGCTGGGTCAGAACCAGCGTGGGTTGAGGATAACCGGCCTTCCATCACCCGGATGCTCTTACGTAAAACGCGTGCAGAGCAGCTTGCACGTCGTCTTCTTAGGGCCCCCTCGCCGGTCCCCAGAACTGACACGTGAGGAGGCCCGAAACAATTAGAGGGCCAGGGCTTGGGCGAGATCCTCTTCCCTGGCCCCCGCTCGACGGCGACGGGCCTTTGCGTCTCTCACGCGCCCCGCCCCCTCCTAGGCAGTCACGATCTCCAAAACGAAGCGCAGGATATCCCAATACTCTAATGCAATCAAGACCATATGACCGCACGAATCAAAGTAGGAGGTGTAGCATTCGCGCTGATATTTCTACCTCGTTTCCAGCTTACCACTTAACAAAAGACGAGCCGTGGGGCTGGATCACGTCTCATCCAATTAAAAAGCCGAATCAACAATTTGGTTTTCAATTTGTTTCGTATATAGGGAATTCTAAATGTCTCATTATGGATTTAATGAATATTCAAATTTGCTTAAGGAGACAAAATTGAGGAATGAAGGAAATTCGTTTGTTTGTGTTTAAACTACGTACCTTGTACAGATTTGGTTATGGTGAATTGAATTCTCTGCTTTTGACTTTGAAATTAATTTCGAACGATACGTTTTATTTATTTGTCTTTTCTACGTATAGCGTATTGTCAGCTTAATAGGACGTATTTAACTGTAATGTCGGCTTCCGTCACGGACCAGTTTTTTCTTCCGGTTTGAAAGGAATTTCTGTTGAGAATTCCACATAACGTCTCATGTTTAGTAGTGGAATTCACGTTACCTTGTGTCAGTACTCCTTTTACCAATGATTGACAAGTTTACAATAAATTCTAAGCTATATAATTATGGCTCTGCAATTTTGTTACTACATAACGTGGAGAAGTTAAAAAAAAATTTTTTTTACTCTGTGGTTCTGTAGCCCGCGGGATTGGGAGACGAGATTAAGTAAACAAACCTAATTCATTAACCTTCATGCGCATGCGTGCGGCCGTGCTACGACCTAGTGAACCGGGATGTTACCATTTGCGCCAATACAACAACAATCTAGCATTTAACTAGATTACAGATGTAAAGAACCAAGTAAAGAACCGCTGATCATGAATAAATGTACTATTGCTAAGGAAGTGGATTTTTTTTTATTGCTTAGATGGGTAGACGAGCTCACAGCCCACCTGGCGTTAAGTAATTATTGAAGCCCATAGACATCTACGACGTAAATGCTCCACCCACCTTTAGATATCAGTTCTAAGGTCTCAAGTATAGTTACAACGGCTGCCCCGCCCTTCAAACCGAAACGCATTTCTGATTCACGGCAGGAATAGGCAGGGTGGTGGTACCTACCCGCGCGGACTTACAAGAGGTCCTACACTAGTAATGTTTTCGATGTTTTTCAATTATTCTCAGAGAATGCACTAATAACAGTCTCTGACTACTACATTCCCAACACATCCTGAAGATTTGTTCTTTTTACACTTCAAAATAATGTGTCAAAAGACTTCAGATTGTTATTCATGAAGGCCCTAACTATTCCTTCATAGTCCCAACAATCATATTGTCTGCAGGACATATTGTAAACCCACGTATGCCATACTATTTTTGCAAAGCAAATGTATTGTTATTTTGAGAATGACAGAGTT
The DNA here is from genome assembly GCF_003987935.1 of Bombyx mandarina. Next base: position 2,473,394 of record NW_021011511.1, read on the forward strand.
GATAATTATATAAACACTATTATATTATTTAACGGGTTCTGATCATGAGTTCTAGTTTTAGTAAATTCCAGATGTTTCTGCTCTATTGTTGAGTCATACGGTAGACAGGTGGTGTGCGGGTATTGTGCTAGCTTCAGAAAGATTAGTCTACCCACTATTTTTGGCACACTTTTAGGTGATTGATCATTCGTTCCGAGAGATGTTAAGATATAATGGTGATTTCCTTCAGAGCGTGCTCATGTTCCCTTAAAACCTGTTTTAAACCAGAAAAAATATCTTTAAACAGTATATTCTCTTTGAAATTTTTGTTTGGAATGTACAGCTTAGAAGCTAGCCATTTTCGACCTTATATTCGTCTCATACTCTAATTATTCTATAACTAAAGGTATATCTTATGCATAAAAAATAGGAATCTAAAATGACACCATAATAATAAAATAACAAGACATTATTAAGCCGAAAATCTTACTTTCAATCTTAAATTTGTATACAATATATTATTTATCACATTGAAAGCTACACGAAAAATCGAATGTTTTCATTTAGGCCACGGTGCTCACCGGTGAGCCTTACTGAAACATTCGGGACATGAGGGTCACCCGTGAGCTGCGTGAGGATACCAACGTTAAATCTTCTTACAAGTCACATTTTGTAGCTATCAAACAAAACGCGTATGAATGTGAGCCGCATGCACCTTTGCCGAACCAAACGCTTTGGTTTTCAAATCCAATAGAAAATTGTAGTTTTTATCAAAACTTATAATAGCCTTTTAAAATATCTTAAAAACTAGACGGTAAAAGTAAATTTTTTTTATCTTCCGTGCAAATTATCGCGTTTTATGAATTTTAGAATTAAAATTTCAAGTTGATAAAAATACTGATTCCCTGATTTTGGCTTGGCCCGAATGGTACAGTACGCTTGGCCTACTAGCTAGCTAGGCCGCATGGCATTCAACGTGTTAAATTGTATATAAATAATAAAATTTAAAATGCTAAGTACAGAAATGTATTTTTTTTTTATTGCCTATATGTGTGGACGAGCTCACAGCCCACCTGGTGTTTAGTGGTTACTGGAGCCCATAAACATCTACAACGTAAATGCGCCACACACCTTGAGATATAAGTTCTAAGGTCTCAGTATAGTTACAACGGCTACCCTACCCTTCACACGGAAACGCATTACTGCTTCACGGCAGAAATAGGCAGGTTGGTGGTACCTACCCGTGCGGACTTACAACAGGTCCTACCACCAGTAAAAAGTACCACCTAATCCTACCACCAGTAAGTATGAGCTATCTTTAGGCGTAAATGATTAATGATCTTGTTATAAGCAATTGCAGTTACCGATTTATGCATATGCATCTGGCTTTGACTGTATCAATAACCATATACAGGAGACAAAGCTAAACGGCTGATCAAGTAATCCTGTGATCGCTATGGAGCATACTTGACCGGGCAATCGATTGTAATTGTATTGATCAACATAGTTATTTGTCTATTTAATATATAATACGTAATCATTTTGTAGTATCCACAATTAGCGTTAACATGCTATTAAGGTTTGAATATTTTCATTTGGTTGCATTTTTTGTTGTTATTTGCTTGATAGAGATAAACTCTGTAATTTAAAAATGATATTAAGCAAGATAGACGCTCACTCTAATTCGGTTTTTTACTTAGTGATCATAATTAATAATATAATTTTAATACGTACAATTTTTTTTTCTTGATCCGTAGACGTAATTAAATCTATTTTCTACAGTTCAATCTCACGTTTAGTTTATTGTCTTGTCCTGAATATTGAAGTGAGTCTCCAGTAAAAAACGTAAATAAAATAATAAGCATTGGTTCAGTCGCTTTGAATAGCTCAGTAATAAACATGCGTACAGAAATATTATAATTATGTAAAAAACTTAATATTTTAATTCAAAACATCGATTTCCTGAACACTGCACTGTCTCTAATCACGAATTAAATTGATATATAATATCAAATCATTTATTCTTTTTGTGTGTCACTGAACACTACACTAAAATGCGTTTTCACTACACGTGTATTTATTAAAACTAGTGGGCCCGCAGAAGTCTAAATTCGACTTTAATCAATTGAAATTTTATGTTTAAACATTATTATGGTTCTATTGTCAAATACTATTGTACATATATAATATAATCACAGATTTTGCCAAAACTACACTATACATAAATAATAATAAAGACAAACAATATTCATCTGTACTCAATTTGACCACAGACTTTAAACACTAACAAAAGTTTGATAATTGACAATATATTTATATATATGTGTTGTGTCAAATACATGGTAGTGTGTGTAATGTTTTCTTTATTGATTTAATGTATCTTTTATGCACTATTTTAAAAAAATATTAGCATTGTGCACTTATTCTCTATATTCTCTATAAGTCTGGACAATTTCATACTCCTCCGTCCGCAATTTTCGTAAAAAGGGATACAAAGTTTTTGCTTCACGTATTAATATATAGATACTTGAACAGTTTTCGTGGTCACGGACAGACTGAGAGTTTAAAACGTAAATATATCTCTAAAATGGAAAAAAATATTATATTATGCATTGTTTGTCTCATGCATAGTGAAGACGTGAAGAGTGAAGACGGAATTCGGCTGTAATTATCGTGTAGTTAAATTTAATTAATTCTGGTATGCTGTGGTTAATTAGTTTCCGTTAATAACAAAACTACGCGTCGATATAACGCGAGCTAGTAATTGGTGAATATACGCTCAAATAATTTACGTTGTCCTTAAATGCTACTTTTAGCAATGATAAATTTCACTAGGATTTTAATTTCTAGGTGATACGCATTCTGAAGTTGCATAACTACATATCGATAACTTACTTGTTCTAGCCTCAGGATTTATGTAGGCAATTAATTCCTCTAGCTGTTATTCTAATACAATTGAAACATCGACTCCATTTCTTTCTTCTGCGCTATTATAGTAAAATGCTATGCTTTTGTTTGTCTACTGAATATGTTTTTTGTTTTTAAGTTTATTCTTTATCAGTTCACAAGCCGCTGCCATTGCTTGCGTACCCTTCTTATGCACTCGTTGACGAGACCGTTTAGAGCTAGCTGCCTTTATTTCTGCATCTGCATTTGACAAATGCTTTAAGTAGCATAGTGTTCGTAATTACACCAATCTTAGGCAGTAGACTGAGAAAATCAAGGCTACTTGGATATAAATAATTTGCAAGCAACAAATGATTTTGTAAATAACTAATATCTTTACATACACACTTATAATATAATTCAACAGACGTTTATATTTTATTAGTCTACCGAAAATTTGAAATTAGTTTTCAGTTAGTCCCGTATAAATTGGATTGGCCTGCGATTCGATTTCAGATTGTTGAGTGTAAAATACAATAAAAATACCCAGACGCCCTTTACTTTCCACCCTCGATTTAGACCGTCGCACGCATCACGTCACGGCATCACCCTACCGTAAAAAAAGGGAAATCAGTTATTACGAAATGGCAACCAGAACGTGCCAGGGTAAATTGACCCGCAGCCCGTTTAATGTGATGAGAGTTTCCCGAAAAATTACCTCGCGTAACAAGCGAGCGACGGCTCAAAATGTATTAGTCGTCGAAATCTCTTTGTGTAGAATATGTTGTTTTCCCAATGGAATTGATTGGAATTTAATTATTGAAGTTATACTTCTTTAGGCGCGTTATGAAAAATTGATGAGAGTGAAATTTTACGATGCGCGCGCACCGTTACACAAAATTAACAGAATGAAGTTGCCCACTAAATCGCTCATTACAATACGACCGACGTAACTTGACGAGTCTGAATATAGCCGCAGGTGAATTTTCCGAACCGTACCGAGAATTACCGAATTTATACGATGTCAAGAAAAGAGATGTCCATTAAGCGTGTTTGAGGATGTTGTTCAATCGATTTTTTTTCAAATTGATTAAATAAAAAAAATAAAAAGTATAACTTCTTACGCCCGTACATAAGTACACGCACCCTTTTTATTTACGTAAATTTAGTCAATTCAATTACAAATGTTTATATAATAGAATGGATTTGTAAATGAAAAAGTTTCACCTCTCGATATGCATTTTAATATTCACTTTGATCTATGAAACACATGCTTGGAATAGCATTACGATTTAAACCGATTGGTTCGTAAGCGGAATATTAGACTTCACATATCGAATTATCAGTCTTAACTGTTATTAATTACGAAACTAATGCCCACTTTGATGTACTTTATACATGAAATATTAATGCTTCATATTAATTGAATTATTGAGACCTTAGAACTCATATTTCAAGGTAGGTGGCAGCGTTTACGTTGTAGATGTCTATGGACTCCGGTAACCAGGTGGGCCATGAGTTCTACGGGCTATGAGATGACCGGCTACCAGTCAGTGAATGATTACCAACTGCCTATGAATAAAATAACAAATTAGTCTAAACAGCTGACTAAATTGCATCGAGATTAAGGTGTAAATATAATAGTTTAATATTTTTTATTAATAATATACAGCTTTGCTATCTGTAGTGCACCACGATCAGACCAGTCGACATTAAATGGTAGGGCGTAAAGGGTAGGGGTAGTAGTAGTACTAAACCAGCACGGGCAGCTATCAGTATCCAGCCTATTTCTGCCGCGAGCATGCGTTCCGGTTTCTAGGGCGGATTTCCAGATATTTTACAACATAACCGAGATTGTGACCTCTCGTCTTAATGTTGGTGGCCCCATTCACGTTAACGGTCGCCGATAACCACTTAATACGTTGTGGCTTCTGAGCGAGTTCAACCATCTATGCGAAAATAATTAACTACTAGTAATTTCTATGATTTTCGTGAGTCGTCGATATAATTAAAGAGTATATTTAGTTATGTTTACGGTTTTATCTCGCACTTTCTATTCTCATTAATTTCATTAGTTTTTACAATTATTAATACGCATATTTTTAGCTTCATACGTATGTTAGTATGTAACGGAATCTTTGAACATAATTTTGACCCCCTTCAAAACGTCGGATTAACTCGAAATTTGGCTTACTAATTAAGAATCGATGACAATTTAATATTTTAAACAGTTTGATCTGTTATATATTACTAGGATAATCAAGATTAGCGATTTTTTTATTTTCCTGAGACCCGGAGTGTCTGCGTCAAGACCAAGGAGGGAAACTACCAGGCGCGCCGATCACTTGTTTCTCGGATAAGTTACCGGCTGATTCAGATGAATGTTTTGAAAAATTGAAATAAAAAAAAATTGAAAAATTTTAAATTCAACTAAAAAATGAAAAATAAATAAGAGCTTAAAAAAACTTAAAAAATACGCTTTTATAGAAAATCCAACTAAAAAATATAAAATAAATATTAATAAATTCGAATTAAGCATAGTGTAAGAAAAAAATATTTTATTCTAAATAAAAACGTGGGGTGCATGGTATCAATAGCTATATATAATATTTTATGAACAGATATGAGTGGGTTACTTTGATAATATCCTGAAAAGCACTCCACGCTTTTTTTAAACTATTATTTATTAGTTAACTTGTACTATATTGTTCAGTCTTTCGTGATCACTGATCACTGACAATACTGTGCAGTAATCAAAACGTCAGGAAGAATATAATTACAGTAAAAAAAAAGCAAGAGTAAACCGTAAAGATACTGAAAGATCGAATCCGGAACGAGGTGATCCGACAGAGAACCCAAGTTATAGACATAGCACAGCGAATTAGTAAGATGAAGTGGCAATGGGCTGGCCATATTAGCCGGACAACCGATGACCGTTGGGGTAAACGCGTTCTTGAGTGGAGACCGCGAACTGGAAAACGCAGTGCAGGACGCCCTCAGGCTCGGTGGAGTGATGATCTGTGCAGGGTGGCTGGCAGGAACTGGATGAGAGAAGCCGAGGATCGTGCTCAGTGGCGAACAATTGGAGAGATCTATGTCCAGCAGTGGACTGCTGATGATTATGATGATGAAACCATAAAAATAGTTTTAATTAAAACAATACAATTCAAATTATCAAGAGCTGATTCTGTTACTGGAGCCGATGTGATATCATCTTGAATTTGTTTAAGCTTAACGTTCGCTTAAGCCACGTAACCGCGTTATGCCGCTGACGTTAAAAATACTAGATTAGTGCGCTTTACTGGTGGTAGAACCTCTTGTGAGTCCGCACGGGTAGGTACCACCGCTCTGCCTATTTCTGCCGTGAAGCAGTAGTGTGCTTCGGTTTGAAGGGTGGGTGGCGTTGTAACTATACTGAGATCTTAGAACTTATATCTCAATGTGGGTGGCGCATTTACTTTGTATATGTCCATGGGCTCCAGTAACCACTTAACACCAGGTTTTTTTTTTATTGCTTAGATGGGTGTACGAACTCACAGCCCATCAGTAATTACGCAAATTATAATTTTGCGGGTTTCATTTTTATTACACAATGTTATTCCTTCACCGTGGAAGTCAATCGTGAACATTTGTTGAGTACGTATTTCATTAGAAAAATTAGTACCCGCCTGCAGGATTCGAACATCGGTGCATCGCTTGAACACGAATGCACCGGACGTCTTATCCGTTAGGCCACGAAGACTACAAACTACAGGTGGGCTGTGAGCTCTTCCACCCATATAAGCAATAAAAAAAAAATTAAACCTGTAAAACTCAACCGATAAACAGATGTACAAGAAATATATATTATTGAAAAATAAACAGAATTTTCCGCACATATTGAATCGTACGTATAATGTACTTTTTCGCGGCGCGTTCTTCACAAACATTGTTTATCGATATTGCGTCTGTTGTTGTTGTTCTTGTTTTAACATAGGGCGAGTAGAGAGACACCTGTTGTGTTTGTGTTTTGTTTGTGTGAAAATCCAAATCGGCGCTTCGTTGCAATGTTTGATCGTCTCATCGGCGGAGTGTTTAGTATATCTGAGTATTAGACCAGAAAATCAGCGTCCGACTCTAGCATTCGTATAGGTATCACCGCTCTGCCTATTTCGGCCGTGAAGCAGTGATGCGTTTCGGTTTGAAGGCTAGGGCAACCGTTGTAATTATACTGAGACCTTAAAACTTATATTTCAAGGTAGGTGGCGCATTTACTTTGTAGATGTCTTCGGCTCCAGTAACCACTTAACACCAGGTGGACTATGAGCTCGTCCACCCATCTAAGCAATAAATAAAAATAGAAAAAGTTGTACCTATTTCATATTATGTAGACATTCAGTACGGTACCCGGAAAAAGTCCTAACTTGGGACCAATGAATTCGGTACCATTGTTGAAATGTTAATTCATTATTATGAAATTTGTAAAATCTAAAATGACTACATATTGTCATCAATTCCTTTGTAAAATAATAATAATTGTATGCGTTTAATTTTTGCATTATATAGAATTTTTGTATTTTAGTCGTTTAAAATGTGAATACTCAACTTTTTTACTAATTTTATTTTATTTTGCTTTCAGGTAATAAAATAAAACAAAACGTAATAGAGGCTATTACAAACACTATTTACTCTAAATTCGACTGTGGGTGAGATTTAAGTAAAATAGATTTAATAAAATGTATCTCGTATTATGCAATGCTTTCTTATATATTAATTTTTAGTTATATATTTATACTGGTGGTAGGACGATTTGTGAGTCCGCACGGGTAGATACCACCGATTTCGCCGCGGTAATGCGTTTCGGCTTGAAAGGTGGGGCAGCCGTTGTACTGTTAAAACTCAGACCTACGAACTCTTGGCTCAAGGTTGTAGATGTCTATGGGCTTCGGTAACCATTCGATACCAGGCCATGAGTTTGTACACTCATGGAAGCAATAAATAAAAAAAAATTATAGACATTATAGACAGTGATGTCAGTTTCAATACAGCGAAAGTGGTGTATTTTTTTAAATAATATATATCAAAAATAGATGATTTAAATTTGAAACTGACCAAAGTTGAAATCGAGCTTTCGCTAAATAAAATACCAAATTCATATGATTCATTTCGGAAAGCTTAACAGAAATGAAATCGCTCGGAATAACACGACCGCAAATTTTAACCATCGATTTGAGTTCTCGGATGTCTGAAAACGAATTTATGTCAATGTCTGGAAGCGGAAATAGAGCGCGGCGCGGCCGACTAGAAATAGGTGCAAAGTTAAAAATAACGCAGAGTGCCTGATTCACACTCTCTGCGAACTTGGATTACAGTGACTTTTAAATTCGTGAGAGATATTTCATACGTTTTTATTTTTATTGCTTAGATGTTTGGACGAGCTCATAGCCCACCTGGTGTTAAGTGGTTACTGGAGCCCATAGACATTTACAACGTAAATGCACCACCCACCTTGAGATATAAGTTGTAAGGTTTCAGTATAGTTACAACAGCTGCCCCACCCTTCAAGCCGAAACGCGTTACTGCTTCACGGCAGAAATAGGCGTGGTGGTGGTACCTACCCGTGCGGACTCCCAAGAGGTCCTACCACCATCTATTAATTTAATGTCTGGAACGTTTTTAATATTCACGACAAGGGCTCATCATTTATTGTTTAAAAGCTGTGTCTGCACGTTTTATATAAAAATATAGTAAAATACGTAATTTTCGAGATGAAATGATGAATGACATTCGCCTCATTCTTTTTACTCTAGACAAAAAACGCAATTTCAATTTATTTTGTAGTCTCCGTCTAAGTATTTATATTGCATGACATATGTCCCCAGGTGCGATTTATTTTTAAATCTGCTTATATTTTTCTTCTTTCTACTAATAATAATATTTTATGTAAATTATTTTAAATGTTACACTTGAAATCTTAATATGACATAAAAAATGACGACATGCTATTGAAAACCATAAGAAACCTCTGTTTTGCTTTAAATAATTATCCATTCATCTATCAATGAGATGGTCATACAATTTGATAAATTCGTTCACAAAGTTGTCTATCACAGATTCGCCGAGAATCTGATGTATGCATTATAGAACTCAATCGTTGAGCAGCAGTATAAGACATCTATAAATTCTCGATATACTGACTGATAAAATAAATTGAAATCGTATTATCTGTCATGTTGCGTTTTCAAAACGATTGTTAATAATTTTTTTTATTTTAGATTAAAATTTGTAGTAAAGCTGTTTTCTGTTATCGGCTTCGTGTGCGCTGTGTGTACTTTTATTGATTTTATTCATGAACTTTGTTCGTGTCTACTTGATATCTATCATTTTTCGAATTTAAGAACGAATTTTCTAAGACTATATTGCAACAAAATCTGCGTTAATATTTATTGATATACAGTTTTTAATAGCATTATAGGATTCTAGGCAGACCATTTTACAGCCCACCCGGCTTCTTTGGAAATATTACATTCAGCAGCAATTATGTTTTAAGTCGAAATAAATGATTTCAATTTGTTGATCACCACCCACCCACTTCGATAAATGTTGTTTTTAAAGTCTAAGTTTTATTGTTTGACTGGTAATGTCTGTCTCATCCTTCTAATTGGATCGTTTTACTGATTGACTGCAAAAACAACCCGGACGTTGGTTATAGCTTAGAGAAACAAAAATAAAACGTCAAAACTTTAACGAATATCTGATCTTATTGTTGAATCTAATTTAAATTTAAACCGTAATCCGAATTGCGTGGCAATTGTTTATCGGTACGACAGCGATCTTTATTGTGTACCGAAGATCGCATCGCATATCGTAAAACTATCACGAATGCGCGTGGTGGAATATAATTTGCAATGTGTTAGGTCGACGAACGTCGTCGCGTCTCTAACGCGAAATATTCCCTTTGTCGCCCACAGAAGTTAATGCTGCGTTCGTAGTTAAGTGGTTACTGGAGCCCATAGACATCTACAACGTAAATGCGCCACCCACCTCGAGATATAAGTTCTAAGATCTCAGTATAGTTACAACGGCTACCCCACCCTTCGAACCGAAACGCATTACTGCTTCACGGCGGAAATAGGCGGGGTGGTGGTACCTACCCGTGCGGACTCCCAAGAGGTCCTACCACCAGTGATTACACAAGTTATAATGTTGCGGTTTTGATTTTTATTACACGATGTTATTCCTTCACCGTGGAAGTCAATCGTGAACATTTGTTGAGTACGTATTTCATTTGAAAAATTGGTACCCGCCTGCGGGATTCGAACACGCTGCATCGCTACATACGAATGCACCGGACGTCTTATCCTTTAGGCCAGAACCACTTCAAAAGTCACACAACAACACTTTGTGCGTTTAACTTGAAAATCGTTTTTATTCAGCCTTTTTTTCTTAATGACAGCTTGTCATGTATGAGAGAGGCCACCGCAGATACGTGTCATAGAATATAATTTGCAACATGTCGGGGCGACTCGAAGCGGAAATATCGCCTGTGGCGCCCTCTACAAGCGGATGCTGCGCTCGCGCTCGCGAGCCGTTTCCGGCGCGTCCTCGTTACGCCCGCTTTGTGTGGACGTGCGAGGGGAAAACTAGTGCTGTCAATAACGAGAGGCTTCTATCGATATTGATTTCAATTTAAAATGATTTTTAAAATCGATTCCTTTGTATTCGTACAATTAGTACTAGTTGGAATGCTCGTGAATTTTTCCCGTGCACTCTACTATGCATGTCACAGAAGTTATATTAAAAATATGCTTTTCTATCAATAAATTACAACATATTACATTTTAAGCCATACGACCAGACATACGGTTGCAAAACCAGTAATGCACTTTTTCTCTTAAAAGTTATCATGAATAATGTTTATTCGAAATCAATATATTTATTTATCTCAAGCTTCACATAACTACTTCACATAACGTCTTAGATTTAAATAAATAAACAGTGCAAATGCAAAATAATTCAATATTGGGAAAATACTATTATGTCACACTCTGTTACGACCGACTTACCCGTAAATGAGATAGACAGAGAGTATTCTTTATTGTACACCAACAAAAGAAACAATGCGAAACATTAAATACAAAAAAAAAGTACAATTGGCGGTAGTCTCTAAATGTTCTTTGTAAATGTTGTCTTTAACCGTGAGTATTTTATCGAAACAATTCCGTCAACATTATCGATACGGCACTTATCGCATCACTACGCGTAGACATGTCGAACGTTTTGAATGAACCGCTGTCGGCCGATATTACACTTTGCTTGATTTATGCACTGTTTAGTCGATGGTAATTTTAGATTTCAATGCGTCCATGTTCTTTAGCGTGATCATGAATTTAATTTAATAATGGAATACAATGCGCCAATTTACGCGCTTCTACTGGTGGTAGGACCTCTTGTGAGTCCGCGCGGGTAGGTACCACCGCCCTGCCTATTTCTGCGGTGAAGCAGTTATGCGTTTCGGTTTGAAGGGTGGGGCAGCCGTTGTAACTATACTGAGATCTTAGAACTTATATCTCAAGTTGGGTGGCGCATTTAAGTTGTAGATATCTATGGGCTCCAGTAACCACCTAACACCAGGTGGGCTGTGAGCTCGGCCACCCATCTAAGCAATAAAAAAAAACGCAAATAAAACTAATGCTTGGCTTAACTATCGTTTCGATACTTTGTCTGTTTGGTATCCGCCTAAAGTAATTCTAAGTAATTTTATTCAGGAGTCAATAATAGAGGCATTGTTTTCTATACGATCGAGGGCAACATCATAATACGATCTTCAGTTGTTATTTACTAATGGTAGAGCATACTGCTTTTATTTGATTGTTAGATTATTATTATGTATGGTTTTTATTAAATCCGAAAGGGTGTGTAATAAGTACATAGCCATGCAGCGGCACCTCTCGATAATAGAACTGAGAGACGGTACCTGTCATGTCTACGGGCTCCGGTAACCACTTAGCATCAGATGGATTGTGATATTCGCTTACACTATAAGCTTGTATGGCTAAACTACTATAAAGAAAATATAATGAAAGCTATTAAGAAAAAATAAATCTTAATCAATCAAGTATTTTTTTTTTGTTACGTGTAGCATTATCAGTACTTTTGACGTAATTGCTGATTACAAATTTTAGCCACTACAGCGGAAGGGTAAGTCTTAGAAATGCCACAAAAATCAAGTTGGATCGATTTTGCATTAAGTTTGGCCTTATTAAGGGGAATGCGATTACTTGAATTATGTTATTTGTTTTATTTGGTCAATTTTTCTAAATTGAGCATTAGTAACCTTTAGTATTTAGAAAAATATACAAGTGCGAAAAATCAAAGTAAATCACTGAACATATCGTTTGTGGTTTTTCCGGCCCCTTTAAAAAAAACTCGGATAAATAAAGTGAATATAAAGAATGAAAAAGTGATTACCCGCCATTTTACTGAAATATACTGAAACGGTTTGGCTCTTCCCCTGACATTGCTAAAGTCTATGGGCGACGGTAACCACTCACCATTAGGGGGGCTGCATGTTCATCTGCATACAAGAGCAATAAACAAAAACTTGTTTTATTCCATCTCAGCATACTTATTAGATTTGACTCCGTATAGAACTTTATATCATTCGTCTCATTTCATTTAGCGTAGAAGTTTAATTATGGAATTTTAGATTTGCATTGAAGCACTAGGATCCTGGACTATAGAAAAATATTTTTTTTTGGTGTTTAAACAAAAAAGGAGTCGACAAAATTATTATTGCCAACATCAACAATAGTTAGTTTATTTGTTAAAAAAAATACCGTTTGTATGAACATTTTTCAATGGCACTCGAGTTTAAACTCGCCCGCCTTCCAATATACGATGTCCAACATTTTTGATTCTATTTCTGAACTTTTTTTCTTTTTTCTATTTCGACTCCGGTTTCCCGCGCCTGTCTATTCGTTCCGGTATACGCTTCTGTAACGATTTTGTGTGCTCTGTGTCGTTTTTTTTTTGTAACTCTCACAGGGACATGCAAAATAAAAGTAAAAATTTTTTTTTCACCAAACCTAGATTTTTTTTATTGCCCTTGTAGGCGGACAGACAATAGAATATTATGGTAGCTAGAACCGATTATCTAATATATAAAATTCTCGTGTCACAGTTTTCGTTGCCATACTCCTCCGAAACGGCTTGACCGATTTTGATGAAATTTTTTGTGCTTATCCGGTATCTATGAGAATCGGCCAACATCTATTTTTCATCCCCCTAAATGTTAGGGGTAGTCCACCCCTAAATTTTTATTTTTTTTATTTAGACATTTTTTTTGTTATAATGAGGTATTATGTGGTTGAATGAGGTTTTGTTATTTTTATTATAATATATTCCCTCATCGTTTACAGCACTACATACCTCTTTCACTCATTTACCACATCCTTACACACTTACAATAAGTTAGTTTTTTTTCTACACTAGAAATTCCCTAGAAATCTTATATAGGGCAAAACAATGTTTGCCGGGTCGGCTAGTTTTTCTATAAAATTTATTTGTAACAGAAAAAAAACTGTTAAGTACTCGAAATATCGGAACTAATAATAATATAATGACAATAAAAACGCTTAGTCTTAATTAACTATACGAATTTAGTTTTTTTGTTTTTTTGTTTTTAATCACAGCTCTACACAGATTATTTGAATATCAAGCCAGATAGACAGACACAAACTACATTGCATTTGCAGTATTGAAACAAACAGATTCTGCGCGCTTTGAATACTTAACCAAGTTACACACATCCATAAGCCCATTCTGCTTGCACTTTGCCAGGTGGTAACATACTAGAACGGGACAAAAGATAAAAATAAAAGCATGCACGGTAAAATCATAGCCGAGACATCATAACGGATGCATATGTTCGCAAAATCCTATTTCCTTGTTGTAAATGAGATTTTGAAGCTCTCCAATATGGCTAACGTCACAGTAAAGAGTAGCGTAGGTGTACAGATAGGAAAAGTACATAAATTGCATAAAATGCGCCTCGTTCTTGGTAAAAATACCGGAAACACCTTTTTTTTTAATTTTGTATAAAGGATAAATAAAAGGACCTGGTAGCTAAGTAAGACCTTTAAGTCATGTCTTGTTTTAATTTTTAATGTTATTTTTATGAAAAATGATAATATGGAGTAAAATGAAATGAAGATGATTAATTTGAGACATTAATCAACTGGGATGAAATTAAATGAGATGATACGGGAAGAAACAGCTTTTACTTCAACGTTGCCAAAGGAACGCATAAATATTTTTTGATCTTACTTCTTTTTACCACGTTCATAGCATTGGTTCACTTTTGTTTGAATGGCCATTTATGACCAGTCTTCTCTTTATTGTAATGTATACTTACATTTATTAATTAATTTTATATTACATTGAGTTGTGCTGCCCGTTAAACATAGCATCTAATATCCTATAGTACAAAGCTATCCCAGTATTTTATTGTTGATAAATTATCTGTTCGTAGTGCTTAAGTCGTATTTTTCATTGAGTCTAAACTAATATATAAATCTACAATGGTATTTACGGATGTTCCGTTATAACTACTGAACCATGCATCCCATTGACTTGAAACTTGGTATCCATGTAGAATATACATGTACTTAATGGATAGGCTTATATTTATATGAGTATTGGACTCCCTACACCAGTTGCCGTTAATGATGACAATCTTTGTGGGGGCGAGAAATAATAATGTTAATTTTAAATGCCCAGCGAAGTGGACGGGTACAGCTAGTATATTTGTAAATTTAAGTCTTACTGTAATGTTTTATAATAAATACACATTAAAATACACAACATTGATGAAGCAATCATTAATTATCAAAGATATGTTATATTATTATGCTATATTAAATTCGCTTCATGAAAGCAATTTTTTTTACCAACACACTCATTAGTATTATGTTTCGTTGTCCCATAAAACGAAATAAGCATCGGATTTCATAGCGCTTACAAGGAAAATATTTTATGAGTTTTCATCCTTTAAATGTGAAGCGAATATATATATATATATCTAAATACGTTTATGATTTGTAGGTATTGCAATAAATTTATTTCTCAAATTTTATGTGATTCTTACTTTTCAGTCAATATCAGGGGCTTGATATATTGGCTTAAGTCAAGGTTTTGTTAGGAAAACATTACAATCTCAAATAAAAATAATTACGAAGTCTGATTATTCACCCGCTATAAAAACTGGTGGTTAGGACCTCTTGTGAGTCCGCGTGGGTAGGTACCACCGCCCTGCCTATTTCTGCCGTGAAGCAGTAATTCGTTTCGGTTTGAAGGGTGAGGCAGCCGTTGTAACTATACTGAGATCTTAGAACTTATATCTCAAGGTGGAGCGCATTTACGTTGTAGATGTCCATGGGCTCCAGTAACCACTTAGCATCAGGTGGGTTGTGAGCTCGTCCAACCATCTAAGCAATAAAAAAAAAAACAACGTAGAGATATTATCTTTATCAAAATCGGATTCACGATGTTTTCCACATATAATCCGTCAGGGGTTTTGAGTGTACATATATGTACATATGTACACTGATCCCTTTCCCAAAGGTTTTCCATTTATTATTGTCCAAAGCATTTGAAAAGCTCCGATTATAAATATACGCTTTCCATTATGGACATCGGCAGTATCAGTCGAAGACAGAACTCTTTAAGCATGGTGATATTTCCCAAATAATAACGTATTTCACATAGCTAGATAGATACCACAGAAATTGAAAGTACTAGATGCAAATTTTGACTGACTTGGTGGTGTGTTAGTTAATGACCCTGACTATTGAAC
Source organism: Bombyx mandarina (assembly GCF_003987935.1). The sequence continues at coordinate 2,489,094 of NW_021011511.1, forward strand.
CGAGGGTTGGGGGTTCGATTCCCACATCGGGCAAACATTGTATGATGAACAGGTTTGTTTGTTCTTTGTTTGGTTGTTTATTGTGTATATTTGTTTATTGTGTATATATTGAAACGTATATAAGTATATTTATCAATCTCTGGATCTCATAACTCAGGGAATCCTAAAATGGGACGGATGACCATGCAGTATTTGTTCCCAGTTATTACTATTATTATGTATTAATTTTCCTTGATGAATGTAGGGAGCTAGGCTTTTCTCCTTCCACCTATCTAGGAGCTCTAAATGTAAATTCAAGATAAATTAAGAAAATGTAGTGATTGAAACTCGACTTGTGTGGAATATTCTCGATAACTCTGGGTATGTGGAATAGAAGGATTATAGAGGTGGTACGCACTCAGTAATCGGAACTACTCGAAGCGAAAGAGCGAACGCATCACCTAAAGCGAAGCGGAAGAAGTGAATTTAGAATTTTAAGGTGTTAGTGAAGTGTTTTAAGTGTTCTAAATGGTAATACAGTTTCAATTTATTCTTTGGTGGAATTTTATTTATCCCAAACCCCAGCGCTTAACAATACAATGAAACTTAATTTTTTGTTTTGTAAAATTATTTTGTTACCTTTTATTTTGGAACCGTAGATGGAGCGAAGAGGGATCTACAAATACTTATGTTTACATCGAGGGTTGATACATGTAATACAAAGCTTAGATACGGTAAAGTTGTATTCTATGGGTTAGTTTTCTTATTCGACGCAAAAAATACTGTTAATCTTTTTTTGGGTTGAATAAGAAAAATCCTTAAGGAAAACTATTTTTGGAATTAAAATGTGATGTGCAGTATTGAAATAGGTAGTTTTCTTTTTTTTTCTTCATTTGTACCCGTCTGTACGCCATTTATTCTTCTACTTTCCAATCAAAATTACTAGTATGTAGTTATTTTTTTCTACGCTAGTAAAGATACATATTCTAACAAAGGCACTTTCTTCTAACAAACTCACTTTCGCATTTATAATTAGTATGGTTGAATGTGATGTGACGACGTAACTGAGTTGACATATCGATAATATGCACTGCTGCTATTTCAAAGTGTAAATTAATGGTTATTTGCTATTTTAGCCTAATTTTTTCCCCCAGTTAATATATAAATGATATATTCTGCTGTGAAAATTCAATATTTAGATGACATTATTATCTTCAGCATTAAATACGAACTCATTTAAATCGATTTCAGAACAATAAGTGAAAGGACAGATGTTGAAATTAAAACAAAATACTAGATTCGATTGGCTCATTGTTAACGTGAAAATTAACTCTTGTCTTGACAGTGCTCCATTGCCTATAATGTTGTCGGAAATTGTGTCCAATAAACACCCAAATAATATTCAAAGAAGACTTTCCAGGATGTGCGTATTTACACTTGATACACTCAATTCAGATATAGCAAATCAAATACTTTGACAAAATAGCGAACTAGGTGAGAATATTGAGAAATGTAGGCCATGTATCTGATACGGTAATACAGTAGATCTGAAAATCTTTGGGGGAATCTATGTACAGGAAGATTCTGAGGCCTTTCTAGTTCAATAATAAACATACCTAATAAACTTACGTAATTTGTATATTATATTATAGTATATTATGTAAATATTATATTATAATACCTAATTAAAGTATTCTGAATTTAGTAGATCACAAAATATCAGACACTAAGGGAATGAAAGATGAAGTAATCATTAATTATATCCGCTTCAGCATGAAGTTCATTGACTTTGATACACATATTATAATATATAGGAGTAAATAATTTAGCTCTCCTTGTAATAATCAATATTGTTGAGGTAACAAAAACAAAAAATCAAAGAGTATCCCAGTTGTCAGTACCAAACGAAATTGCTTCTTAAACAATATCCAATAAAACGCTTTTTACTTTTATATAAATAAAGAGGTAAAGACACAAATACGTTTCCCATTCATAAAATGAATTCTAATTTTAATTCCGAATTCGCCCGCGGCCTCCATTTCAATTACACTTATTAGCAACATCGTTCATTTTACGCACACAAACTTGTATGTACACACACACACACGTTGACACAAAGAATGAAGTTACTCTCTCTGGGACGAGGCTCACGTAGCATGGAAATATTTAAGAGTGTATTCCTCTTGATGTGTGTTTTTTTTTTTTTTTAACATCCATATGGTAAAATTAATTCATGGTTTAGGTGTCGAAAAAATGTATTGTTATTTTGATTTAAAAACACAGTGTAGCCTGAATTTTGCGTCCTAATAAAAATCAGTTATTAGGTTAGCTTTTTTTTGTACAAAAGAAATGCGAAATACCACAATTTCACATCTATTTTGAAAGTCTGAGTCATTAGTTAAGAAGACATCACATAATGATTCCTATTCGAGCAATACCAACATAACAAAACTGAAGTATTGATATAATTTTTTTTAAATGTACTGTACATTCTCTAATGCAGGTAAAGTAAATTAAGTTCTAATTTACCAACTTGTTTATTTTAATTTGGTATTAAAGTAGTAGTTGGATAGTGGACACTAGCCTTTATGTTACTATCGAAAGCAAAATGTTCCCCTCAGCGTTCATACATCAACTGCACAGGAAACAATTATTTTTCACTCGGAGGGTCGATAATGCAACAGATATTTTATATAAACACAGTCCTGTAAGTTAAAGACGAAAGAAAATATCTATGTGTGATTATGGATCGGGTAAATATTCCAGTGTCGTTATACAAACACACAAAACAGTGTTGTGTTTTTGTCATCTAATTTAAGCATTTCCATTCGTACATTCGTCAACAATCAGACGCGTCTTCATCCCGAGACACTCACGAGCGACGTATTCAAACACGAAAGACCATAATTAATAGTCTCTCCTCACTAACAAGCCATTGAGGCGTGCCTATAATTTTCGCTTTTGATCAAAGAATTTAATTCAGCGGAAAGGCCTGGGCTTTACGTGTTCCACATGTGTTTGTGTGAAAATGAGTTTTCCGGAAGGTTGTTTGAATGAAGTGGAACTGTTTTATTAATATGATATACATACGTATGTATGTTGTAATAATTTTCGTATACTCGTAGTATTTTTGTTTTAGTTTTGATGTTTTGATGAGACACGGCATGGTTTATAGAAAAGTAAATCGAGTGCTCTATCCGTTTTTACAAATCTTGGTATCCAGAATGTCCATTGTTTTTGGTTCATCTATTGATGAATTGTAAATGTTATTGAGTTACATTGTAGCTTTTAAATGTAAGACTATTCATTTTTTTTCATCATTTTTTTACTTTTAAGCAATCATTAATTATGTATTTTAAAATATAATTCGCTGTAATGAAGTATTGCTAAACGATTAATGTATCCGCATCGTTGTTTGACAAAGGGATTTTCTTTTTCTTCAATTTGCTGAACAAAGTTATTGGGATAAAAATCCAGTTTTTTTTATTACTTTCAAATCGGGGAAAATCTATACACGTAGCACTGAATAAAGAAATATTTGCCAGATTCAATGTTGTAATCTGTGCGTCTAGAAAGTTTGTGTAATATTTAATGTTGCTTGTTTAAATTGGTGTCGTAGTTATATATTGTATAGATTTGGTTCCGGATGGCAATCAGCCGAGTTACGGCGCCATCTCGTCTATTGTACAAGTTTAATTGCTTTAAGTCTTTGAAGAGTCAACGTCGGTATATGGGAGACGTGTGATTGTAATAGCGGACAAATTGGATAAAGTTGTTTTTGTTAAATATCGCATATGAAGAAAATTTGGTTGCTGGTAATCATTTATGTATGGTATCATTTATTTATGTTGTTAAAAAAACTATATTAGAATCAGAATATAAACGTTCAAAGAAATGTGGCTTGTCTAAAACAGTAATTATTTCGGTAAAAATATTAAAGAAGCCGAGTAAAGACATAATTTATAAAGAACGCTTTAGATTTTAATTATCGGGCTATGCCAGAATGAAAATTATTACGTTCTTGGTATCTAGTAGGTAACATTACAAAAACTCCTTTAATTCATTTTGCGCCTTATGTGGTGACGAAAAGAGTCGAAAATGAACTTGACGATTGTGTATCCGCGGTTTTTCCGGTCTCGGAATAAGTTTTCAATAGTTATACCCTTGTTCCGGTGACAACGTGTCAGTCTGACTGACTGTTTCATTACTGGACCGCCATGGTTTGATTTAGGTCCAGCTCCTGACTCAATCTACAAGTTGCGGTTTTCGATTTTGCAGTTTGCACTGTTTTGCGGTTTGTGCACGTTTGTTCGTAGTTTGGTGCTTCGGCCATTGTTGTCGCGTCATTTTCGATCCGTTGCTTTTATTTTTAGCTTATCTTTTGACTGTCAATGCATCGAAGTAATTGAGTAAGTTTTTTTTTGGAAAATTCAATAACGTTTTCTTTTTATCAGTCGGTAAACTATAAAGAAAGGGGAACTGAAAATATCTGTCAGCACCGCACTCAACCAAGCTACAGAACGGGATCGATGGAGACAGCTGGTTGTCGGAATCGGACGGAGTCACGATCCTCAGCAGTGAGGAACTGATTGAAGAGAGAGAGAGAAACTATAAAGAGCCATAGGACACAAAATGTATCTCATTAAATTTTTTTTTTTTTTCGTACTAGGTAACTTTGGTGTTATTAACACTTCGAAACTCCAAAAGCGTTACAAATTAATTGGTGACTTTGTCAATTATTCACAATGACATAACATGAAAAAAGATGGATAAAAAAATTTGGCATGTAGACTAAGCCAGAGTTGATAAAATTCGCGCACGGCAGTTTTCAAAGCAAAAACACGCCGCGGCGCCGCTGATTGCCTTCATTTTCTTGGGGCACGCGTTGTTCACCCCGCAGGCATCTATTCACCCTGGCACAATTTATTTCGCCTCATCAAAACGTCAACACGTTGACGTGTATTTTAGGGATTTTAATCGGGACCCCAGACCAGGGTCTTGCGCGACATTCCCCCTAGCTAGGCCCTCTATGCAAATTTCGGTCGATCGTTTGTCCCGGTAATTGTTTTCGTTGCGAATTGACACGTTCGTCGCGTGGTCGATTCTAGTTTGACACATCGTTGCCCCTGAGCCAGAGGTGTATAATAAATTTCACCTCTGAGACCGGCGAGCGGCGGTCGAAATTAATTCATAGCTGTTGCTATTTGTAGCCCGTAATGTTTCACTCGGCTCATTCATATTTAATAGTTTAAACTGCCCGTGGAATTCCCGAAAGAGTTTATGCATCGAAACCGGGTATTGTGGAAACTTATTTTTATTTTTGTAGTTGCTGAGATGAGGTCATTTGTTAACATTTCATTAAGCGACTACAAGTGACTAAAAACCGATCCTGCTACTTACTTACCTTAAGAAATGCAGTCGAAGTCTCAATGGCATTACTTCAAGCACGTTCTAACCTTTGAACCGAAACACGTGTCTCATTTGTGATAGAAATAAAAAATAAACAGGCTCACAATACGTACCGGCCCTATATTTTTTTGTTTTTTTAAATAACTTGCTGTCATCGTCACCTAGTTGATGTTGTAAATTGAAAGTTTCTGTTGCTGTTATTTTTTTTTACAAATCCAAAAATTTAATTCAAAATACAAATAACACATATTATTTTATTCTTTAACTGTTTAAAAAAAAAAGTCGTGAACATTTAAAATGGAACAACACCACAGAAACAAAACGAAGGAAACAAAAGATAATGCGTAATAGTATCTACGCATCGTCCTCAAGACGCGGATATATTATTTACGAAGGCAAGGAATATTCGGGAACCGTTCCATTTGGCCTTCTTCAAAAACCCATACAACGAGGCATAATTATCTCGGCGGTTCCTCGTAAATTAATTATTCATAATATTTGGAGGTCCTTCTCTTAACGAGTAACGAATGAGGATTGCGACGAGGAAACAGCGACGAGTCCCCAAGGACTATACAGGATGTCTTTCGAATATGCTGCCTCGATAAAAAAATATAGAGTCAATTTGTATTCATTAGAAAGAGATTAACTAAATGTATGATAGTATTAGATTAAATTTGTCCCTTATATATTTTTTTGCTTAGACGTGTGGACGAACTCACAGCCCACCTGGTGTTAAGTGGCTAATGGAACCCATAGACATCTATAACGTAAATGCGCCACCCACCTTAAGACATAAGATCTAAGGTCTCAAGTATAGTTACAACGGCTGCCCCACCCTTCAAACCGAATTACTGCTTCACGACAGAAATAGGCATGGTGGTGTTACCTACCCGTGCGGACTCACAAGAGGTCGTACCACCAGAAAAATTATCTTCGTTGAGCGGTTTAGATGTTGCTGTTATGTTTGGCTTGTTCATTATGATGACGATATATCTTACAGATCAAGGTTCGGATGGATCCTTAATAATTTCTTGTTGTGGTCTAGCAAGCACAATCACTCTCAGTGGTTTTATCAACTTCTGAAATTAATTCGTTTCGGTGATATAATTTGTCCTGGAAATTTAGTATCAGTGTTGTTTCATTGATTTCTGAATAAGTTACTTGTGAGTTTATTTCCTAAACAAATAATGGCACATGTCATTTCTGAAAGGAATGAGGCAGCTTCGAGACTTATATTTTTTTTTAGTCGATAGTAAATAGTTTTGTTATTTTTAATACGCCTTTATTAGCTTCAGACGTATGTATGTTTGTAACGGAATCTTTGAACATGATTTTGACCCCCTTCAAAACCTCGGATTAACTCGAAATTTGGTATACTTATTAAGGCCCGATGACAAATCAATATTTAAATGTATATATATTAAAAAATTGAAATTCAATTAAAAAATGAAAAATAAATAATAGTTTAAAAAAACTAACAAAATACGCTTTTATAGAAAATCCAATTAAAAATAGACATTTTTTTATTGTAAAAAAAAGCGTAGGTTGCATGGTATCAGTAGTTATAAATATTTTATGAACAGATATGAGTAGAAAGGTTATTTTAATAATATCCTAAAAAGCAACCCACGCTTTTTTACAATAAAATTGTCTTTTCTTACATATTTTTAATTCAAATAAATTAAAATTTATTTTCTATTTTTAGGTTGCATTTTCTATAAAAGCGAATATTGTTAGTTTTTTTAAACTATTTTTTATTTTTTATAATGATTAATCGTCTTGTATTTTCGGCTAAATGAGAATTTTATTGAAGGGCTAGTGACACTGAATAGAATTGCGTTTCCCATGGCGGACGAATGTCAAGTCATTCTATTCTCTTGTTGACAGCGGTCGCACGCGGTGGTCATTCACAAACCTGTTGGCTCTAACTCACTAGTTCTTATTTATAAGTCACTATTATTGTAATCTATGATTGTTTAAGCATTTTAGTTCACGGCATAATTGAAAAGTCAACACTAAAGTTGATATATTTCAACGATTCCTAAAGTTCAACGCCCACCATGGCTACCTTTGCTGACGAGTTTACGAATCAACAGTCGTATGCATCAGCCCGGCCTCCCGGGGCCCATATATATACATTCTCGGCGCTGGATATTTATGGCCATAGCTGACATTTCGTTCTAGTTATCTTGCTGGTCTAGTGGCGGTAGCTAGTCGCCTTGCTTAACGTACGCGAGTCTGCATTCAACTATTGCTCGTATTCAGTACTACTTTTTTTCTTTTTTGAAGTAAAAACTTCTTTAGAATCGTTGTGATTTCAAACCGGATGCAACGGAAAAAACGACAGGTAAGAGACACAAATATAAAAGAATGAGACAGAAATATACATACTATTTAATACAGCGCCATCTGTGAGATTTTTTAATACTAACGTGTGTATGAAAGCTCTTGTAGTGAATTTTAATTTAGGATTATACGTGAAATTAAAATATCAATTCACAGAGGGCGCTACCTTACAATTATTTACTAATGACAAAATTTTACATATACTTAAGACGTTTAGGATAATTGTATTTTAATTTTGGAAGGTTTCACTTCTACCACGTGTGAATTGCACACATGTTTTTTTTATTGCTTAGATGGGTGGACGATCTCACAGCCCACCTGGTGTTAAGTGGTTACTGGAGCCCATAGACATCTACGACGTAAATGCGCTACCCACCTTGATATTTAAATAAGGTCTCAAGTATAGTTACAACGGCTGCCCCACCCTTCAAACCGAAACGCATTACTGCTTCACGGCAGAAATAGGCAGGGAATTATCTAAATTATCATCTGAATTATTAGACCAGTAAGAATTATCTGATCTAATGATCTGAATTATAGAATTATCTTATTAAGATATCTGGCATTCAGGGTCAGATTCGACGTGCTATTTTCTCTTGCGTGTTCCTAACTCAAAGATTTTCGTAGTTTGAGATATTTTATTTTTTCTAAATCACTCTGATAAATATAACTGTTTTGCTTATGCTCTCGTACAAAATAAAATACGCTTCGGTTGAAATTAACAAGAACCTCGCCAAAGTTCGAAAATTGTTACAAAAGCTCACGTACATTTATTTTTGTAACGAAAAAAATCATAGTTAAAATGACACGCGCCAAGACACACACAATAAGGACGAGTTTTATCAAGGAAACGGTAAAGGTGTGTGCTCTTTTGCGTTTCAAACGTTATTTGCGTACAGTTCCTCATATTTTTCCCCGTTTTCAAAGTCCTCCACGGTCCCTTTGATCCCCTTTGAGACGAAAACAGTTGCCCACGTGAGCTAAGGAAAAATCTCAACGATGAGCGCACGGGGTTCTATAATTATATCTCTGCTTATAATTATCAAGATCACGGTTAAAAAAATTATTTATTAACTCAGTATTTCATCAAGAAATTATTATGAAATACGTCTAATTTATTTTTCCCGAAAAATCCCGCTTTTCAACGAATAACTTTGATGTATACTTTGATGTTTGTGTATTTTGTGTTTGAATACAAAAATCAAACGGTAAAACAAATGTGAATCATTTCAGAGAAATTAAACAAAACAAAAACAAACAAAAAAAACTTCTCGGTCCGTTCCTTGAAAAACGAACCCTTCACGCTCAGCCGTCACTGTGAAAAGTGTACGTTCTATAGTAATGAGAGAGCAGCAATCATCACAATGAATAGAAAACGCGGGGAGACTCGGCAGGCTCACTGCGAATACTGGCAGTAGTCACTCGTCATTAGGGCGACCATCATTTATCCATAACTTTGATATTTATTTATCAAATTTAACGGGATTATAGAGACCGTATTCTATGCAAATAATTGGTCTAAATACCAGTCGCATTGGAGTGAGGGGGTGTTATTAACGGATTTAACAAGGATTCAAATTAAAGATATCCCTTTAGTATCCCTTTGAACTTGACCGACGATGCCAACCCCTTAGAACTCAAAGCACTATTACCGCATCAATATACTCTATTCAGATAATATTGTAATAACGAGTTCATTATGTCTTACAATGCAACGAAGGAATGGCTCAATTGAAAAGTGATCACAATCGCTCATGATTATCAGTGATGTAAGTGCCACAGCTAATCTGTTGCCCTGATGCTGAGTTTTTCTTTCAAACTTCATTGGCCGAGAAGAATAAGAGCTCAAGAACATCATAAAGGAAGAGACGGTGGTTCCGACTAGCAGGCAATGACAATGACTGGACTAGTCGTTGTTCCTACGATGGTGCGACGCTAGAAATGAAACGATGAGATTATTTCAAACCAGTGTCCTGTAGATTTGACACGTTTTTTTTAATTTTTTTTTTATTGCTTAAATAGGTAGACGAGCTCACAGTCCACCTGGTGTTAAGTAGTTTCTGGAGCCCATAGACATCTACAACGTAAATGCGCCACCCATCTTGACATATTAGTTCTAAGATCTCAGTACAGTTACAACGGCTGTCCCACCCTTCAAACCAAAACGCATTACTGCTTCACGGCAGAAATAGGCAGGGCGGTGGTACCTACCCGCGCGGACTCACAAGAGGTCCTACCACCCAGGATATACCCACCATATGAGTTCTAAGGTCTCAAGTATAGTTACAACGGCTGCCCCACCCTTCAAACCGAAACGCATTACTGCCTCATGGCCGAAATAGGCAGGGTGGTGGTACCTAACCGTGCGGACTCACAAAAGGTCCTACCACCAGTAATGAACGATTCGTGAGATCAGAATTTTATTCTTCACATAGGCCTTTCCCAAAGTTCGCCGTAATAATCAGTCTTACGCAAACCCATGCATAGCAGATTCCCGCAGTCGTCTGCAGGTCTTCGATCCACCTCGCGGGAGTCTACTCACACTGCGTTTTCCGGGGCGCGGTCACCACTCAAGACCTTTTCAGTGGCGTCTCTTCTTCAAGTAATGTGCCCTGCTCACTGCCACTTTAACCTCGAAAATCATCACTTCATTTTAATTCTTCATTCACATCTATTCCAGTGTATTTGTTTGCTTTTTATTTCATGTACTTCATTGGAAGTCCACGGTGCATAGCGAAGACGATATACCTCACAATGTGCTGTTTACACCAACTTTGGAACTTAGATCGAAATTTTAATATCATTGTAATAACAAATTATTTTAATAAAATTATCTAAGCATAAATCTTATAACATATCTAGTTATTTCATTAACAAACGTGATTATACTGTTTGAACCATTTTGATTTCATTCAAATTATAATATATTTTTTATTGCTTAGATGGGTAGACAAGCTCACAGCCCGCCTGGTGTTAAGTGATTACTAGAGCCCATGGACATCTACAACGTAAATACGCCACACACCTCGAGAAATAAGTTCTAAGATCTCAGTATAGTTACATAAAATATGTATAAATAACTTCAAACGACTCCAGCTGCTTTGTGAATTTATATTAGTTTATTTATAAATTAATTCGACGAACGTCAATGTGAGTTCAAAATAAATTATATTTAAACACCGTAAGTATAACAAAACGTTTACTAATGAAGGTTCATTAGCTACGAAATATAATATTCTTCTATGTTTTAATTGAAACGAGACATGAAAGATAGCGTGTCTTACAGCGTTGCGATTGCTCTTCTAAAATACATATTATTAGACTGTTACTTAAATATTTTTACATTTTCTATTCGTGAATGCAATTATTCTGTACCTTAATTATATTAGTACGAAAGCGTTTTTTTTTTTTTGGTCAGGAGGAAATCGCCGGACTTCCACTCCGACATGCCACTCTGACATGCCCCGACCTCCACTGGGATGGAGGGCGGGGCATGTCAGAGTCGAACTGACTAAAACCTCCTGTCGCTCAACAACCAACGTCCAAACCTCGCATGAGACAGAACTCATGAAGAGGCAGAGGGGGAAAGTGAAGCGTTTAGTGCGGAGCACATCTCTCCCATCACCCTCCCCCTCGGAACGCCGGACCGATGGTCGTCGGCGCCACGACCACCAGCCCTCTCGGTCGGCAGGCTATCCGAAGCGCGCCTAGATGGCACCGGTTAGAGTGAGCTATCCTACGGAATACGAAAGCTAATGCGATTTCATTTCACTACATTAAATAGGTAATATTCTATTTAGCATACTTTTAATTTTTATATTAGTGCTGTGACAAAATTGTTTAAAAGAGAGTTTAAATTTTTTTGTCATTATGGTCACCCTACATCAGAGCTTCTCTTTAATTTGTCTTGCACTACGACTCTGAAAAGATATGGCCCAGACCAAGCGACCGCAAGTCGCAAGCTACTGGTGTTTTGAATAAACTTTTGGTAGCGGCGTACAATGAAAATTTTGTCCATTTTGAAAACTCCTGTGTTTTCTAAAATTAAAAATTTTCTCGAATTTTTGTTACGATTTTAAATATTTTAAGCAACGATAGCTTTCTAAGATATTATAATGAATGAAAGCATTTACAAATTGAAACAATATTAATATGTAATAATCAAGCAGACAGATTCTGTATTGATTTATATGATGCAAAAATTCTGCAATGCAAGAATATTTACCTTGGGTGACTTTCATAATGCTAAAATAATAATATGTAGTATCACATTAAGTTGCTTTAAAACTTTCTTTAATTAGCCACTGTGAATTTTTTGAATTGCTTGCCAGTAAAGTTTTCTAAATTGACTTTCTGTTCAAGACTTTTCTGTGAATTAAGCAAGGTATTGCTGTTATGGATGATAAAAGAGATAGTTTGAATCTCACCAAATCTTTTGCTTAAAAACTGAAAAGGCTATCTTCTGGTCTCAATAAATATACAGATATCACTAAAAACTAGATCTAAATTTTCTGTAGACTGTCTTACACAGATCCATAAACAAACAGGCAATAAATCTAATGACTTCACGTTGAAGAAATTGTATTTACAAAGTATTCCAAACATTTTGCCGAAAAAAAAAACCGCTGACAACGTCAAGGCATGCAAAAGTTCGGCGAAATAAATTATGGCCCGCAGTAACGGAGACAGTTCCTGAGGAGGAAAAGAAAAAAAAAACTTCATCTCACAATAAGTCCTCTTTCGTTTGCGCGTTATTTTTGAAAATAATCTGTATTTTGTTGTGAGAAACGTCGGGCCCCAAACAAGGCCTTGTCCTGTCGTATTCTCGTCGAAAATTAGAGAGGTCTCGTCCTCTAGAGGAATGTAAATAATTTACGAGAGCCAGATTTTCAGTCATACCTCCGCCCCCGCCACCATTAAATTTCGTCTGTTTGTCGGTCTAATTAGGTAAATTGCCCGTGGGAATGTTGCCAGCAAAGGAAAAATTGGGGAAATTACAATCTCGGTTTGAGGTGTAAATTGTTGTGGGCACGCACGTTATTAAATTTCCATATTAAAATAGGCCACGTTTCTTTTGCTGCTAAGCAAGTAACCCTGCGCTAGGTTTAATTAATTTATGGTTTCACTACACTGAAGGTACGTGCTTTTCAAAGGCAACAGAATAATTTATTCTCTTTTTGTTCAAGTAAAAACCATATTTGAATGATTTAACTTAAAGTTCCAAGTTTAGTGTGCTACAATAAAAAAAAAAGATGTGTGGGGTGTCATGGGACACCGAATACGAACGAAATTGATTATTATAAAATAAAAAATAAATAAAAAGTACTTTACAAAGTTATCAACTTTATTTTATTCACAATGATTTATAAAAAATATATAATAATATTATGCAAAGAAACAGCTATTTATATGAATAATAATAATAACCGTCATCACGTAGACTATACATTAGACACTGCATAGCCATCATACTAAGACATACATACATAATAACATCATACATAATAAAAATCTTACGTTACGGACGTTTTTTCCCGGTTAGGGTACCCCTCCGCATCGTCCCGTCCCGTTTGGAACTTCGTTCCTAAACAAAATACTTGAAGCTTTTCCGGGGTCTGGGGCTAAAAATAAAATTTTCCACACCAAAAACTTTAATGAACTATAAAATCTGAGATGAGATTGCTTTACAAATTGAATGTCGCATTCATTATCGAATTTTACGTCACGTTAACGCCTCGAAAGTTTTAGTAGTTTTCTTTGCGGCACACTCGTAAATATACGTTTTTAGTATTCAGACGAAGCGCGGTCAGTCAAATGTCTGCTTTTAAATACGACCTCTGCAGGCATCCCTCTCATACATACGAAATAAGTGGTTCGCCAACAGAGGCTGACCCATTTCCGTTTTGGACGTCGACTGGTGCGTTGCCTTGTAAATGTGACATGACTTCTATATCATTTACGGAGGCCTCGTACAGACCATGCTTTAGAATTGGAGCGTTTAGCTTGACGTTTTCATTCGTGTCGCAGAATGAAATGCAGGTTTCTGGGTAGCAGTCGATCACTAGTAGCTAAAATACGGTAAAGGGTTGGCATCGTCTTTGATATTTGTGTTATGAGCACAATGAGTTCGCAAGACTTTTCTAACTGGTTTTATTTTATTCAACATAAAAATTATGAAGGATGGTCTAGATGGTTTTCATATTTTATCAGTTTTGGGCCAAATACTTTGTGCGTGCGGTGTAAAGAAAATAGATTTGAGATCTTAGATAATCCATTTTATGCCCTAACACAGTCGCGAAACATAATTATGTGAATTGTATTTGGAAGTGACTAGAAATTAGCATTAGCAAGATGATAGATACAAAGATCGATGGTTCAAGGGTCGATGTGAGGAGTAATTTTCTACCCAGCTACTCAAGGATTAAGATAAGTAGATCACTTTTTTATGGATTGTTTAGAAGCTCTGTGACTAAAGAGGGACTTCGGAACTCTTTGTATTTTGCACCGTATGTTCCGTGGGGCATGCCCTGAGGAATTGTTTGAGATGATCCTCTCATTTCATTTTTACTATGGCCACCGGAGCAGAGTTCATCCTTATTACCTAGAACTATTGCGTTCATCCACAGTGCGTTTCTAGAGATATTTTCTGCTATGGACTATCCGGCTTGAGAATCAACTTCTTTCCTCGGCGTTTCCTGAATGCTATGACATGTCTTTCTTCAAACGCGCTTTGTGGAGATTACTCAAAGGTAGGCAGTGGCTTGGCTGCGTCCGTGATGTTACTGATGTCCATGTAAGTAGCGGTAAATAATCACTAACGAACGGTTCGTATGCTCGTCTACCTACAAGGGCAATAGAAAAAATACTCTTAAAATAGCACATGACTATTTCAATGCAGAATTAGAAGCGTAGGCTATAAGTAGCCCATTTATAGCCCATTTAAGGGCTTTCAAAACGCCCATACACCAGCGAAAATAGAACTCCGTTACTGATCTAGAGATACGTATTCGTAAAAATCTCATTATATTTCTCAGCACTCGAGCGATGTCACCTAAGCAGACGAAGTTTTCCTCCTACAGTTCTCTGTACAGGCATAAAGTGCCTTGTTAGCGGTGTTTTCAAAAGTCGAATGGGCACCGGAGTGTGGGCGCTCAAGGAATGGAACCTTTTCAGCCATTATGCGAGTAAGTTGATTGCTCTCCATAGTTGCTCCGGAAAATTACCGCCTCGTGGCTGGTTGAGGGTGGTTAGAAATTTTACGATGCAGGATAATAATGTTATTTTGACGCTGTGTGACACTAAAAGTTTTAACGTCCGATTCTTTGGTCTGATTTTACGGAGATTACGTGTTTTCGTGGTGTACGCTTGAATGACAGCGACGCTTGTCCAGCAATGGATTATGATTTCGTTTATTGTACCGGCGATCGTAAATCTAAAATGTTTGACCACCGAGCATCGAGAAATATATAAATTAAAAGCGTTTAAATATATATAAATAAAAAGCCTGATTTTATTGCGTCATATTGTAATAACGCGGTTGTAAGTCGGCGTCTATTGTGATAACTAAATATTAACTAATTACTACCAAATAAATTTTCACTATCTTGAATTTGCCGAGAAAATCATGGCCACTATTTGCGAGTCGACGTGAATTTGTTGGAAAGGATTCCGTCTTTAAAAACTGTAATTGTAATGGTTTCGAAACCACAATATTTATTTGTTTAAAAGCAGAATTTGCGTGTTAGAAATGCTATTATTATAAAGGAAATACAATTTATTGTTTTACTTAGAACTCGTACTCAGAGGTTCTTAGAAAAGAGATGAGTACAAATTTACAATTAAACAGAAAAATTAAAAGATTTCAATATTTCATTCGTATAACAGTGTCCACTAAAAATCATTGAAAATATATTAATTAAAAAGAAATTACGCACTAGCATTTTGGTACATTTATTTATATCGGAATATTGTATGTTTATTGACTGAATGTAATTTTTTTTGTCATTTTACAATCCAACCATTTTTATCCGTCGTCTAGTTTTTCTCATCAGTTATTGACACTTTCGTTGTTCGAGTGATGCAGATTTAAATTTCTATCCCTTTTTATGAGCATCAAATTTTGTTTTATTTTTTAGGTTAAAGCCGATTGAATCGTGTGATAAAACGCTCTCGACAAATGTTGATTTACTTTATCACATAAAATATTGAAAGATACACGTCTTGAAATATTTTTAAAGCTCTAAGTAATAGATACTTAGGTAGGACCGCTTGTGAGTCCGCACGGGTAGGTACCACCGCCCCGCCTATTTCTGCCGTGAAGCAGTAATGCGTTTCGGTTTGAAGGGTGGGGCAGCCGTTGTGACTATACTGAGACCTTAGAACTATATCTCAAGGTGTGTGGCGCATTTACGTTGTAGATGTCTATGGGCTCCAGTAACCACTTAACACCAGGTGGGCTGTGAGCTCGTCCACACATCTAAGCAATAAAAAAAAAAAAAAATACTATGGATTTCAGACGTATTAATTTTGTAGTTTGCCATCTATGTATGTATAAAAACGTTTTCATCTTGTAGACACCGTAATAGACACCGCGTATATCAATTACGATTATAAATTGATGGATTTTGTTTGTTATCCCTATTGGGTCGTTGTTGTTATTGATCGGAAATTGTAAATAATACTTTTATTTTATTGGCAAACGAATAAACGACCTACACGATAGTAAGCGGTTACTAAGTCACTACCCCTACTGCTTAAATTGTAAAGGCGAATATCGTGAAATTGTCGGTAGCGCGATTCAAACAAGCAAACCCAAAAAAAAACCATACTTTCCAATTTTCTCCTGCACTTATAAACCGTTTTTCTTCTTTTAATTGTGTTCATTGAAAAATAAATTTGTAAACATATTTTTTTTACCCACCTTCTCAACAAAATATGTCGGCAACTAATTAGAAGAGAAAATGTAATGCTAATCTTGAAGTCTCCATTTTTATAATCTGAGGCTATTAAAATGGAATGACACTAAATAAATGTAAGTTGTAGAATAGAATATAAGGTATGTTGGTAGTTAGTAGTTAGTATATAAAGTTGGTAGATTAAATTCCCTAATACGGCTCGGGGCGTTTCTATAAGGTATTTTCACTTTATTCAAGGGATCGTAATTAAAATTAGCTTAATAAAGGCGAACCAAGACGATGTAATTATGCTTAACCAAAACTTCTAACGTTACGACGTGTATTGGTACAAGCGCTTAGAGAAAATCGTCTGCTGCTTGGAGTCAAATCAGACTATTAAGTTTTAAGTTATTTTTACTCATACCAGATAACTGTGGAGACTGGCGGTGGGGTATATTTTAAGTCCACGTGGAAATGTGCCACCATCCTACCTACTGCTGCCGCAAAACAAACAAACATTCTGACTTGAAGGATGGGATAGACGTTATACTTTTTTTTATTGCTTAACTGGGTGGACGAGCTCACAGCCCACCTGGTGTTAAGAGGCCCATAGACATATACATCGTAAATACCGCCACCCGCCTTAAGATATGAGTTCTAAGTTCTCAGTATAGTTACAACGGTTGCCCCACCCTTCAAACCGAAACGCATTACTGCTTCACGGCAGAAATAGGCAGGGTGGTGTTACCTACCCGTGCGGACTCACTAGAGGTCCTACCACCAATAATTACGCAAATTATAAATTGGCGGGTTTGATTTTTATTACACGATGTTATTCTTTCACCGTGGAAGTCAATCGTGAACAATTGTCAAGTACGTATTTCATTAGAAAAATTGGCACCCGCCTGCGGGATTCGAACACCGGTGCATCGCTAGATACGAATGCACCGGACGTCTTATCCTTTAGGCCACGACGACAACAAAAGCCTGCACTCACAGCCTATTCTCGCATGTTCTCTCACATACAATCCATCCAAATATTTGTAGAAACCCTCACCTCCCCTCACCTCACATTACGGTCACATTCACATTTGGAAGCTCATACATTATGAAGTATTGTCACATAGCTTGATAAAAAGTCAAAACTTTTTAATAACCTATTAATTTATTGCTCTCCGAATTAAAATTTATAGATGCCATTTGTGATTATTAAGACGCCGTCTTTGTCACGCTTACATGATTACTTTCCAAGAGTGAGCAAGATGGAATGAAATATTAAATCTACAGTTATTCCACTTAGGCCTCACCCTCGTTGAATAGTTTTAGTACTCGGTTTGAATACCGATTACAGAAATAAATTGAGACAACTATCCAGACAATGGCTAACATAGTTTATAAGTAACTATTGAAATTACTTAGGCAATCAAATACGTTGGTCTCCTGAAAATTTTAAGGGAATTTTTGATTATTTTTGGTGTTTGTTTGGTGGTAGGCATTTTGAGAAGACTGCCCCAATTAAGTAAGTTTAAGTGACGGTAACCACTCACCATCAGGTGGGCTGTATGCTCGTCTGCCTACAAGGGCAATAAATAAAAAAAAAAAAAAGTTAGTGTGCTCAAAATAAATAATGTACCAAATTTATGATGACAGCTTTTGCTTAGAATTGAGCTTAGTTGTAAAGAGATATTATTTATTTCTAATATATATTTGTTAATATAAATTGATTTATTGAAATATCGGTTCTTGCTATCATCTATATATAAATTATACTTGAAAATTTTAGATGAGATTGTCAAAGGGTGCGTCATGATGAAGGACGTAATTAAGAAATTTCCATGCGTCATAAAAATTATGAGCAACGTTGACTATTATCATTATTCCAAAGATAGTAAATTTAGTCCTAAAATGTTTAATTCGTTTTCTTTCAAAAATCTGTTTTGCAAATTGTTATCTTATGTTCAGCATAGATAGACTTAAGCACCGTCCAGTTTGTAGATGACACTTGATGGCGACTTCTAACGATCAGTTAGATGTGGGAAATTAGCCTGTCTTGTTTTGGATTTCATTATTTTTTTCTTGATAAATT
The DNA here is from genome assembly GCF_003987935.1 of Bombyx mandarina. The sequence goes on from NW_021011511.1 coordinate 2,507,808, forward strand.
TAATTCTGATAGAGCTGGAATATATTATTAAAGTGAGTCCGATTTTTAATCTATCCAAGAACGCAAAGAATGATTGAAAACCATGACTAATAAAATACATTCTTCTTGAGAAGAGTTTGTTTATACAGCAACAAATTAAAATTCAACAATATTAAATTCTTGTTAAATTTGGAAGATATCAAAAACACAATTTTAAAATAAACATGTTTAAAATTCACATTTATCAAAGTAATAAAACTACCGTATCGGATTATCGTCTCATTCCATCGAGTGTACATTAATGTGCTTAATCAAACACGCTTGGCGCTCACTCAATGACGTGAACGAAAGGAAATTTGATTTCTGTCTGTTTGTGTGTGTCATTGAAACGGATTCGGACTGTTTTGTTTACGGATTAAGCTCTGTTGTATTATCAAACAGCGTCGTGTCATCTGCGTAAATGAATTTGCAGGATTTTTTTTTGTTTAATTTATTGGAATGAATGGGGACGCGAGACCTGAGTATTTTATAAGGATGATTTTTTTGTTGTTGTTTTGTGTAATCCATCACAATATTCGAATTGAAACGAAAGGTACTACTTTTTTTAGCCAAATAGACATACAAGACGATCACGCCTGGTAACTAAGGCTTACCCTATGATGGAGCACGATGTAATTAACGCTGGTCACATTGAGACAAATGAAGACTTGAGCTCAGCGACAAAAGTAGTCCTACTCTTCTCAAGGCGTGTTAGAAGAAAAACAAGTCATAGCGTTCAGGGTCTCTTCTAAATTTCTCTAATATTACAAGTATAAACGTTTTGTAGTTGTTTCACTCGCAAATAATACTTAACAAAAGAAATAAAAATAATCAAACACCAACAAAGTTGATCAATACGAGCCTAAAATAATTTCCGTAATTGTAATTTTACGCCTAACGTACCTACAGAAAGAACAAAGACGTCGTTCGCGGAGCAAGTTTACTTTCTTTCTCACGAAATCGTGATTGAATAATTTACGATAGCAAGTTTATAACATAGCGGAAAACCAACCGCTGTAATAATCTCTCGGCAAACTCGATCTCTTTATTAATATAAAATGAACTAAGATCCGTCTTCCGAAGTAACGGTTTCGGTACTGTACGGTGCGAAGTTAAACTGAGCAATTTGCATAGAAATTATATTGCGTCCTCTTGTTCATGGGCGAATTTTCGTAATTAAAACGCCTTGGGATTTGGTTCCAATTAAAAGTTTTCTTCCGAGTGTGCAGTTCGATCGGGCTTGTGCTTTTGTTATTATGTATATATATAAATCAATCATTTTTTTGGAATTATGGAAGCCCCGATCATAAGTCACTGCGACTTTCGCTGAATATATTATGAATAATATCGGTTACTTAATTTTACTAGCCAAAATGTTTTAACTTTTCGATGATACTATGATCTATATATTAATACGTGAAGCAAAAACTTTGTATACCTTTTTTACGAAAATTGCGCGGACGGAGGAATATGAAATTTTCCACACTTATAGAGAATATAGAGAAGAAGTGCACAATGCTAATTTTTTTTTTAAATAATGCATAAAAGATACATTAAATCAACAAAAAAAACATTACACACACTACACACCATGTATTTGATGCAACACGCATGCATACCATTTAATGAAAAAACTTTTGTTCTTGACGTCTGTTGTCAAATTGAGATTAAATATTGTTTGTCTTTGTTAATATTTTCTATAGTGTAGTCTTGGCGAAATTTGTGATTATAGAAGTATAAAATACAATCATAATAGTGTACAAACTTACAATTCTAATTAATTATAGTCAAATTTCGACTACTGCGGGACCTCTAGTATAATAAAATTTCCGTGAATTGCCAAAAAACAAAAAGATTTCAAGGCAATCGGATGAACGTATCGTAGAAATGTAGATAAATTTATTCGATTACAAAATATTATATATAAAGAAAAGTAAATAATTAACATCAAGCAATATGAAAATATAGTTGAACAACATTTATTATTTGTTGAGAAAAAGGGACGATGACTTTCAGCTAAAAATAACAGTCACTCCACGCAGTCTCTCGATCTATTCTCGGTGCTTTTCTCGAATCTTGCTTAGTGTTTGTGGTAACAGACGACAAAGCACGACGACAGGGAACTAGGTAGGGTGGTGATGCCTACTCATGCAGGCTCACAACACGCTCTACCTCCAAGGGGTAAAGGTAATTTTAATAACATTGGAGACCCTAATGGGCTCCAGTAACCACTTAACTTAAAAAAAAAAAAAAAAAGACCCGCGGAAACCGAAAAACCTACCATCATTCTTCATGCCAATAAACAGCACGTTTTTTATTTCACACAAAGCAAAATATGCTATTTATAAAATATAATCTGTGCGCTCTAGAGTCTGTCAAAATATTTTGTCAGATCATACAGGATGAGAGTCTACGCGACGAAACCTATTAATACTTTCCTAGTGGTACTTACATTTTTATTTATATCCACTTTTATTTCGCGAGCGTTGGATCTTCGTTTTCCTGATTCTTTTCTCAAACGTCTTTCCACGCCATCTGTCGACGTTCCAAACGAAACTATGCGTGTCTCAAGAAAAACTTTAAAAAATAGAAATCGTGTTATAAAAGAAAAAATCCCGACGTCACGCTTAAAATTAAAACCAGAGTGAATGTGAAACATTCTGCTGCAGAAAATTATCCAGAGTGTGAAAGATGAAAAGGGCTTTTTTTCTTTTTTTTAATATAAACAAATAACAATGAGCACTCTTGGTACGGCCTACGATTGACCCACACGGCTTGCTACCGTTGTCCTACCATCAATTGGGCATTCCGAATTGAAGGAAGGTGGAAGTAGTTCAGATTTCGTCTACAGGTCTAAATTCAACAATGACATTCATCTTATCCCAGAATACGGGTATTGCTTCACATGGTGAATGAATACATTGAATTTTTTTTAGAAATAAATAATAATATAAATTACTGTTTATCTTAATACCAAGTACAAAGAACCACAAAATACACATAAACTCATAACGTATATTTCTTATGTTGATAAATTCCAATTTTCCTGTGCTCCCATGTGAATTCTTGTGTAGCTTATGTGTAGATCTCGCGGTGACCCATAGTCGGATTTACGTAATAAATTCATTATAAATAAACCACTGGTTCAGGATTGAGGGTCCGAAACATGCTTGTTCTTTACACCGGATGTGTTAAAACGAGACAAAAAGTTGTTCGTTTTTGTATTAGAAGCTATCTTTTTCTTTTTTTTCTACTTAAGCTTTATAGCCTTGAGAGGCTATGTCAGCGTAACCCTAACGCGTAGTTGAGCTCTCGGGGCTCAAACCTGGGGGCATCGCTAACACTAGCCCTAGCAAGAGCAGTGCTTTGCAGAATCTACCACCGAATCAGAAACGCCACTGAGAAGATCTGGCGAGAAACTTAGTGGGCTGTGTGTATAGATTAGTATACTCACCGAACCCTTCATCGCAAGCGATGGGTTTGACGTGAACGTTGACCGGTGCTTGAGGTACTTTTTTACAAGGCGACGTTTACTTGAAATTAAATTTTGTGGTGGCCTCACCACTCTTTCCGTAGGTGTCGTAAGATTAATACAATTGATACTTTAACCTCGTATCTCATTTTTTATGACATCATTTACGTGCTGAAATACGTTGACCGTGACATCGTTAGCTCAACGAAGCACAAAATAATAATTAAAAAGAAAAATTGGAAATTCTGTTAGTACTCTTGTCTTTGAAGGCAATAAATACGCCAGCTATGAAAAATTTAATTAAAAATAGTCAATCCAATCGTGCTCCAATTCCAATTACAAAAAATTTAAGAGTGCTAATCGTTTAATAGCTTTATCGAATGCCTGAATAAAGTAGACAATTATACATGAGCTTGGAACTAGTAATAAAGTAAGGCATCGAAGATCGGATAAGCGCTCTATCGAGTATTAAAGACTTACAAACTCAAATTTACCCTCAAGTAGGTACATCTCTTGCGATTTTAATTTCCTAGAATTAAGGCATGTCTACATTGGATAGACTTATAGAAATAGAACTCGTTTGGATTACAAATTGTGTTACAGTAGTAGTAGTATACGATTATCATAATTCCTAGTAATAAAACCAAAAACAAATAATAATTTACGTAAAAGAAATCTAAGGAAAAAATGTACAGTGACGGTACGACTCCTATAATCCCCAAGAAAATACATGAAGAAGATACATTTATAGGTAGAAAATACATTAATGTTTGCTTAAAGTTTTATTATTTCTGTTTTACTCGTAAAATTACTAAAGCTGATATTGTTTTATGCTTTGTATTAGGAATTTAAAAAAAAATGTTTCGTAGCGTCCCGATCACTGCACTGTATGTACACAGGCCTTTATCGTTCAACGTCAGAATAACCTTGCGGGTTCGCTAATTGAATATAAGGCGGTGTTGGAGGATCTCTTAAAGAATCGAGCCTTCATGAATATGTATTCGTATTAAAGTATGCGGCTCGGGCAAAAAGTTTGAAGTGGGCCATTAAATCCGGGGTTGATGTACTTTTGAGGAGTTAGTGCGCACCCCATATTTTTTTGCGAGGAAAATATGAGCTTACTGTTGCCGGAAAATCATCAGTGATTTAAATTAAATTTTTGATCTACTTGCCCGAATACACTTTTATTTTACAATTATATTTTTACGAATCATATTGTTAGCGCGACTAGGTTAAAAAGGTGCTTCTATTTTTAGTTTTATCGTAAAATGTGTAATTCTAAAGTCCATATTGAAACGCAGATATCAAAGAGCTGCAGTGACTGCTTGAGACAGGGTGGGCCGAGAAACTATCTACCCAGATACAACAAAAACGGGCATTTCTGACCCGGTTGTACTTACTTTGTTATTTAGGTTGCCAATCTAACTCTGCGATCGTTACGTTATTAACATTAAATTAGTTTTACAACACGTCGCTACTGCGTCATGTAACAAGGACAAATCACAAGCACATATTTACAATAAGTATATTATTATTAAAACCTTTTCGACAATAGCCAATTGTCGGGAATGGAAATCATTTCCCAAAAAACACGAAACAACAAATTACTGCTATATCGACACTGTTTTTCACCGTAACAGTATCGTAATTATTCCAAAACAACACAGCACCGAGACAGAATATTGAATAAGGTTAGATCATTCCCTTGGAAAGATGCCAGGGGTTTACCGAATTTATGAAAATGGTTCGAGGTGAGAAAAGCGACGAGAGCGTGCTTAAGTCTTTCGAAGAATCGAACTCTTCGAATGTTTAATTCTATTGTTCTGTTTGTTATACGTGGTAAGAATTCTAGACATATTAAATAGGATTGGATCATTTTATGTCAAGCGCGATGGATTGCGAGGTTAGAGTGGCAGTGGGCAAGCCACAGTCTGTTTGTAGTGTTGAGCACGGTAGCTCCTCCACTCTAACCGGGTTCAGACCCAGGATGGATGGGGTTTAGTCGGTAGTCGGTTCTCCGGAGCAAGTGTCTCGCACGCCTTTTTTCATGGCGTAGTCTCCTGTGAGAAATTGGGGGAGGTAAAGGACCTCAATCCTTCTCTTGTCCTCTTCTTCCTCTCAGGACTCGCCGGAGTCCGACATAACCCGGTCCGTTACCCTCCTCGACCGGGTATCCGTAAATGAATTCCCCAGCGTTAAAAAAAGGGTGGAGATCGGAGAGAGAGAGAGTGCAAGGGGAATCGTTTGGTTGGGTAGGGTCTTAAGCATCCTTGGACTCGCGGTCCGCTCCCAACATCGACGAATCGTCCAGTACGAAAAACTCCGCGCGGCCATTAGTACCACCCCGTAGTCTGGTTTTCCCCCGACCCAGAAAAAATGGCGCATTGTTCGTAGAGCCGATGGCCACTGGGCCCCAAAAAAATTTTTAATGACGCCTCCTCACCTTGACACGCAGAGTGGGTTGGACCAGCTGAAGGTCGTGTTAATCCACTAGATGAGGGACTACGTAGGAGTAGTCGCAAAGTCAAGCTTAGCAGAGGCCTATGTCCAAAAGCGAACGTCCTTGGCTCGATGATAATATTAAATTATTTTCTGTTCTCCATAATTTTGGCAAAGCTGTAGACAAAATTAAATAGTTTTACAGATTCATTGACTCAGGCGTCAGGCAAAACATTGGAAATAATAAAATGAAAATAATTCATATTAATGCGAGATTAAACCGTAATATACTAGTTTGAAATGATTGAATTGAATCATTTTAAAATTAAATTGCAATTCCAATATTATGTATCTTATAAAATTATTGACATCAGTTGAAATGTACATTTCAATTTTTGAACTTTTAAATAATTTATTAATTGAAAACATAATTAATTGAGAAATAAAAAATTAGACATATTTCGATTAAATTACTAAATTGTTTTAAATTGCTATTTGCGTTATTCAGTCACGAACATCTTGTAACTCTAAAATAAAATATAAGGCTTATTATTCGCTTTGCATAATTTTCATTAAGGCAGACCCTCTTTTAATACGTTCACAGCGGGCCTAATTTTTTAAAAGAACATCTTAGATATATTTTCAAGTCTTTCTTACCCTAAATCAAATTACGGCTACGGCTACCGCACTACAAATATTATTATCCTATTCTATTACTCTAGACTAGTATTATTCCTAGGCGCAGCACAAGGGAGATACGAACAAGGCGTAATATACTTCGTTTTGTATTTAATGTGTTATAAATGTGAAACGGTTCGATGTAAATAGCCATCCAAATGTACAGGTCATTGATGTATGACATTAATTGATTTGCTGTGCCCCTCATATTGAGTACATTTAAAATTTATGACCACTACTACAAATCCACATAACAAAAACACGTGTGGCATTCGGAGACTGCCGCGGTAAGCTATTGCATAGCATTTTTTATCAACGTATGCAACTATAATTAGACAATAATAAAACAAGACCAAGCTATATTTATAAACATTAACAAAAGCAAAACATTAATTGTCCCCTTCACACTCATAAGCTAGACCGCGCGAGAGAGAGATGGGTAGACTTTACATGATGCACATGCAGTGCGACGTCACGCTGCGTGCTTATTCACAAGCACTACACAAGCGCAACATGTGAATGTGTTTAACGCGAGATATATGGTGGCGAAGTGGGGGGATGTTAGGTTTTATTTTCGTTACGGAATTTCTTGATTCGGTGCCTGCGCTCAAAGCCCGCAATAAAAGCTATGCAATAGCTTAAAAATGTTAGCCATATCTCGATCTCGACTCTCGATAATAACATTACCTCGTACTAAATACGGTTCAAATATAAAATCCACTTTGTCACCGAAACAGAAAGTAACTTTTCAAATAAACCATTGGCAAGAAAGAAAAAAACTTTGATAATAAACGCTAACTTTCCCGAGCAGTTAACGTCGACTTTTCACATTCGCACGCTGTTATCACGACTCTGGCCCGAATTAATGCGTTCGCTAATTCAACAATTTGTTTTAGTGGCCCCAAAGCGTAGGGCTTTGTGCTTGACCGCCTCCCCTCACATCTGGATTTTGATTGTTTTTTTTTCTACTATTTTACAATTTTCTAAATAATTTTCGTTGTTATTTGATATTCAAGATATCTGGAACCTCTATGTAAATTTAATTGTCAAAAACATTTTTATGTACATCGGTCGGACGACAGTATTCATCTGCCATGAGTAATTCGAGAAATTCTCTTATATTGAAATTCCAATACCCAACCTAGGGAAGTCTTATAATATAAATAATTGACTGCCTACTATTATTACGAGATAATTTTAATAATTCTTGCTACATACAACACCAACATCGGTATAACTACAAAATTTGAAGAAAGATTTTTCGAATCAACGCTCTGGAAAAAAAACCCAGTAGAATCTTAAATTTGTGTACAAACGGGACTACACAAAAATCGTTTCCTTCTACGAATATAATTAATGTGCTATAATGACTGTGTTTTTCTTTAGAATTTCAATACTGTTTTATTTAAACTAGAGGTCCCGCAGTAGTCGAAATTCGACTATAATTAATTGGAATTGTAAGTTTGTACACTATTACGATTGTATTTTATACTTTTATAATCACAAATTTCGCCAAGACTAAAAAGTATTAAAAAAGACAAACAGTATTTAATCTCAATTTGACAACAAACGTCAAGAACAAAAGTTTGACAATAAATAGTATGCATGCGTGTGTGCGTCAAATACATGGTATGTAGTGCGTGTAATATTTTCTTTATTGATTTAATGTATCTTTTATGCATTATTTTAAAAAAATATTAGCATTGTGCACTTCTTCTCTATATTCTCTATAAGTGTGGAAAATTTCATACTCCTCCGTCCGCGCAATTTTCGTAAAAAGGGATACAAAGTTTTTGCTTCACGTATTAATATATAGATACAGATGATAATATTTGTTAAAAAAATATTATATCTCAACGAAGACGTAATTTAAGCAACCTTATTATTGTAACATATTTACGTGGAATTAAATATGTATAAGGGATCTATGAACTAAACAATAATACGAATTACTAGATTTTACGATCGTAAATTGTTTTGATAGGATTCAGCTCTTCTAACCTTTCGAAATAATAATATTGTGTTTTCAATAAAACTTTAACTAAATAGATTTTTATTCAATTATAATTATCCTTGTACATAAATTACGTAAGGTCCAAAGTTCGATCTTTTTAAAATGTTCGGTATTATTAGAGAGCCAGGTACATAATAAAACTGAAGAATTTATTCTTTTTACCATCAGATATTTTTAAGTTATTGCATAGCTTCTATCGCGGGCTTTGAGCGTGGCGACCGAATCAAGAAATACCGTAACGAAAATAAAACCTAACACCCCCACTCCACCTACCATGTAGCTCATGTTCAACACATACACACCTTGCGCTTGTGTAGTGTCTGTGAATAAGCGCGCGGCGTGACGTCGCACTGCATACACATCATGAAAAGTCCGCGCCGGTGGGTACCACCACCTTGCCTATTTCTGCCGTGAAGCAGTAATGCGTTTCGGTTTGAAGGGTGGGGCAGCCATTGTAACTATACTTGAGACCTTAGAACTTATATCTCAAGATGGGTGGCGCATTTATGTTGTAGATGTTTATGGGCTCCAGCAACCACTTAATACCACGCGGGCTGTGAGCTCGTCCACCTATATAATCAAGAACAAAAAAAAAACCCCAAAACGAGAAAACATTTTTATTCGCCCTCGAACGTAACACGAGATCGTGATAGAAACATCTGGGTTAATCACGAAGACCTAACTCGGACGTTTCTCTGTAATCACGGAGACCAAATGACAAATTTGCGAAATTGTTTCGGTTTTGTTCTGGGCCCTCGAGTTCTGACCTTCGTAATGGGTGGCGGTCCATTCCGCTTCACGGTCCGACCCGACGATTATAATATCTATTATGACTTTGAAATTTACATTTAACTTGTTTATCTCAATGCGATAATCGTGATGTAAAAAAGAAAACCGTTTAAAGGAAGCTGAATTATTTGAATGACGCAGACCTAAGAATTTTTTACACAATTAAAACATAATTTAATTTGAAAACATAATTTTGTCTGTTGGTAGGACGTCGTGTAGTCCGCACGGGTAGGTACCACCAACCTGCCTATTTCTGCCGTTTCGGTTTGTAGGATGGGGCAGCCGTTGTAACTATACTCGAGACCTTAGAACTTAAAACTCAAGGTGGGCGGAGCATTTACGTCGTAGGCGTCTATGGGCTCCAGTAACCACTTAACACCAGGTGGGCTGTGTGCTCGTCCACCGATCTAAGCAATAAAAAAAAATCAGCGGGTTGTGTTAATCATTAGTTAAGTATTTCAATTGATTATTTAATTTAATTTAAATAACGTGGCATTTATTATAAATACAAAAAACTATGAACTAGCACCACGGCAATGTTGTTTTGAAGGCCGAATTAAAATACAATAATTCGAAATTCGAACACAAGAGGGAAGTTTCGGAATTCAATTAAACTTACAAAACTGTCATTTGAAATTTAAAACTTCCCCTTTTCACTTCTAATATTAATGGAACGTAAATTTGAAATTTAAAATTCGTAAACTCGAAACATTGTAACGCACCTGGCGTTGTGTGTAAAGACACGAAATTTCGCTCAGCCGCTGTTAGACTAAGGAGTTTATCAACTTCACTCCGGATAAAGGGATCCGAAACTAATTAATCCGTTGTATTGTCATTACGTTCCATCGGATAAAGTAATCTCGACTCCGGAACAAGAAGAACGAAGCAAAACAAAAACGTCTCTAATAGTTACCGTTTTGACTGTTATTTTGTTAACGAACTGAAGTTTAAGGTGTGCTTTGTTTGAGTCATATCTGAAGTTTGTTTTAAATTCCAATTTAATGTCATTCTGATTTTGAAAGTAAAATTTTTAATTGACAGAAATGTCAATCAACAAAGGTATAAAAGATTTAGTTACTTTGAATCTAAATGCTGGTTTTACAATGCTCTAGTAACTACTGATAGGACAGCTGACAGGGTAGACTCTAATTTCAGGACTATTTTTGTAACAATTCAAAGCTGTCTATCACTATTATATTGAGTAAAGCGTCTATTTATGTCATTCTATTTTTCGCACCAGTAACATTTCTATAGGTGGCTAGTATACAAGTAATCTGAGCTAGGGCTGAACAGATGTGGGGAAGTATTGCTGTAGTCCTTGACATTCAATTTTTAGTTTAAAGCCCTTAGTTTTAACTAGCTGGACACGTGTAGACAAAGCACTACGGTGACTACGCTTGTTGGCCGCTACGAATTTCTCCAGTTACTGGATCAATGTGAATGAGCTACAATGTTACGCTACGATTATGTAGCTACGCCGTAGGTGACTACCGATGACCTACGTCGTAGCACACATACTCATACAAAATGCGCTAAAAGTAATTTACTGCGGCTACGCACACCATAAGTGACATTAGTAATATCGTTCTTGTGGGAATTTCTTATCATAATAAGTCATTTAAATTATAAAATCACTTTTATTAATATGAAATAGAAAATTTGATGCTATTTTTAAATTATTTAGCGGATGTCACTGAACCCACGACCTCGATACTAATTACGACAGGGTTTTAGTTTAGTCCAGTTTATGAACCGAGAATTAGAGCGGTAATAAGTTTTGTCCTCGCAGGAACCGGGGCCGGCGATTTTGATGTTAATCTAACTTTGATCTCTGGCCTGCGAAAGTTTTTATCGTTTCTATATCGTTTGTGGGTCGAATCGTGATAGAATCGCTTTGAACAAAATTAAGGTTGTGATTTTATTAGGAACAAAGTCAGATTCATACTCGTTTTCTAGTTTAAGCAATAACTATTTGAGTGAAATTCATGAAATTCACACTTCTGGTTTCATCTCGGTATTCATCCAAGATTCATCAAACCTAACCAAGCTGATGCGTAAACTCATCTGCTAATTCACAGCAATAAAAAAATACATTGCTTTAAATCCAAACCTAGACACCAAATGTCTTTTTGTATCTACATCTAATTAACAAATCAATAAATTTATTGATAAACCAGCAATGCTTCATTTGATTAATCTTATTTTAAATATTCACTCTTCTTCTAGTCATAAACAATCAGTCGAGCTCCTACATTTATAACAAAAGCATTCATTAGTTTTAAAAATGGAATTAATATTAAGTAATAGCTCTACATCGGTTTTATAAATGAGTAATAATAATTATTTGACTCATATCTACTCGTATATGCCATATCGTATGCACGTAAGCTTACTTTTTACTTTTAGTCTGGAAGAGAAACGTCCTCTGAAAGTAATCGCATATTATCACAAATCATTTCGGGGTCCCATTAGTGTCCCGATTCCGACCCTGTATACTTAACGGCACGTGTCCTTTTATATCTTTTGAGAGCTCGCTTAATAACCGGGCATTCCTCACAATGTCTCTGCATTACGGAGATGACGAACCCCGCTGTTTTTCTTACATTACTTTTCTTTTCTTTTCCTCTAAGACCCTCGCGGTGGTACAAATTAATCTTGCGAACAATGCACAATGTCTATCTACTAGAACATGCTCTGCGCTTTACGTAGAAGCTTTTACAATAACTAGAGGTCCCGCAGTAGTCGAAATTCGACTATAATTAATTAGAATTGTAAGTTTGTACACTATTATGATTGTATTTTATACTTCTATAATCACAAATTTCGCCAAGACTACACTGTAAAAAATATTAACAACAATATTTAATCTATTTTCAATTTGACAACAGACGCCAAGAACAAAAGTTTGACAATAAATAGTATGCATGCGCGTGTGCGTCAAATACATGGTATGGAGTGTGTGTAATGTTTTCTTTATTGATTTAATGTATCTTTTATGCATTGTTTTGAAAAAATATTAGCATTGTGCACTTCTTCTCTATATTCTCTAGAAGTGTGCAAAATTTCATACTCCTCCGTCCGCGCAATTTTCGTAAAAAGGGATACAAAGTTTTTGCTTCACGTATTAATATATAGATAAGAAAATATGAAATGCACGTTTACAATATTTTAAAGAGAATTATTAGATTTTGGTGTAGTTTTGGCTTAACGAACGATTTACGAATCGATTTTTTTTTTATTAGCAATAGAAAAACTTATGGTTTTTGCTGATTTATTAACAACTACCGTCAAATCTTTAATTTTACATACAAAATAAAATTATTGACTAGGAGACTGTATACATGTGACTAGGAGATGTCTGGAAATGGTAGTACAAGGTAGAAGGGGAAGAGATCGACCGAAGAAAACATGGATGGAGGGTGTGAATCACGATATGAGAGAGAGGAGTGAGTGTTGAGCTGACCGCTCATAGAAGTGAATGAAAGAGAAAATTTAGCCATGCCGACCCCAGCTAGTGGGATAAGGAGATTTATAACAAGAAGAATTTGTTTTTTTTTTATCAATGTGTAATGCCCTGGTTTAAATGCTTCTTTATTTTTGAAATTAGTAGAAAAAGAGCGTTAATTGTCGAAATTCGGAGTGATATTATATAATCTCCACTCTACTCCATCCCGTCAAGTGAGTGTCATAAAAGAGTGTCACTAGAGTAGGCAACAACGTTCTCTAAGAATTATCAGCGTACAGATCTCAGTACAATGGGCATTTATTGGTAGTAGGACGTATTCTGGGTACACACCGGTAAATACCACCATTTATTGTGTAAATGGATGACCAAATTAACTGGAGACCTAGTGTTAAGTGGCTACCAAGATATTCTCAATCCCACAGTTCAATGTAATACTCAGAACCTTAATCGCTTTTTTACGATAACCACGGGAAGTTTTTTTTATTTTTTATTTTTATTGCTTAGATGGGTGGACGAGCTCACAGCCCACCTGGTGTTAAGTGGTTACTGGAGCCCATAGACATCTACAACGTAAATGCGCCACCCACCTTGAGATATAAGTTCTAAGGTCTCAGTATAGTTACAACGGCTACCCCACCCTTCAAACCGAAACGCATTACTGCTTCACGGCAGAAATAGGCAGGGCGGTGGTACCTACCCGTGCGGACTCACAATAGGTCCTACCACCAGTGGTTACGCAAATTATGATTTTGCGGGTTTGATTTTTATTACACGATGTTATTCCTTCACCGTGGAAGTCAATCGTGAACATTTGTTAAGTACGTATTTCATTCGAAAAATTGGTTATTTTAAGCACACACAGCAAAACTACAAAAAAATGTTTAAGGTAGACAATGAACTATTGAATTCTGATGTATCATGATCTCCCAAATACGGCGCTGTCCGAACCGATGACATTAGATTAATCATTTTGTTAATAGAGCCAAGTTACAGAATTTATCAATTAATCTACCGAAAGGGCCCGATGATCACTAGCATTGACCTAATATAGTCCCGTATTTGTTGGTTTCTGCTGAACCTGTCATTGTCAGGGCTAACATTGTTTCCTGGTTGTTCTCGTTCTAGTAGAAGTACGGCGTAACCTCCAACCACACTAGATGATATTTCACACTAATTCGAATCACACTTTGCCGTTTTGTGGCACACCAAACCCTTTTCAAAGGGTCGGCGTCGCGAGCAGAAAACCGGCCGTAAAACTTTAAGTGATACTTCATGATGATCACGACAATTTCAACAACAGAATGAAAACAGAAAAGAAGGTAAAGAAGGCGAGTGTTTTTTTAGTTTGATTGCATAGATAGGGAAATGACCTTACGGCGCGTCTGATTTTAAGCAGGCCACATGATTGTTTGCCGGCAATAAAAATCAGGATGGTGGCAGCTAGTCATGTAGTACGTTGTCGAAATCTTAATAAAGAAATAATATGGTAGAAGTCAGAGTAAAATTCGTAAGCAAAGCGAATGACATTCACACTCCCTGTAATTAGATTGTTTTTTTTTGCTTTGATGGCTTGACGAGCTCACACAGCCGACCTAGTGTTAAGTGGTTACAGGAGCCCATAGACATGTACAACGTGAATACCGCCACCCACCTTGAGATATAAGTTCTAAGGTCTCAGTATAGTTACAACGGCTGCCCCACCCTTCAAACCGAAACGCATTACTGCTTCACGGCAGAAATAGGCAGGGTGGCGGTACCTACCCGTGCGGACTCACAAGAGGTTCTACCACCAGTAATTACGCAAATTAAAATATAATTTTGCGGGTTTGATTTTTACACGATGTTATTCCTTCATCGTGGAAGTCAATCGTGAACATTTGGTACCCGCCTGAGATTCGAACACCGGTGCATCGCTCAACACGAATGCACCGGACGTCTTATCTTTTAGGCCACGATGACTTCAAAATTAGTAAAATAAGATTACCGTAATATACAAGGGAACAAACAACAGACTTGCAAGTTCTGGTCCGCCCTCATTCGAGTTGTAAACTCTGCCACTTTGGCAACACGTGCGCAACCGAGGCTCACAACCGTTGAAGGCATCCGTCACGTACGGACCGGCGAGAGTTAATAACAGCCAAGTGTCGCCCGAGGCAAGTACGCTTTCACAGCTACAGTAATTGCACGAACAATCGGATACGTTTCGGGGGAGGTCGAGTACGAAAGCTGTTTGACGATAAGCCGTTTAAACTTTCGAAGTTTAGTTGTAAATTGTAAAATTCGAGATTCTATCGAGCTTACGCGAGGATTTTTCGCGAATCGTTTTTAAAGCGAGATCGATTCGTAATTCGATTGTTAATGATTTTTTCATGATTTTACTGGTGGTAGGACCTCTTGTGAGTCCGCACGGGTAGGTACCACCGCCCTGCCTATTTCTGCCGTGAAGCGTTTTGGTTTGTATGGAGGGGCAGTCGTTGTAACTATACTGAGACCTTAGAACTTATATCTCAAGGTAGGTGGCGGCATTTACGTTTTAGATGTCTATAGGCTCCGCACGTCCACCCACCTAAGCTATAAAAAAAATTGCGATTCTATCGAACTTTCTTGGATTTTTTGCAAATCGTTTGTAAAGCGAGACCAATTCGTAATTCGATTGCTATTGATCTTTTCATGATTCTTGTGAAGAGTTTTATTGAATTAAAGCTACTTTTAAGGTTTAATTTATCGTTCTGGTTTTTTTTACGTTACGTGACCACGAAAGCTGTAGAGTATTAACGTCCAAAATAATGCAATGACAATAAAAAAAAAGCGAAATTAAACCGTAATAGTAATTTTAATTATGTCTACGATTCACTAAAACTAAAAAGTATAATACTACTTACGTTTTATTAAATTAAAATATTGGTTTTTTTTTATATTGCCCGAGCAGGCAATCAGTAAAAAAACCATTACACACTCGACCATGTATTTGATATTGTGTCAAATAAATGGTATTACAACCATGGTATATACAATTGTCAAACTTTTATTATTACTTAAAGTTTGTGGTCAAATTGAGAATAGAATTAATATTGCTTATCTTTAATATTATTTGTCTGTAGTGTATGTAGTCTTGGCAAAATCTGTGATTATAGAAATATAGTAAATAGTCTTTGACTATAATAACTTATAATTTCAATTAATTATAGTCGATTTTCGACTACTGCGGGATCACTAGTTAATCTACTCAGCTAATTCACTAAGTTAATCATTCAGATCATGTTTTAAAGAATTGGTTGTCTAAGATCAAAACCGAAAACTTTGTCCGTTTGTACGAAAAAAAAAACCACTTTAACAACCTATTAAAAAAAACTCCAATACCTACCTGCCTTGTTGAACTGTAACATCGGTGTAATTATTTGCATGTGAATGACTCGGACTTCTATTCGAACCAGTAGTGGCGAATAATCCGCGGACCTTTGGCTAATAGTACCCGCACTCGGGGTCGATATCCGATCGCGAGCGGATCAACCGTGTTGATTGGCTTTCGTTGGAAGCGCTGTTACGTTTTGAATGAGAGTACTATTTTTTTTTATTTAGGAATATAATCAGAACTTTCCAGACATTTTGCTTTTCATTGCGTGCTCAGTACAATATTTTATTTGTAGGTTTTGGCTGAATTATTAAACAAAACAATGATGTCAACGCATTCGATAAGCACTTAATATTAAGTACACTATGACGGCCTTAGAAAATATAGAGCAGAAAAATAAAATTATTCGGAACTAAAGCCTGTGTTTTAATTTGTTTAGTTTTATCAGTGTATGAACACATAAATGCTTTTATTGGGCACTAGCTATAATCGTATAGAGGTTACATATATATAACTAGCTGACCCGGCAGACTTTCTAGTGCCTCAATCAATAAATAAAAGACCTCAACTTTTGTATAAATTAAACTTAAAACAAACAAAAGGAATCCGTCCGACGTCCACATCAAACGGAAAACAAAATTGTTATTTTTATTAAATTCCGAGCATTTTCATATTTATCTACCTTTTAAACCTTCTCTGGACTTACAAATAATTTATAATTCAATATGAAAATTAGCCAAATCCGTCCAGCCTTTCTCGAGTTTTAGTGAGGTTAAAGAACATCAATTCATTTTGATATATCTAGATAGATAGATTATTTGGTATTCAGTTCCAGATCATTTATAAATTTCAATAAGGATTTAATACTAAGCGTGCCATACCTGTAAATCAATAGGCAACCATTCCCAGCCGTCTGTCTCTGCGGCTCCCTCCTGTGAGATTATCTATTCATGCAAAACTTAGCGTCGCTCGAGTGTTCACATCACACATGAACCCGTATTATGCAACATCTCTTCGTCTCCAAGAAATACAACACCAGCTAGTACGTATGAGATCTGAGCGTTTTAAAATTCCCCTGGGCGTAGCGATCTTACCACTTATTAGGAATGAGTTTTGTCGAAGCGGGTTACATAGCGAATATTTAAATAATAATTGAGATTGGAATTCCAATGTGGCAGCGTGTTATTTGCCAATAATTTTCGTCCTTATAGAGCAAACCACATTTCTTAATTATTAAAGTATGTAATTAATCACGATATTCTTTATATCTTTGAGTTGCTAAATGAAACTATGAAAAACTGTTTTCAATGTACACTCTGATTCAATTCATTAAAATTGAAAAACGATTTTCTAGTCAGTGAAAAAATTATAAGGTCATAACATCTACATATCTTGAAGTTTCTTTGCATTTGTGCTTTTAGCATTATAAAAACAAAGCTAACTTGACTAAATTAAACGTATTGTGTTCTAGAAATGGATGATTCTAAAATTTTCTCCTCCTCCTTGCGTCGTATTCCTCATTGCTGAGGGTCGTGACCACCCTTTTTTATCACCTTCGCACGCACGATTTTTCTCCATCCATTCTTGTCTCTGGCGGTGTGGAGGGCGTTGTGAAACGTGGAATCAAGAGCGGTGCGGATCTGGTCGGACCAACGTATTGGGCTGCGCCCCCGAGGTCTTTTCCCATCTACCTTACCAGTCACGATGAGCCTCTCGAGATTGCTACCATTCTTCCGTGCGATGTGACCAAAGTACTCAAGGACTCTGCGAAGACACTCGGATGACAGTCGCGAGGAGATTTTGAGTTCTTGCAAGATTGATACGTTGGTCCGAAATGCTGTCCACGGAATACGCAGCATCTTTCTCCAGCACCACATCTCAAAGGCGTCAATGCGTCTGCGGTCTGCAGATTTCAGTGACCAGGTCTCAGTGCCATACGAAAAAATTGAGAAAACTAGAGTCCGTACCAGTTTGGTTTTGGTCTTTACGGATATGTTGCGATCTCTCCAGATTTTTCCGAGCTGAGTCATGGCACTCTTAGCCATACCAATTCTAAGGCGCACTTCCTTCTCGCACGAGCCATTGTTACTAATGTTGGAACCCAGGTAGTTAAAATAAAAAAATTCTAGTCGATTGTAAAAATATTTGAACAGTTCTCGATGGCTTTATTTGGCAGTAGACTTAGTCGAGTTCGAGACGAATATGAATCACGATTACAATACTTACACTCGAGTTACTGTCGATCCTATGTGTGGTGAGTGCAACTAACTTGATGTGAAAACGAAAAAGAGTGAACGAATGGACTCTAATATAATATTTTTATTTCGCTTGTTTATTAGCCCGGGAGAATGTCAACGCGACCTGCGATATTTTCAACGAAAGACACAAACACGACGAGTCATTTAAATGTCCGTCATGACAATTTTATAATTTGCCATCGTCAACGTTTCACCCATCACATTTTTTTTTATTTTTTTTATTTCTTAGACGGGTGGACGAGCTCACAGCCCACCTGTTGTTAAGTGGTTACTGGAGCCCATAGACATCTACAACGTAAATGCGCCACCCACCTTGAGATATAAGTTCTAAGGTCTCAAGTATAGTTACAACGGCTGCTCCACCCTTCAAACCGAAACGCATTACTGCTTCACGGCAGAATTAGGCGGGGTGGTGGTACCTACCCGCGCGGACTCACAAGAGGTCCTACCAACAGAAAATCGCTATCCGCTTGTAACGTAAACGACGTATGTACGTTTCCTCCCCCTATTCCTTATCGTACACGGAGCGCACCCTGGGGCCTATTTGAGCGTATTGGAGCACGCTCGCTAATTGAGTCGAGTGGAACTTGCTAGGTGATTCGAGACGTGAAACAAACCTAATTTTACGCATATTTTGTCGCGTTCATTACTGTGAACGCTCCTAGCTGCTGGTCCCGTTTGGAGCATTGAAACGTGAATCGTTTTGTTATTCGCTGCGAATGTATGTGTATTTGGTTGTTGTCTGTTTTGTTTTGACGATTGGTTTTTTTTTTTTTTTTTTGTATTTTTGCAATGATATCTCGTTTTTTTATATTTTAACGAAATAATGATTGAAATTCCTTTGTTTTTATTGCTAATTAATTTGATTATTATTTTAAAAAGAGGATGGTGTGGTTTTATGAAACCACGGTAAAAGTGAAACTTTTTTTCACATTATAGACATTAAACTCTGACAAACAACATTTACATTAAAAGCTGACAAAAACAAACAAAAGAGCGTGGAGCACTGGCACAAATGAGTAATAGTCTATACACTACACGGTCAGCTGCTGCGAACTATAGGCGCCGTCATATTGGCCTTGGCTGCTCTGACGAGCGCCTTTCACTTTATCCCTACTCCGCGGCCGACCGTCACGTAACATGCAACACACAGACAAAAAAGTTTGAGACGATGTAATAAAAGTTTCACTTTAAAAATATTTATGAATAATCCCGATACAAAACGTTTGGATCCAACCATTTTATATTTATGTATGCGTGGATGTTGCTATATCTTTTTATATCCAAATATATCAAAATATTTGATCTTGTCAGATATATTACCTATATAATATACAATATACATAGTTATATCTGCTCTAGCTATCGTATATTGTTATGGCAAGTTATATCTGGCTTAAGTCCAGTATAATTAAAACTATGTAAATCTTGTTTTAAGTTTTTATTTTTTCATTGCCCAAATGGGTGGATGAGCTCAAAGCCCACCTGGTGTGAGTGGTTACCGGAGCCCATAGAAATATACAACGTAAATGCCGCCTTGAGAGAATATCTAGTTAGAGTTTTAAGGTCTCCGTTTTTAATTGTCTTTTTTTATTGTCATGAAATTATTTCTGACGATTCAATGCTCACGGATGAGTGAGGAGTTCAGGAAAGTATTTTCTGGTACAATCAGAGTGGGCTTTTAGCTTTGTCATTGTCTATGGGTAGCTTTGACCACATTTTATTATGTAGACTGGATCGTAACGTCCGAGAAGAAGAAAATAAAAAGGGAGACCGTAAACTCATCTGCCCAACTAATGTATTAATAAGAAACAACTGATACTTTGAGCGCTTTTCTTGACTTGACGGCAGTATTCTTCACTGACGACTTCCTTTAACTGGCAAAGGGCCGTTGCTTAGCGAAAGTTCCTTAAATTAGCCACATCTATTGCCAATGAATCTCGAAACATTTTTTTTTCTATTCTATCAGCCCATGGACGTCCACTGCTGGACATAGGCCTCCCCCAAGCGTCGCCACAAAGACCGGTAAAATCTCGAAACTAATTATACACTAATTATAAATTACAATTGTATCTTGTATTTTGCTAACAGTATAACAAACACATCTCCGCAACAGATGCTGACAGCTCGCGTGCTAGCTTCGCGACGTACTTACACCGAGATAACTCCTATAATCAGTCACGCAATCAAATAAATCCTCCTTAATATTATCCGCTCAGACTAAACAGCCGTCCTCACCTAGCATTCAGAACGCAACGGGGCTAATTAAACCGCCGAACTCAGAGAAGCGTCGACGCGCTAATATAATAAAGCCGGTATAAACCGCACTAAACTGGTTTAATATCACGAGGGCGCGGGGCGGCACCGGTCTGAGCGCGGATATCGCTCAACTTTTAGACTCGGCTGGGCGCATTACAACTTACAACCGGAGCGGATTAACGCCGGTGTGTACTCAGCTTAATGTTAGCTTCTTTGTTTGCCGAGAACTTGTACAGCGATCATTAGATGAGAGTCTGGATTCGGCTATGCAAACGTTTTCTCGGAATACACATTGAGATTATTATTTTTCTTTTTTTTTTTTCATATTTATTTAGTACTTTAAAAATTCTTTAAATTACACCACACTGTTTGCTTTGAGTTAATTAAAAACGTTTGAGTTCTGTTTTGGCTGTACAAATTTAATTGTGGAACTCTCGGCGTGCGTCGTTTCAAAGTTAATCCCGAAGTTTGGGTACCGTAAATTATTTTACTGTCAATCTTGATTCTAGTTTCGCAAGTCGAATTTAAAAGGCTGTAAAATGTTGAAAGTTTTTTTGCGTCTTAACGACCCCCGAGGTCTTAACGGAAAACGAAAGTGACTTGCAAACTTTTGTTCTCTGGAATCATAAAAAAAGTTAGACTCGAGAATTTGTTACTTCGTTACTCTATTATGATATTTTCTCATTCGCTTTCACAAGGGTCTGATTTAAAAAAAAAAAAGAGTGTGAAATAAATATTCATGTCTAGCCGGTAACAGAAGGTATCAGAGCCTATAGTCATTATACTTGTTCAAGAATTTCGTCTTATACCATAATTAAAATGTATTGTTATCGAAAGTAGCGTAATGTAAGCCCTAAAGATGTCTTGAAGCAAAAACAGGTGAGATTACTATGGAAACCTACGCATGCTCACCGCGATTTCTCGAATATAGCTTAATTAATAAACGGCCGTCTGGTGTAGTGGTAAGTGACATGGTCACTACACAAGGGGGTCGCGGGTTCGAATCCCGCCAAGCGAAGATATTTGTATGATAAATATAAAATGTCTTTTCCAGGGTTATGGATGTATATTAAATATAATAATATGTATGTGTATAATAAAAATCTTACATTTATTTCCGTTATCTGGTACCTGTAACACAAGTTCTTTACGAACTTAGCACGGGACCAGTTAACGTGGCGTGATTGTTAGTTTATTTATTATTTAATTAGGGCGTTGCTCCTTTTGCTGTGGAAATAAGTCTCCAAAATGGGATAAGCAGATAAAGTTACATGTTCACGGAGCATTTCACTAGTAAGAACCGACGACATGAAACCAACAGGAAAATGAATCTTGGACCGACGTGTAAAATACGATAACTCGATTCTCGTAAAACTCCAGAAAACTAATTTAATTATTTCAATCGCTCACATCACGACCGTCCCGACATAAAGCGGTCCGAACAAATTGAAACGGATTCGAACCCGCGACCCGCCGCGCGCCTGAATAAAGGGTCGCCGAATGTATTTATCGCGATTTACCAGATCTTTTTGTTTAGGGTTGTTGCTTTTCATAATTGGCCTATTGACTTTTTTTTATTGATTACATTGAGAATGTTTTATTTATGTATATTATATTTCATGTAGTATATTAAGAAGAAAAAGGAGAGGTGTGGTAAAACTACCCTCCACAATATTTCCTAATGTTTTTTTTATGCCTACAAAGTCAGGCGAAACATTTAATGGTATTTTTTATAGCGTAGATGGATGGACGAGCTCACGGCACACCAGGTGTTAAGTGGTTACCGGAGCCCATAGACATCTACAACGTAAATGCCGCCAGCCACCTTGAGATATGAGTTCTAAGGTCTCAGTATAGTTACAACGGCTGCCCCATCCTTCAAGCCGAAACGCATTACTGCTTCAGGGCAGAAAATGAACATGAACATCATCAATTCCAAGGTACCGACAATCCTATAACTACCAGAGTCCCACTACTTTTCCATGTAGATTTTCTAGAGTACTTTGTGGTGCTGCTATTTATTATACTCCTTGAAAGGTTTATACTTGGAGGCTACTTTTTTTTTATTGCCATTGTAGGCAGACGAGCATATGGCTCACCTGATGGTGAGTGGCCAGGCCACTGCCTACCACCTGCCTATATTGATTACTGACACCTATTTACACGCCAAAATTGTATACAAAAAAACTCAATATCTCACAGCCCTAACAATCCGACCGCGTCCATCTATCTGGCCCTTACGGTCCTCCGTCAAGTGTGAACCGTCCGTGACGCCGTACAAAATACTATTCTCGGTGCAGAAGCTCTCATTGTCGTCGAGGACAATAAATACGCCACTGAATGTGGGCACGGGGGCCATTCGGCTACCTATGTCGAGATAAAACGAGGTCATATTTAGATTACATAGTCGCGTGAATAAGGCCTATTGTTGAAACGAGAAGAATGGGTTTAACATTCCTTTTCGCATGTTTGCCTTTGCCCGGTGTATGAGAAGAGAATTAATAATTTTGTAAACTTAAAATAAGTTGCAAATAATGTTTTTAATATCACACTGATGGACTTATACCAGTAAATTTAAATTTGTTTGACACTATTTTTTTATTTTTTATTGCCCTTGTAGGCAGACGAGCATACGGCCCACCTGATGGTGAGTGGTTACCGTCGCCCATGGACTTCAGCAATGCCAGGGACTGCCCATGGACTTCAGCAATAATTTAAGTAGAGGTTGAAATTTCAATTGATTGAAAAAGGTTAATGTACTATTATTTTTCGAAAAAAAAAAAGAAAAGCTTACACATTTTCTAATATAATGATAAAAGCTAATTAAATTGAGCACACCTCTCAATGCTTCTGTTTGAATTTACGATACAGCGTTTGATTTGAACAAAAACGATTTGTAGAAAGTTTGATTCTCAAATGGTATATCACCGTCGGTACATTGCGGACGTGCGAGAGGGATAGTAATGGCTATTTTTCTCGCTCTTCCTTAAATCTTTTATAAACATAGATAATGACAATAAATTTCTAGGCTGCTTAAAAAAATGTAGTTTCGTTTTTTGTAGTTATACTTCTTTAGGCGCGTTATGAAAAATTGATGAGAGTGAAATTTTACGATGCGCGCGCACCGTGACACAAAATTAACAGAATGAAGTTGCCCACTAAATCGCTCATTACAATACGACTGACGTAACTTGGCGAGTCTGAATATAGCCGCAGGTGAAATTTCCAAACCGTACCGGGAATTACCGAATTTATACGATATGCGTGTTTGAGGATGTTGTTTAATCGATTTTTTTTCAAATTGATTAAAATTTAAATAAAAAAAAGAATTAAATTTAATAAAAATAAACTATAGCTTCTTACGCGCATACATAAGTACACGCACCCTTTTTGATTTTATTTTCTATTCTATCCTATTGCAGAATTTAAAAAGGAAAACTATCGGAAACATAATAGGGGATTATATTGATTATGCTATATAATATACGTTTAACGACTTTGTTTTCTTGTTTCAGGTACATAAAACTCTTCAAAGCTGACGCGTTACGGCCATGTTTTATTATCTGGCAAATTGTTTTCGTAAATTATTCAACGGTTGTAGCTTTTTTTTTTTTTTTGGGATGCGTTAATTTATTGTTTAAAAGGTGTAACATTGTTAATATTTCTCTTGAGGGCAATGAAGTTTTACGGTCGTAAATATGTTTGTTTATATGAATTTTTCCCGCCATATTTGTCGAAATAGTTAGGTTATAAAGAATCGTCTCGCCGTTTTTATTTTTAAAAATATCGAAGAGCCATTTTGATATTCAGTAAATAGCTTGGTAATGTAAGTGTTATCATTTATTGTATACTAGCGACCCGCCCTCACTTCGGAAACATTACATTTTATTATTGACAGCTTCGTACCGCGGATGACGCCGCGGGGCGAAGCTAGTCTTAAAAAAAGTAGCCCAAGATACTCCTTATATCATCAGCTACCTGAAAGCTACTAATGAAAGTCCCGTCAAAATCGGTCCAGCCGTTCCAGAGATTAGCCGGAACAAACAGACAGACAGACAAAAATTGGAAAAAATGATATTTATATGTATGTACCGTATATATATTCATATCTATGTAGTAAAAAGCGCTTATTTCAACATTACAAACAGACACTCCAATTTTATTTATATGTATAGATTGAATTTAGATCAAAATTTGAGTGAGCGTTTCGGAATTGATTTTGATTAATTACACTTTACAAAAGTTCTCCTAATTAACTTTAATAATTAGACATATTTTTTTTAAGCGAATTTGATGAACATAAAAATACGCGCCCTAGCCGTAAACATTAAACGTAACGTTTGTGCATTATCTCGTTCGTTCCAATGAGTCGTAATGTGGTCCATTAAGTGAACTAATGTGAACGTGCTCCCTGCCAATTTATCGTTCAAGTTTGGCCGTTTCACGATATTATTTGTGGCTAGAGTCGAGATTTGCATTCGAATTTGGCAAAAAGCACGTACGTAGTTATCGAAATATAGCGATTATTATTATTATTATTTCATAATGTTTTTCAATGCTAAGTTTCATAGCGTCAGGTGAGGTTTAAAAGTGGAACAATACGAGTATGCGTGTAATAGTAATGTTACCTCAACTACTTATGTTATCGTTTAGTTGCGAAAAGGTTTAATCTCTATTTGTAGCCAGTAGATTTACGTTGCTTTATGTTTTTTTTAACTTAAACCAAAGAAAAAAATTCAGTAACAACAAACCTTAATAAAACAGTGATTTTGCGTTAACGCTTATTTAAACATCAGATTTTTAATTCATTTTATAAAAACCCAATATTTTCATAGTTTTAATTGAGTTCTTTTCCCTGTTATTTTAATAACAAAATACCTCTGTTATCATGTAAAAATGATACGGCGTGGAGATAACTCGGCTTGAAATTATAAAACGATTTAGGTAGTTTAAAAGTGACAGCAAGCAGAGCTAGAAGAGTCTATTTGAAGCAACATCGTGTATATTTTTTTCCTCTCAATCGTGTAAAAAAGGTGCCAAATAATGGACCACGAACAAATTTTAGTAAAAAAGTTTTACTTACATACTCAAATAGTCTAGGATAAGGCGATGCGACTGTACCAGTCTTCGAACCCCGCAGGCAGGTATATGAGTTTTTCTAATGAAATACGTACTTGTAAATATAATTTGCGTAGTTACTGGTGGTAGGACAACTTGTGAGTCCGCACGGGTAGGCGCACCACCACCTCGCCTATTTCTGCCGTTTTTGAAATATAACGTGGTCTTATTTTATTATTGTTTTAATATTAAATTATTATTCTCTAATTATAATTGCGTAAGTTGGTAAAAATGCTATGCAATAGGTTTACCACGGCAGTCCCCGAGTGCCACACGTGTTTTTTTTTTTAATATTTTCCAATCACACCTACAAACAGTGCCGGATCTATTATAAGTACCGCCCTGGGGCATTGTGAAAAATGTTGACTCAGTCCATATAAACCCCATTTAAAATTGAAAGATAAATAAAATCGAGCGTAATAGCATGCATGCAGACTTTTCAAACCTTTTTCAATAAGGTTTTTTTTTTGCTTGAACCCTAAATTTTACTTCGCTGGCTTCGCTAGTATCCGTGGTGTAAATCCAACACTGCTTATAAGTATTGAGATTATACATTAGCTTATTACCATATTAAGGATACTATACTTTTTTATGCCACATTGATTTTCTGTTCAATATCGAGCGAAAGTCACATGATGGATTCGGGTGTACGCGCTTAGACCATTCGCGGTTACGCCTATGTTTAAATGGGTACACAGTTTTAATCAACTAAATGTCCGTGAGTGATTCAACTTCTTGTTTAAGCGCGTTGACCTGCACGCGGTGCCATATTAAAGCGGGTCCCATTTGTTTCATCGTATTCTATGATTTCAATTTACTTAGTATGATTAGTTTCTGTAATTAATTCCATTAAAGTCTATTTTTGTCTATCATTACACGTGCGGTTTTTTTTGTGAGTGTTCCCCGTTGCTCGTGGATATTAGAAATAGCAGAGTCGTAGCCAAGACGCTTCGTAATTATGTAGTAATTTCGGATTAAATTACTCCCTAATTTCGTCGTCGTCATCGTGGTCTAAAGGATAAAACGTCCGATGCATTCGTGTCGAGCGATGCAACGGTGTTCGAATCCCGCACGACAGGTACCAATTTTTGATGTGAAACATCTATAGCGGGACGTAAAACCGATTTCTGACGTGGCGACGCATGCCTTGGCGATGCGTCGCCATGCGCAATCGACTGTGTGGTTCTCTCCCACTCGATCCGGCGTTAAGCCATCTCTCTCGTTACACTGAGCTCGGATACCTATAGTGTATACTCCGTAGTGAATGTAGTGTTGTTTACTACAGTACACATAACCTGTGTTTTACTTGAAAACAAATTATTTTTTCGTAATATTTTATTTTATCATTATGACATATTTAATTCCTATCATAATCTGTTCTTTTCTGCATATTACTTTTACAAAATAAGGTCGATGTTTCACATCTGCCAGGCATTCCGTGACGGCTCACATTTTTTTCTAATGAAATACATATTATTCTCAGCTACTGAGTATCTTCGTATTCTAAGATAAAAATAACGGTTGCTTACCACTGATCCGCAAAAAAGTTCATGAGCTTAAATTAATTTTACACTTCACTCGTAACTTGAGTTAAGCGTTAGTACGAAATACAAAATAAGCGCCTGGCCTGGCTTAAAAACTTTCGATATTTCATTATCGTACGTGATGCCGGGGCGGCGCGGCGGGGCGCTAAAAATTTCACAAGAAAAATGAAAACTTTATTGGCCCACTCATCTCTTCGTTGAAACTTGTTCGTAATATTTAAGAGCCAAGTTTTCTGTTGAGAATTCTTAAAAGGTCGTATCTCGACTTTTCGTGGGGTGTGTTCTTTTTTTTTTTTTTTTAACTCTCGTAAAGTTCTCTTCCTGCGATGGATACGCGAGTGTTGCGAAGCGAGCCAAGTTCCTGAGAGTTACCTTCGTGAAGTTTTAAGCTGATAAAACACAAATGAAGTCTCGAGGGTGGGAAGTTTACATTTTTGTACGGCAAACACTTTTTTTGGTAGTTGACCGAGAGCGAATTTGTTCATATTTGACGTAGATAATTGACGGGTAAAGTTTTTTTCATTGGCACATTTCGATATGACCGTGGTTTGTTATTTGTGTCTCGCATTCGCGGGATATTTTACTCCGTACATATAAAAGTCAAACACACCATTTCAACAATATTTATCTATATCACCATTCATCGTCATCATCATTATCCTGCTCATTCACGCAATCCATCCATTTCTTCTTAGGTCTACCTCATCCTCTATATCTTTCCACATTCATAGTTAACATTTTCTTACCAACCTCATTTTCATTTCGTCTCATCACATGTCCATACCATCCCAAACGCGCACTTCTCAGCTTCTCTGTCACAGGTGCCACTTTCAGACTTCCTCTAACATATTCATTCCGTATTCTATCCATTCTCGTTACTCCACACATCCATCGCAACATTCGCATCTCTGCTGCATGCAATCGCCTTTCATCCAATGTGTACAATATTAAAATATAAACCAAAAGTAAGGTAAACAACGCTAGGCACTGGAAGATACAAATTAAAACTCAAATTACGTTTTTACACTCAACTTAAATAGACGCGCGCGAATCTCGTTGCGTGACGTCACGGAACACCTGCGCGTACGGGAACTCCGATCGCATCCGATGACGCCCGAGTGTGAACGAATGTCGCACGCTACGTGACCATTCGCTTCTCTATTAGCCCTGATGGTTCGGCAGGTTATTATAATGGATTTTATGACCTGGTAACTAAGACCTTTAAGTCATGTTTTATTTTAATTTATATTCTTATTTTTATGAAAAACGACAAAATGGAGTGAAATGGAATGAAATGAAATGAAGATGATTAATTTGAGACATTAATCAACTGGGATGAAATTAAATGAAATGAGATGATATGGGATGAAATATAATCGCAGTAAAATGGTGCTCATTTACTGAGATTTTTTCAGTTGACTTTTTGGAGGAACCCGAGAAGTTACGTCCAGCAGCGTTGTTTCATTTTCCCACATTTGTGCCCTTTCACAGATATTAAACAGTTAATAAACCACCGTTATTACACATTTAAACCTGAAGAAACACGAAATAGACAAAATAAAACAAATCACACAACTTCACTCCTCGCGTTCCCACCAAAAAGTCCGATGGTTCGGCAGGTTCTAAATGTGTTGCCATTTATCAAACGCGTCCTCCTATTCACTATGCCTTTGATACTCCTTCAACCATGTCAATTAAAGCATACCTTTGAAGGCAAGAAAAAAATCCCAGAATGAATTAATGCTACTGTTGTGCTGATATCTCACAGAGAGCAATTTTAGGGAATAAGTATAAAATAAACATCCTTTACCCATTAGGCGTCTGGTCAGTATGGCTGACAATACTCTTGGCATAAGAAATATTTTTATTCGGAACTTGTAGTATATTTTATTCTAAAACTATCTCAAAACTATAACGGCTGTCCACCCTGAACTTTCAAACCGGAATGCATTATTGCTTCGCGACAGAAAATAGTACGGATAGCGGTATACACACATGTCCAGGACCCACCAGGCGGCCTATCTTCAGTAAAATACTAAATTGTGTATTTTCATGTGTATTTATATATTATTGCTTTACATGTATATTATATTGTGTGTAATTATGTGTATGTATGTATTTTATTATTTTATACATATGTATGTATATTAAATTTTAGTATGTTTATTTATGCATACAAATTCATATGTAATCTATATAAGTACCTATATTTAACATTATGTGTATTCTATAATACTGAGATGTTACTTTAAGGAAGATTTTTGTTTTGATTTTGTTTTTTTTTTTTGTTTTTTGTTGTTGTTTGTTATTCTTTTGTTAATGCACCTACCATGCATTATCTCTGCACCACCCTATGGTCGACTGGAAGAGAATGCCCATGGCATTAAGTCCGCCTGTGTACAACTTTTGTTTTGGGCATAAGGTATAAATAAATCTATATATATAAAAATTAATTGCTGTTCGTTAGTCTCGCTAAAACTCGAGAACGGCTGGACCGATTTGGCTAATTTTGGTCTTGAATTATTTGTGGAAGTCCAGAGAAGGTTTAAATGGTAGATAAATATGAAAATGATCGGAATTAACAATTTTGATTTCCCTTTCATGTGGCCCCCGTCGGACAAATTCCTTTTGTTTGTTTTAAATTTATTTTATACAAAAGCTTAGGTCTTTTATTTATCGATTGAGGCACTACGAAGTCTGCCGGGTCAGCTAGTAAATAAATAAATAAATAAATCGTTCAGTAACATAATATTTTTGAAATCCAGAAGTGCGTGAAGAATATCGCTCCATCAACACTCGTAATACTTATATCGGTTTCGTTCGTCGGATATCGCATTCGAGATGAATGCGGTCGTATGTCACGCAACGTTTTCGCAAGGCGGGAGACGTGGAAGGTACGCGTCGAGGTTCGGTCTCGGCCCGGCAACCACGCACGCCACATTTGAATGCGGCGTATTAGTGAATGGCTAGATTTATTGCTGCCGTAACGATAGACGTTTCGAGATTTATAGCCGCTTTTCCGGGCACAGTGTATTAAAATTTAGACTGTCTTAAAAATTGTAAAACAATTTAGATTAAATGCGAACGTGTGCTAAAGTACGAAAGATTATCTTATCTTTACTAAATTTAGGGCGTACTCTGAGCCTATATGTGTTACTAGCAGACCCGGCCACACGTTGCTGTGGCTAAGATTTTTGTTCCTAAATAACACGCGGCCGGCTATGCTAATACCAAAAATTGACAAAGTAAGAACAATTGGATTTCACTGTATTGCGTTTACTACGAAATCAATTTTACTTATACTTTAGCCTCAGCAACACGTGGTGTTTATGCCATTAAATTGTAGCTTTTGTGACATGTTGGTATTTTGAACACAGCGCCATCTATGAGATATTGATGTCAGACAGTATTACAATTGTCTGTAAAAACTGATTTAAGGTGCCATCAGTTTTAGATTTATGAAACTTACAATTAATAGCAAAAATCAACATAAGAAATCATTTTATTGTTAATTAATAAATACTGCGACCATTAATCGAAATAAAAACCATCCTTTTTTCAAGTTGGATCAAACTGCATACGGTGTGCAAATTTAATTTAAAATCGGTTAAGTAGTTTAGGAGTCCATCGCGGACAAACAACGTGACACGTGATTTATATATATTAAGATATAATTAATATATTTTATAATATTACTCTCCGACTGATATCTAGTGCGGCCGGTTCATTGCCACCTGCATCCAACGTGACCCAGTGATTCTCACCAGGCTGTCGGTCTATCTGGGAGGTGACCGCCACAAGATGCGCTTTAAAAAATTGACAACTTTTATCAAAATATTATAAAAATCAACCAATTGAGTTTAAAGAGTAGTATAGCCGTGATTAATATTTACGTCATAGAACAACTAAATATCTCAAGGTGAATGACTGAATCCATGCCACTCTCAAATATGTGAACTATGGATGAATAAGTAGTATTTGATGTTAATTAAAAGTTTGGGGTTAAATGCACTAAACAGCACGATAAAGAAAAGTTGTAGTGCTTTGTAACATATCGACTGTGGCGCATTAAAGGTACACTCGCGCACACATGCCGGAACGTAGGTACACATATAAATATATCGGCTGGTGCGGATTCGTTTTCGTGTTTTACGAACGTGTTCGACTGTACGCGCGGTCTTAAAACGTCTCACCACATTTAATGTTACGAAGATTTATTTAATTCGGAAACGGTACTTTTTTTTTTCTTTTCTTTTCTTTCTAAACCGAAGAAAGCACTTCTCACGGAATTCCTCCGTGAATTTATTATGCTTTTCGACGCTATCGGTATTCTTTTTATTTATACGAATGTGTATGTTTCGGGTTTGACGATAATTTATTTACGGCTTCCCTGAATATGCTGATTGATGTGCAGAAAATTTGATGTGCAGGCTTTCTTGTGTAATTATAACTATGTGTAAATATACTGAGACCTTAGAACTCATATCTCAAGGTGGGTGGTGGCATTTACGTTTTAGATGTTTATGGGCTCCAGTAACCACTTAACAGGTGGGCTATGAACTCGTCCATCTAAGTAATAAAACAAAAAAAAACTTGTGGAGGGGCGTATATTAAGCCAATAGCATCCTGCTTATCTGATGTTTATCCATGCCCATACACATCAACAACGTTAATACCGCCACTTACCTTGAGATATGAGTTCCAAGGTCTCAGTTTTTACAGTACAAAGGCCGCCACGCACTTCATACCGAAACACATTTCTGTTCCACGGCAGAAATAGGCAGTGCAGTGGTACCTACCTATGCGGACTCACAAGTCGTCCTACCACCTACTGTAATGTTGGTGGTAGCAGTCATCTTGTAAAGCCTATTGGCTCTTATAATCGCTACACTTACAATTTATTTATTTTCGTTGACCATACTACAGTATGGAGTACGGTACGGCTTTCGGTCAGAGTTAGCAGCTATATTAAAGATAATTTGACGCTAAGGTTCTTGGTGTAATTATTCATGTCTCATATGTGACATGTATATTGTAATTTTTCATAACACAGGAGAAAATACTTGGTAACATTGACCGTGGATTGTGGTGACAAACATTTAGGTTTGGGTATAGGTATAGTATAGGTACAGTTAGGTTTTTTTAGTTTATTTTTTTATTCTATGCTTAATTTGAAACGAATGCGGCGACTGCTCGTAGTGCCAAACCCTACCAAATTGTAATGAACCCGGCCAAGAGTTTGGTAATTAAATTTATATTCGCCAGATGGTAAGGAGGGTTCTTTGTTTCATTAGACGTTCTGTTGGAAATTCGAAACAAATTCTGCGGTCCTAATGAGGCTCGCCGATGTGGTTTTTTTATTTCATTTTTTATTATTTTTATTAGCTAATTTAAATCAGGCAGGATCATGATGATCATCCGTGAGATCTTACGCTGCGCCCTAACACCAAAATTTCTAATATTCCTTTTTACGAAATGCAACAATTCGAATAATATAGACGACGTCCGAACCTTAATTACTATTTAAAACCTCCTCTAATGCTCGTGCTTCAGGGTTATCACCTTGTTCTGATGCACCATGAAAAACCTCTGGATCACGAGTTGCAGATGTATCATAAAAACTATCTAAAATATGGCATGTTGATCCCCGTATACCACAACTTAACATCTAATCCTATAGCGACGCAGTCATGGTTTTTGTTGGGAAGGGAGAGTCAGCCATTTGTACTACATCATTAGGACTGCAAATCTCATTTCCTAGCGGTGGTAATTAGGTTGTGTTTTCCATGGACTTCGATAGCCGCTTAACGTGCAACAAAACCTCGTTTGCTACTTTATAGTATTTAATTTATTCTAGTCGGTTTCATTAAAAAAAAAGATGTGTGGTGTCGTGGGACACCGGATAGGAACGAAGTTCCTTATAATAAAAATATTAATTTTAAGTTCTATTCGAGGTATAAAGAAAATAAAACTGGAGTTTTCACAACAACCCACGGTCATTCGGTAACGTGCGAACTTATTGTGGTACACTTCATTCACGGTTGTTTGCTTATGAGTTAGTGTATTGCGCAAACGAACGCTCTGAGATCGTGGTCAATGAATGATAAAATAATATGTTATATTTTGTACGTTATTACAAAGTTAAGTCGTACACTGTGTGTATTACTAATAAAAATCTTACGTTACGGACGTTTTTTCCCGGTTAGGGTACCCCGCCGCATCGTCCCAAAAGGAACTTCGTTCCAAAAATTTATGCTTTTCAAAAACTTCTTACAGATAGTATTTGTTAAAAAATGTAAAGCAACACAAAAATTATAATTTGCGTAATCACTGGTGGTAGGACCTCTTGGGAGTCCGCACAGGTAGGTACCACCACCCCGCCTATTTCCGCCGTGAAGCAGTAATGCGTTTCGGTTCGAAGGGTGGGGTAGCCGTTGTAACTATACTGAGACTTTAGAACTTATATCTCGAGGTGGGTGGCGCATTTAAGTTGTAGATGTCTATGGGCTCCAGTAACACTTAACATCAGGTGAGCTGTGAGCTCGTCCATCCATCTAAGCAATAAAAAAAAAAAAAATGCTTTTTGCACGAATGACACAGACCCTCTGGTATCATAGTATGCACTGTATTTGTATACCTTTAAAGATTATTATCAAGTATCATACATTTCATTCACCCTTGTTAATTTGCAATTTATCGTAGGCTGTCAAACGAAATATGTACAAACTGAAAACCAATAAAATAATTCCAACAGCAACAACTTAAATTAAACCACTATCGGTCTCGAGGTCATTCTGGAGTCACCTCGACTTGTACTTGACGAAGTAGAATATATTACAGCAAACGTCTGGGCCCTTATTATCTAAATCACATTTTTTTCTCAAATGTAAACACGCCTTTTAGGGTAGTTAGTACCTACCAATAATTAGACGTTTAGGCGTGTGCATATAAACTTGGTTATTTGATAGGAAAAACATAGTTTAAATTCTTGTTCAATTATATATCATATTTTTATAAAAGTTAATTAATGTACAAAGCATTTCGCGGTTTGAAGGGTTGGGACAGCGTAAAACAATGTAATTGAGACACCACAATAGTATATTGCGAGGTGAATTCTCTTTGTCTTCAACTTACCCCACTAGGTGGGTTCGGCACAGCGAATTTTTCTATTCCATTCTCTTCTATCAGTTCAACACTCACTCCTCTCTCTCTCATATCGTCGTTCACACACTCCATCCATGTCTTCTTCGGTCGATCTCTTCCCCCTCTACCTTGCACTACCATTTCCATACATGTTCTAGTCACATGCATCTTCTCTATACGCATCACATGTTCTTACCACGCTAACCGTGCACTCTTTAATTTGTCAATCACCGGGGCTACTTTCACACTTCCTCTGATATATTCGTCGCGAGGTGAATTGAGTGAGCTAATTAGCTCGGCTATCAAAATAAATTAAAAACAGATGTAGAATTCATTGCAGTCCAACTCTATATTAGCGTTAGTCAAGATAGATTTTAAATTAATTTTTAGTATCTGCTGTACCTGGAACGATACCTATATATCTATAATATATTACGAAATTTATCAAGATAGTTTTGGTCAACTCAAAGACGTCCGATTAATTTGAAATTTCATACACGCATCAATGACCGATGATAATATAATATTGTTAATACTTGTACAGTCTATATTAAAAATTAATTTCGTCCAGTGTCCTGATCAGAATTAAACAAAGATTGTTTTTTAGTGCTTCATATATAAGCTATTTTTTTCTTCGAGCTATTTTTAGTATCGAATTAGTACCACTGATTTCACGAGTAAATTTTTTGTTCTTTCAAAAAATATTTTTCAGTATACTTTTCTACTATTCAATCGATGCCCCATTGTCAGTAACGAGTGCTCCAAGCGTTTTAACACATAAAACAGAATATTTATAATCTTGGCGCTTGTTACTTTAAATTTTTCCTCTTCAAAACGTTTAAGCGCGCAATGTCTCCTACAATTCCATTATACATGGCAATATTTACGGGTCTATCCAGGTAAAGCGGGCGATTTTACGTCCCGTCCGTAAATAATATAATGTCACCGTTGGATTTAGTACCGCAGACGAGACAAAGGGAAGTGTGCTCAGAATTATGACCCTCACGGCTCTTTTTTGTTTGTCTGCTGTCCTTTGTTATATTATTTTTTTATATTAGATTTTTTGTGTAGTATTTTACACCGAGGGGCCCAGGTGTCGGGTAAAGTGACGCTGCTCCTCCATCTCGGTCGGTAAGTGTCACTCTTAATGTTTGTTGCATATTTCTTATTTACGACATTTTCATTATAATTTTGTCGTTTTTTTTTTATTCTAGAGTTCAGGATTTAGCCTGCCTGTCCCAAGTGGCAGCTTCTTTCATTTCGGAGAATGTCGATCATCCAGATTTCACGAATTGCTTAAAACCTCTTTTGTCTAAGGTGACATTTCGTTTATTTTATGTTTTTTAAGTGGCATGAAGAGTTCTCTGTAGACTTGCCAAAAGTTATTGGCAGCCTTCTCTAATAAATTTCCTTTGATCAAATTCCTAACTCTCTGGCATGTTTACATGCTATAAGTGTAAATCGGATCTCTTCAGACGGCGATCACCTTCCATTAGGTGTGTCGTAGACCTTTGACGGACACCGCAGCGTACCAACTATATAGAATATATTTTTCAAACGAACGCTGTTTGTTGCTCACTAAACCAACAGCCTAAGTGTTGTAAAATGCTTTAAGCAAAATATCTTGAAGCTACTTTTAGAGCGATTTCAGTTTTGAGCTTTCTCTTTTGATTGCTAATTATCGTTCCATCAGCAGTTATTGTCCAATTTTACATCTCCTGGGAGTTTAAAGTCATCCCCGATGCAATTTGACAACCTTGACAAAGCCTAGTTAATATGACAACCTATGGCGTACCGTACCAATTACAAGTATAATATATGGAGATATAATAGATGTAACTATACTTGAGACCTTAGAACTTATATCTCGAGGTGGGTGGCGCATTTACGTTGTAAATGTCTATGGGCACCAGTAACCACTTAATACCAGGTGGGCTGTGAGCTCGTCCATCCATCTAAGCAATAAATAAAAGAAGTGGTATTAAAAAAATTAATCAAATCTTTTTTTGAAAAATGATAGTATATGGCCGTAAGGTCGTACTTATTTTTAAATTGAACGCATACTGACTTGATGCCTGTAGAGAAATGAAAGGTCTTCGAAATCGGATCATTGCTCTTACTTGGAACTATCAATCAAAGCTATAATTTATTAACGTTCAGTAAATACCTGATTCAGTAATTACCTAATTTCTAGTCTTCAATATTTAAAGATTCACGTACTATTTAATTATCAAACGTTTATACTGAAATAAATAACATGAACTTGAAAAGCAATCACGAATTAATTTTGCGCATATCCAGTTCATACAACATTTAGTTCGTTCGCTCGCAATAGTTCGTTTGAGGCTAGAACATTCCGGAATGTTCGTAAATTTGATTTTAAAATACGAATAACAAGATTTGCGTCTATCTAAAGGTTTGCTTCGTGCACCGCCCCGGAGATTCCTGCCGATAAATAATAATAAAGGAATTTCGCAGTCCGGAATTTAATTACGCCTAACAAGTTGTCTGCATCACGGCACTAAACGCTTTCCAGTACTGTTGTTCGTAGGAATGTTATTGTTTCATTGTCTACTTTTTTGTCTGTGACGCGTAGTATTTTAATTTGAAATTGTCTACGATAAAATTGCTTATGCACGTTTTTAAAATCGGATTTTTATGGCGTTATGCATTTTGGAACGAAGTTGCGGTGACGATGCGGATGCCCTAACCGGGAAAAAACGTCCGTAACGTAAGATTTTTATTAGTAATGCACACAGTGTACGACTTAACCTTGTAATAACGTACAAAAAATTACATATTTTTTTATCATTCATTGACCACGAACTCAGAGCGTTCGTTTGCGCAATACACTAACTCTTATGCAAACAACCGTGAATGAAGTGTACCACAATAAGCTCGCACGTTATCGAATGACCGTGAGTTGTTACGAAACCTCCAGTTTTATTTATTTATATCTTGAATAGAACTTAAAATTAATATTGTTATAATAATGTACTTCTTCCTCTCTGGTGTCCCACGACACCACACATCTTTTTTTTAAATAATAATATGACTATGCAAGTGTTAGAAACTGTAGGTTAGGTTTTCAATATTTTAACTGAGAAGTACCAAACAAAAGCCGGAAAAGTATGAAGATTTTCATTATTTAAGGAAACCCTCGGAAACTTCAATAAAAATCGAACTTTTCTCGTTATTTATAATAATTTTCAGGTGGATAAACAGAAGTGCCGCGGGTTTTAAAAGCTCTCGTACAAAATTTATTATGATCTATCGATTTCCGAGCGTTTTCTCTTCATAGAGGGCGGACCTCATCCCCTTTTATAACCTCGGATGGAACTTTGGCTAACTCGCAAGAAATTATGTCGCAAGTTCGTACTTTCTGCCCACCGTATAAAAGTTATTTACTACCCGACTAAGACTTTAAGCAGGGAAATGAAGACGTGGATCATTTTGGACCCTTTTTTAGCGCTTTGTGTGATTTTGATTTCCTGCTGAACAAACCTTACGACTACATAAATATAATTTTATATTCATTATACAATATAATTTATATAGTTTCTCTCTAAAACGATTATAATTCGTACATCAGTCAATAATTTGTACCACATGATGATTGCTTTTTTTTATTGCCTTTTTCTGGCAGACGAGCATACGGCCCACCTGATGGTGAGTGGTTATCGTCACCAATAGACTTCAGCAATGCCAGGGGCAGAGCCAGGCCGCTGACTACCACTTAATACTCTCCACAAGCCTCGCTTGGAGAAGGACGTGTCATAGCGCTCGGGAAACGCCGTAGAGGGACTTGTACTATGAGGGTCGTGGTAATTGTAAAGTAATGAGCATATTGAATATGTTTCAATGGGGATTAAGGTATCCCGTGTACTCTGGTATCAATCGATTCATACTGCATCTAGATGAGTTCAAAGATGTCATTCTCTAATTCTACGTCGAGCCGCGAATCGAGTCGAGTGCAGTTTTATATTACGTGTGACTGATTATTTCTATGATTATTCTGATTATATATTAATAACAACACAAATTTAAGAAGTAATCATGGAAAAAAGGGTAATATTTTAAATGAACTATCCAGTGTTATATTTCTCACTTGTACACAATAGCTTTAGAATTCATTTTTATTTTTGGACAGTACTCTGACGTACGTACCGCATATTTTTATGTTCCGTCATAAAATACAAGTAGTCATACGCGCCAGTCCAACAGTTGAGTGCTGATATTTCGCGAAGAATATATTACATTTTCCCGCATAACGAGTAGGGTTGTCACTCTTGTTTGCAACTTCGTTTACGGCCGGTTTCGTTTAGATTTGCTTTTCAGAGAACTTTCTAGGAAACTATTACAGTTAGTTGGAAATACAGGATGTTCCATAAATTTATGAAACGGTGACAACTGACTGCCGTACAGAAAGAAAATCAGTGGCGTTTGTGTAATTAAAACTAAAGTCATGAAACCCTAAGATGATTACTTTCTTTTGTCACTTCAACTACGGTTACACACACATACACAGAAGAGACTAATTTTATTTTAAAATGTTCTAAAAAACTTAAATTACTCTTGCCCGCATTAAAAAGAGGCCAGTTGGTAAAATATCTACAAATTTATTTTTAAAAACCTAGGTGGACACAGCTAGCTTTAGATGGAGATTGCCAAGTATTTAAAATTTCTTGACAGATTACCGTAAAATATTAGGTATTGTCTTTTTAGTCGACACAATACTGGTGGGTGTTTGTTACCATGGCATTTAGGA
Organism: Bombyx mandarina; assembly: GCF_003987935.1. Next base: position 2,547,126 of record NW_021011511.1, read on the forward strand.
CACTATGGTTTCCGTTGATGATTTATCGGCTTATGGCTCTAAAATAATAAGCAAATGCAAATTATGCACTTATTTGTACACCTTATTTGTTCAATACTGGTTTTTCTCTTCTGTATTGTAAGGAGATCCATCCCTTGAAAATTCCTATATTTTTAAGTCGTATTCTCTAAAGTTGAAAGTTGAATTTAAGTAAACATAAAACAGTTCAGCTACGTAAATGTGGCAATTTACAAAAGGAAAACTTCTACGAATATAATATGTGTTATGAACTATATTTTGTGAAGTGTTTGATATTGTTTTGCGTTGACGTAATCTATGATGCGGAAATTTAAATGAATAAAAGTTGCAGGTTTTATTTTAAATATTATTTTAATTTAAATTGTCACCCCTGATCGAGTAACAACCCTTTTCTTGAGACGGTCCACATGGGGCGTTAATCAAAAAAGGTTGAGTGCCTTCATAACGCGGTTTGGGAGGGATTTCCTCTTTCCTTACAGAATTTTTGGCTGCTCCCAGCAATAAATGTCAATTACAGTATACTATGAAAACGTAGTAGCTCCGTTGGAAAGCTCTGGGCTATGAAAAAATGTGGCACGTTTCCTTCCTGTGGCTATTTCATATTTATTTTGAACAAAATTGAGTAACTCGGTGGGGCAGTAGTTCTCACTTCGGCCAAACATTACTGTACTGATGAACAGATTTGTTTATCTAATAATAAATAATAAATATAATAATAAATATAAATAAATATTTACTTACAGTCACGCCACTTTAACTGGTCCCGTGATAAGTTCGTAAAGAATTTGTGTTACAGGTACCAGATAACGGAAATAAATGTAAGATTTTTATTATACACATACACATATTTAATATACATCCATAACCCTGGAAAATACATTTATATTTATCATACAAATATCTTCCCTTGGCGGGATTCGAACCCGCGACCCCCTTGTGTAGTGACCATGTCACTTACCACTACACCAGACGGCCGTTTATCTGGGTGTTTATTATCTATATATGTCTATATTAAAACGTAATATATATATGTATCTCAGTCTCTAGTACATATAACACAGGTAATCCTAATTTGGGTCCGGATGACGATGAGTGATTTGTTCCCAGTTATTAAAAAAAAACTACAGTATTTACGCATAAGAATTGAAGTAAGGATTTCCATAGATTTTTTTTGTTTCATAGATGTGTGGACAAATTAACAGCACACTTGGTGTTGAGTGGTTACAGGAGCCCATAGACGTCTACAACGTGAATACCGCCACCCACCTTGAGATATAAGTTCTAAGGTCTCAGTATAGTTACAACGGCTGCCCCACCCTTCAAACAGAAACGCATTACTGCTTCATGGCAGAAATAGGCAGGGTTGTGGTACCTACTCGTCCTACCACCAGTAATTAGGCAAATTATAATTTCGAATGCATACAAAAAAAATCTGAAGTTTGATCAAGTCAATATTATCAACAACAACAATATCATTATCTCCGTGAGATGTTGTTTTTAAATCTACTCGTTGGGTTAACAAAATAATGTTCGATTGTCGGTATTTTTCCATTAGAAATACAGTGTTTGGTTTCTCCGAGCAGTAAACGTCAGATAGCGTGGAAAACTTCGGCCAAAATAATGTGAAGTGAAAAAGTTGTATCCATTGAAAAGATTTGTAATGAAATTGTATGAGCTCTATGTATTTATGTACATATATTTTTTTTATCGCCCTTGTAGGCAGACGAGCATACGGCCCACCTGATGGTGAGTGGTTACCGTCGCCCATGGACTTCAGTAATGCCAAGGACAGAGCCAGACCGCTGACTACCGCTTAATACTATCCACAAGCCTCGTTTGAAGAAGGACATGTCATAGCACTCGGGAAACACCGTGGATGGGGCTCATTCCATTGTCATGTCTAATTATGCCATATATATGCCATATATTTCATGCATATTAATATATTTATTTTAAGATTTTTTGACGTTTGTTAACGTTGACATAATAATGTCTAAAAAGAGCTATAATATACTCGTATTTAGCGATTGTGCTATCCGTATAATGGAATTTTTTTTAGGTTTTAAATTATCATCTTTAAAATAATAGTCAAAGACGAAGTACATTTTTTTACTATGTTTGATGAACCATTTTTTTTTGCGATAGTAGTTATCGACGAACTTTATTGTTTTCATTATTTTTTCGTCGACTCAGCTTGTCAATTTTTTTTACTGTTATTTCTCTGTTTATGCATAGGATCACAACCATAATTTTTATATAAACCTCTTTAAGAAAATATTAACCCTCAAAAATACTGAAATCGCTATCCGTATCACATTAGAACCATTTAACATTTTAAACTCAAAAGTTTATCTGGATTATCTACGAGTATTTAATAAATATGTGTATATCGATAATATATATATCCAATCTTACGTCTAGGATAACAAGAAGTATTTTGGACGGTACAGTCGTTCGGGAAAATTATTAGCAGAGAAAATCACGGATGTAACATCGTAGCCTAATAAAAATAAAAGTAGAATTTACGTATTTGGAGCCCATATGATCAGCCAGGTACTAACAATCCATCTATTTCCACCGCATTACGGTCATATAATAAGTTCCAATTTTAAAGGTCGTATGGCCATTATGTGTACATGATAAATACGACACTAAGTCTTTAGGCTTCAACAATGTTTTAACATCAGATGGACCTTCAACATATCTTTTTTTTTATTACCCTTGTTGGCAGACGAGCATACGGCCCACCTGATGGTGAGTGATTACCGTTGCTAATGGACTTCAGCAATGCTAGGGGCAGAGCCGAGCCGCTGCCTACCGTTAAGTACTCTCCACAAGCCTCGTCGTCTTTGTATTGTCAGAATAACTTCAAATTTGTCTGAATAAAAAAAAAAATACATTTCAATTATTTCAATTATTATTATGACAACAGTGCTACATAGCTTTACACGTCGTTTTGAATTAAAAACTGGGGTACAGTCTTATGATGCTCTTGTGACATCCACATCAAGGAGATTAGTGAAAAATATAAAATGGTAGCTGAAGATTACTGGTGGTAGGACCGCTTGTGAGTCCGTGCGGGTAGGTACCACCAGCCTGCCTATTTCAGCCGTGAAGCAGTTATGCGTTTTGGTTTGAAGGGTGGGGCAGCCGTTGTAACTATACTTGAAACCTAAGAACTTATATCTCAAGGTGGGTGGCGCGCTTACGTTGTAGATGTCTATGAGCTCCAGTAACCACTTAACACCAGGTGGGCTGTAAGCTTGTCCACCCAAATAAGCAATAAAAAAATATATTACACCCAATGGCATTTAAAATATACCTTCGATGAATTTAAATCAATTCAAGATGTCGGCCGTTCTTCTTCTCGATGCTGAATTATCACGATGTCGGTATTTTTACTCTTCCGAGGGTGTGGGGGGGGCGGCGGGAGAACACGCAAGCCTCTGTTAGGGCTGCGTAGCTAGCCCTGTGAACACACAGGTGTTGCTATCAATATAACCGTTAGCTTTGTACTGTCCGAATATTCACCAGCGTATAATGCCACGGTCATTGCTAATTGTATGAAAAATAACGATTTCTTCGATCTAAAACTACACATACATATTATTTTTTCTATTGTCCGCACCGATATATAATATATATCATAAGCTGTGTACTACTTTTAGCTATTAACCGTTAAATTTTTAGAGTTCATCAGAATATGTCCACTACTTTTTGCATGGATCCACCCATCCTCACAAACTTTCGCATTCATAACATTAAGAAGATTTTTCTGAGACCATTGTTACTTTACAATATAATATAGGCTTAAGGCTCATGTGTCAAGGTGGTTCATCGACCTCAAATGGCATTCACATTGTGATTTCTATGGTTTAGGGTAACCACTTAATATTAGGTATATCGTGAGCTGATTTACCCGTTTTTACAACAACAAAAAAACTAATTTAATTTATAAATTTGTTTATCTTGTTTTATATATAAAAGGAGCCTTGAGGAAATTCTATATATGGTCTGGTCTATAGGTTGAAGATTTGTTGTATGAAGAATTTTTACAGATGGCTTAAAAATACTTATGGAAAAATTTTGTTTACGGATGAGAAAATTTTTACAATTGAGCAACATTTTAACAAACAAAATGACCGTATTTATGCTCAAAGCTCTAAGGAAGCTTCCCAATTAGTCGACAGAGTGCAACGTGGGCACTATCCGACTTCAATGATGGTTTGGTGGGGTATTAGCTACGAAGGAGTGACTGAGCCATACTTTTGTGAAAAAGGTATCAAAACATCGGCACAAGTGTACCAAGATACCATTCTTAAGAAGGTAGTGAAGCCCCTTAACAACACCATGTTCAATAGTCAAGATTGGTCCTTCCAGCAAGACTCATTAAGAGAGTTATCACTCGGCGCCAGGTCATAAAGCTCGGTCTACGCTTGCTACGCTCGGTCTTGGTTGGAAACGAACGTTTCGGACTTCATCAGAGCTGAAGACTGGCCGTCGTGTAGTCCTGATCTTAATCAGCTGGATTATGATTTATGGTCAGTTTTATAGAGTACGACTTGCTCTAAACACCATGATAATTTGGAGTCCCTAAAACAATCCGTACGATTGGCAGTGAAAAATTATCCCATGGAAAGAGTGCGTGCTTCTTTTACTTTAGCTTTTTATACTTTAAATTGTTTTATATTTATGTATTGAACTAACACACTGTAAAAGTAATAAATGTTATTTGCAATCGAATTTTTTTTAATTTTTTTTTGTAACTGTATTTATGGCCAGACTAAGTAAATAAAAATACCTTTCTATTACAATTGCAAGATTGCACAACCCTAACCTGGCTAGCCGGTTGAATTATATTGTTATTTCGGTACGAACGGGAATCGATCGCTGGTCTCTCGGGAGTGAAACGGTTACAACGTTGATATCTTAATGGAACTATATGGATTGGTTCGTTCACTGTTGTTCGTCAATTATTTTAATTAACCATCAACGTGCAATAAAAATATTTCTCAACGTTCGCCCTATAAATAATATAATAAAACAGAAACTCTTGAGAAATGTGTAGATAAATGCATTTTGTTGAAAGGGTGGTTGGTTAATTTTAAGTGAAAGTCGACCTTAACACATTTAGTAATTAAGTCGGATTTCATGTGCGATTTGTTGCAATAAGTGATGAATGCGTAAGTAATTCCTAAGAATTTGTGGTATATCTAATCTCATTGAATGAGCTCATGAACTATTATAAAATAATTAATTCTTAAGGATTATGAATAGTTGAATTTCAATTTTTTTTTCATCACATTTCACACATTAAATTGTCATGGTCCACGGTCCTCGATAAATCTACAAAGTTTGAATGAAATCTGGCCGTTTAAAGTGGGTCATAATCGCGTCTAAAGGAGTTAGTTACAAGCATACAAACATACATACAAGTGAAGCTAATATAAAGCGCGTAAAAAGAAAACATTATAGACTATGTCAACGAACGCCAATGATTGGCCCTCTTGATGCGAAGTTATTCAAAACATAGCTTCAATTTAAAAAAAAAAACGTGAGAAAAAGGAAAAACACTTTCCCAAATAGTTTTTATTTTTATTTTTCGTCAATACAATAACAATACGTCATGTACGACAACATCAATCGTTGCTAAAATAAATATCTCGTTCCACACGGAACCAAAATATTAGCAACACAATTATGCAAGGGATAACAATCAAATGAAAATTAAACCCGGCATTCGGAATCAACACGACGATTTATCATTAATTATTCATTATTTATTCATTAACGCGTGACCTGCTGACTTAATGACGACAACACAGGGGCGTTTAATATCTCGCTAGTTACGTGGTTCAATTAAAGATTTTGATATGTTTATTTATTTATTTTTAAGCAATTGCAGCTTGCAGCAATTGATAATTAATATATTTATTTATTTATAAGCATTTTTTGCGTTATTTTTGTTTTAATGCGATTATCTTTATAAATTACAATCATATTATGATGAAGAGAGCTTAGAAAAAAATGTTTTTCATCGAAGAATGTTAAACTTAAATACATGTTACTGTGAAAAGCATGCGAGCCGATATGAACACACTGAAACCTTCGAATTTGTTGTATCTTAATTAACTAAAATATACAAAATTTCAATGACTATCTCTGCCAATAAATTCAGCACACACACACATACACTCTATCTGTAATTCAATTTCTCACGTATACCAAACATATCGCAGTATCAAGATTTGCCACGTACTGTTTTCAATGTTTCTGACACTGCAAAATAGTGTTCTTATAATGTTGAACGCCAAACTAGAAACTATGTTTAGCTCAGTGGGCCCCGGCGAGGACTCGGAGACTGCCAATAAATCGGATGCACGACGGACACATTGTGACTGCCATTTGACATCTCTCTGAAAATAATAAGTAGTCACTGTTTCCGTAAGTCGCCCATTATTTTTAAGTTATTTCTTGACAATACTTGCGAAAAAACACGTTAACGGCTTTTGGACGATTCTTGATATATTGGTGCGGATTCGGGGGCAGTATGCCGTAGACACATGGTGTTCGTTATGGCGTTCAACGTGTGAACATTAAATAGGAACATATTGACGTAACAACGTCTTATAATTCGATGGAGCCGGCTGCACGCACGAAAAAACATGACTCATGCGACGTTACCTCGCTCTGAGGCATATTTTCTCATGACGTTGTCACGTTCAACTATCGTCAGTAAACCGACTTTACAGACAACAGATTTTTTAACCGCGTATGTGTATCCGAGCTTAAAGTTCAACGTATGATTTTTTAAAAAAAGCAGTCTCCTAGTGACTTTGTCTGCATAACCTTTGTTTGACAGTTTGAAAATGCCTTAGGCACTAAGTCCGCTAAATTATCAAAATACATTTTTTTTTATTGCTTAGATGGGTGGACGAGCTCACAGCCCACCTGGTGTTAAATAATTACTGGTGCCCATAGACATCTACAACGTAAATGCGCCACCCACCTTGAGATATAAGTTCTAAGGTCTCAGTATAGTTACAACGGCTGACCTACCCTTCAGACCGAAACGCATTACTGCTTCACAGCAGAAATAGGTAGAGCGGTGGTACCTACCCACGCGGATTCGCAAGAGGTCCTACAACCAGTAAAAAAGTGCATAAAGCGTAATAAAAATAATAACCATTAAGTCACACATATTATTATGGTTTTGACCTTTATTAACTTCTTGACATGGCAATTATGTTGCTGACGTGTGATTTTCAGCTGCGTGCTCGAATACCAACTTAGCTTAATTAGAAAAAACTAGAGATCCCGCAGTAGTCGAAATTCGACTATAATTAATTGGAATTGTAAGTTTGTACACTACTATGATTGTATTTTCTACTTCTATAATCACAAATCTCGCCAAGACTACACTATAGAAAAATATTAATAAAGACAAACAATATTTAATCTATTCTCAATTTGACCACAGACGTCAAGAACAAAAGTTTGACAATAAATAGTATGCATGCGTGTGTGCGTGAAATGCATGGTATGTAGTGTGTGTCATGTTTTCTTTATTGATTTAATGTATCTTTTATGCATTATTTAAAAAAAATATTAGTTTTCTGCACTTCTTCTCTACATTCTCTATAAGTGTGCAAAATTTCATACTTCTCCATCCGCGCAATATTCGTAAAAAGGGATACAAAGTTTTTGCTTCACGTTTTAATATATAGATAACCATTAAGTGACACATATTATTATGGTTTTGACCTTTATTAACTTCTTGACATGGCAATTATGTTGGCGACGTGTGATTTTCAGCTGCGTGCTCGAATACCAACTTAGCTTAATTAGAAAAAAATAAACTTGACTCTTTTAATGCTTAGCTAACGAAACCGTTTTTCTTTTGTTTCAGGTGCATTGCATTTCTCGTGAAACTCTAACATAAATTCAACAAGCACCGATAAGTATGCAAAGTGAAATTCCATGTTCTCTGATTAGAGAATTGTTGTTTTTTTTTTTTTCTTATTCTTTGAAAATGAACGAAATACGCAGTCACAAATGGAAGTGGCTGTCTTATTTTTCGAAGAAATGTTTTACTCATATCTATAATGTTTTTTCGCAATGATCTGTTTTTTTTTTTTGCTTTGGTATATGTAATTCGGCTACTATTAGTGTTATCAAAGCTTTCTAGTTTTTTTTGTTACTTTATGTTTGTTGAAAATATTTTTAAAACTCTGAATTGCGGAAATGTTTCCCAGCAAAAATGAGTGCGTATAGATGCATCTGCTAGAAAAACAAACAAAACAGGGTTTAAATTTTCCAGCAAATGGTCCAGCGCTGGCTTATTCAGTTCTTTAATGATTGGATGTTTTGGCTTGATGATTTTTCAACGAAGACTTTTTTCCAAATTTTTATACTTTTTTTTTATTATTGCTTAGATGGGTGGATGAGCTCACAGCCCACCTGGTGTTAAGTGGTTACTGGAGCCCATAGACTTCTACAACGTAAATGCGCCACCCACCTTGAGATATATGTTCTAAGGTCTCAAGTATAGTTACAACGGCTGCCCCACGCTTCAAACCGAAACGCATTTCACGGCAGAAATAGGCGGGGTGGTGGTACCTACCCGCGCGGACTCACTAGACGGTCCTACCACCAGTAAACTAGAGGTTATAATAAATTTTAATTCGCATAATAACTTTTTTACTTATTTAAATCTATTACGTTGCATGTAAAACGCGAACTAATTTAGTCTCATTACAGGGATAAATTAGTTTTGTAATGGCCATTAAATACGATCGAGGTGAATGTTGTTATCCGAACGCTCGACCATTAAAACTTGACCATGCAATAGTTTAAGCGATGCTGTTCGCAGTTAACTTCGTATTTATGACTCGACTCTATGCTATGGCTTTATCTCTCTTGTTATTGTGGCGAAGTTTGTATATTGAATGTTTTAACTTGGCCTTTGTCGTAACATTCTATAACAATATTCTCTATTGTGTCCGCCTTGCTCCATTAGTTTAGTCGTGATGATATTAAAAGAAATATTTTCATAGTGTATTTACTAAATGAATAAGGTGGTGTTTTTTACATATATTTCTGGGTCTGCGGAGGGACTTCGGTTCCCTCTGTATTTTGTACCGTATGTTCCATGGGAAGTGCTCTGAGGATTTGTTCGAGATGATACCGGCATCTCGTTTTTACCATCGCACCGCCCGCCACCGGAGTAGAGTTCATCCATACTACCTGGAGCCACTGCGGTCATCCACAGTGCGTTTCCAGAGGTCTTTTTTGCCACGTACCATCCGGCTATGGAATGAGCTCCCCTCCACGGTGTGGCTCTGCCCCTGGCATTGCTGAAGTCCATGGGTGACGGTAACCACTCACCATCAGGTGGGCCGTATGCTCGTTTGCCTACAAGGGCAATAAAAAAAAATAGCATACCAGATATAAATATTTAAACGGAATTGTGACCCGTATTATTCACAATGGAGATTATTAGCAGCCAAACATTGAGTAGATACTCTAAATTCTTCGTGTCACATACTATCAGAGAAATTAGAACATACCAGGTGGTTGAGTACACTAGCAAGAACAAGAATTAGAGCCACGCGGGATATTATTATGTTCAAAGAATTACCAAAATCAATTTATTACCTTCGTGAAAAATTATCTCTTTCTATTTCGCGCATTCTCATCTAATCATCTATTTCTTGCCTCTTGGATATTTACAATTTGGAACACTTTAAAATTAATGAAAGAAGTACAACTAAACAATTGTTACCCATAAAAGGCGAGCTAATTTATTCATAAAAGAAGAAATAGTAGCTACAATAGTATTATTAGGTGATCTACGTTTATCTTATTAAAGTCGTCGCGGTGAACTGGGCTGGTGTTCGAATCCCGTAGGCGAGTACAAAATATTCTAATGTCACCGTACTTAACTCAAGTTCACGATGGAATTACATCGTGTAATAAAGAATAAATCAAACTCGCAAAAAAATAATTTGCCTAATTATTTTTACGGTAGGCAGCGGCTTGGCTCTGTCCCTAGCATTGCTGAAGTCTATGGGCGACAGTAATCACTCACCATCAGGTGGGCCGCATGCTCGTCTGCCTACACGGGCAATAAAAAAAATCAAACATAGACCTCAATACTTCAATTCTCAAGGTGGTTGGCGTTATTCACGTTGTGACGTCTATAGTTTAACCTAAATCCAGGTGGACCGCTTGAGCTTGTACATCATTCTAAGCAATTAATAAATTACTTTCTACATATCGACGGATGGAAAGCTATCTGGTTTAAGCGATATTTTGCTTAATACATGACATTTAACTTTGCAACTAAAGGTCCGTTTTATTTGGTATCAGTAGTCAACAATACGATGTTTTTAATTGAACTTCAAAATTAATTTTTCCCCATTCAAATAGCTGAAGAAGTTTTTTTGTTAGGATATTTTTTTCCAAATTTTTATACTTGCAATGATGGGTGAACGAGCTCACGGCCCACCTGGTGTTAAGTGGTTACTGGATCTCATAGACATCTACAACGTAAATGCGCCACCCACCTTGAGATATAAGTTCTAAGGACTCAAGTCTAGTTACAACGGCTGCCTCACCCTTCAAACCGAAACGCATAACTGCTTCACGGCAGATATAGGCAGGGTGATGATACCTACCCGTGCGCACTCACAAGAGGGCCTACTACCAGTATTTGAACAAATTATAATATTGCGGGTTTGATTTTTATTACACGATGTTATTCCTTCACCGAGGAAGTCAATCTTGAACATTTGTTAAGTACGTATTTCATTAGAAAAATTGATAGTCCCCTCCGGTATTCGAACACCGTTGCTTGCAGATACGAATGCACCGGACGTCTTATCCAGGAAAAATGGCTCTCCTATAAAATTGCAAAAATGTCCCTTTCATCAAATATCTTTTCACCCCTCGATATATTATGTATGTTTATATTTGACTAGCGACCCGCCCTCGCTTCGCTTCGGAAACTGTAATTTATTATTGACATCTCCACTATTTAATGGATGTTATTATACATATAAACCTTCCTCTTTAATCACTATCTCTTAAAAAAAACCGTATCAAAATTCGTTGCGTAGTTTTAAAGATTTAAGCATACATATGGATATAAGGACAGAGAAAGCGACTTTGTTTTATACTATGTAGTGATATACATAGATCGTTTACATGTAACAAATTTCTCACGCTTTGACACAAATTATTGGATTACATTTTCCGAATTATTAGTCGAATAATAAATTTTGCATTTCCAATTACGACTAGGACCCGTTTTCGGAGTTCCCGGAGAGCGCGGCGGCACCGCGGGCGTCACATTTCACGAGGGTCCGAAAACCAACAAATTATACCCGGTGGGCCAACCAACATAATTACTGTAATTCGTTCGCACACTTTACTGTGGCCCTTATAAGGGTTGGCTTTGAGGGCGGACTCACCTGATTTACTGCTCGCAACATATTGTTTTCTTTTCACGTTACGCAATAATTGATGCAGTTGTAAAAGGTTTTGTTAATCTTGCTTATTTTTAATACGCTTTTATTAGCATCAGACGTATGTATGTTAGTATGTAACCGGAATCTTTGAACATGATTTTGACCCTCTTCAAAACGTCGGATTAACTCGAAATTTGGTATACTTATTAAGGACCAATGACAATTCAATATTTAAAAAAAATAAAAAAGAATATGGAAAAAATTGAAATTCAACTAAAAAATGAAAAATAAACAATAGTTTCAAAAAACTAACAAAATACGCTTTTATAGAAAATCCAACTAAGAAATAGAAAATAAATTTTAATAAATTTGAATTAAAAACAGTGTAACAAAAAATGATTTTATTGTAAAAAAAAGCAGTAAAGGAGACCAGAGTCACATACCAGAGTCACATATCCAAAAAATTGTCGGGTCGAAAATATACTGTTAACAAAATTTTTTTCGTTTTTCACGAGTTGTAGACATTAAGACGTTTCCAACCCTTTACAGTTCTAAAATAATTCGTCCGTGACTATGAAAACTGTAAAGTATACGAAAATTAGAAAATAATATATAATGACATTAAAATCGTCAGATCAAATCTTAAAAGTAATCTTAATTAATTGTCTATTATTTATTTATCTATGCGTTTGAGCACGTTAGTTTCCCTAAAGTTTAATAGGTTTGGATGAGTCTTTCAATGATTTGTATTCACATATGAACTTAAATTATAGTCATATTTATTTTCATGCAATAAAATAACGCAAAACCATAGATTTATTACTAGTGAAGTATACAATATTAAATACTAATATAATATACTTACTCTATACTAGCATAGTATACTAGTATTTTTAAAACTCTATTAAAATAAAAATCATGATACTCTTTTCTTCTTCATTTTATTATTAAAACCAATATTAAACCGTAAAACTAGTTTTAATTTTATCGTAATAATAAATCGAAAACTAGTTCCCCGCTGCAGATGAAAGGCTTAACACGTTCAAGATAGAATAACCCAATGAAACCCTAAAAGTTCTAACCGTAATGTTTACCCTCGAGACGTCGGGAATGAGAGTACGAGGATCGCGAAATCCCACACTGTGTAGTCGAATCACTACTAATTGTTGTAGCCTAGCCACAGTTGAAAACGGTTGCAGCTAGACAAGTCCGTTGTTTTGAATAAAATTTCCACACTGTGCAGTCGAATCACTACTAATTGTTGTAGCCTAAACACAATTAAAAACGATTACAGCTAGAGAACTCCGGTGCTTTGAATGAATTTTTGTAGGATTATGTGGCCCGATTAGCACAGAGTATTTATTGTTAATAATAGGGGAATTAGGGATGAGGGGGCAGAAAAGAATTTGAAAATGAGAAAGATAGTAAGAAATATAATATAATTTCATCACTGTATATGAGTTTATAGAATAAAGTAGTAGTACCCTGATGAGGCCCTGATGGCGTGCCTAAATTCCCGGATGTCCAGTCGAACAAGCCATTATTGGCATGGTATCCTTTCATCGATTTATTGACTTACATTCGTGTCATCTTTCTTAAATAGCGTAGTGAATTCCTTAAAAAGCTAAAATAACCGCTTATTACTAGCTTGGTGAGCGTTTGCACTGCTTCAATTCAACAATAAAGTACTAAATGAATTCTACAGATGAACAGAATGCAATTATTTTATTAACAAAAATAATTATGTGTTACAGTAAAACCAAATTGTATTTTTTGAAAAAGTTTATCTCATTAAACAAACACAATCCATGTGACATTTACAAATTATTTCAATCTATTTTGTTTTAATTTCAATTATATTACGTAACGTTTTTTACTCTGCGCCAAAAACAGTAGTGCATCGTGCCACGAAGTACATATGTATTATATTCGAGAACACTAGCGGTTCCCCCTGCTTTCTCACATTTCTTACATCATTAAGCTGACACACGTTCTCGCCGATGTTGTATTCAAATTGAAAATATTACTTTGCTACATTAGTTTTTTTCTGTTTTCTTTTTTGCGCACAGAGAGTGGCATTTTGTTTTTGTAAATGAGACGACAGAAAAACAGTATTCTCTGATTGTGATATTGAAACTTATGTGTTCTATTTTAAGTCTGATAATTGCCTGATTTGTATTATATTATCAGATGTTTATTATTTTGAGTCAATTGTGTGCAGACAATTGATGATTCCGTGTGGTGTTAAAAAGTTAACGGAGCCATCTTTTGAACCAAAAGTTTGCAATGTCGATTGAATTCCAAATACAGCTTTGATGATAAATTAAATAACGAAATTGATATCTTAGACCGATTACTTTTAACGAAAAATAAATATTAATGATTTTCATATTTAGAATTATAAATTTTTAGTGTTTCATTTAGGTCAATCAAACTGAATACTAATATTAGGTATAATTTACATGCGAAATTTCCGTTCAGTATATAGAAAGTTAAAGTATTTTTTTGTAAATCTATGTTTTTCTATCAATCAAAATATGCACCGTATGGTATTGAGATGAATCATCGCACTGCCAGTTCAGTAGTAATTTTTCAACGCCTTTCTTGAGGAACTCAGTACAGCACAGTATCAAAAAAAAATTCAAAGGCTTCTACATTGCCACTTTTTCTCTGTCATTTTCCATATCCATAGCTACTGCTTCTCAGTGATAGATAGGGTATCGTCAGTTTCTACTGTACCCTTTAAATCGTCGTTGTTGACATTCGTTTACGGTCGACCACGAGATAATTTTTTTGGAATCAAAATTTCGATGCGTTCTATCCAATAAATAATAGTCGTCCATTAATTGGTGTTCTCTCTGTACACGTCATTAGTGCTGTGAGCCGTATATGCGGCACTACTACCGCGACGGAACTCGTATTCGATAATCATTCGTATTTTTGTCGTGTCCGTATTGATGAAAAGGATGAAAATGTAATGAAAACAAAACACTACATAATCAATAAATAAATGACTGAACTTGAAAATAAATTTCCACATTTTATATTAAAATTCATTTGAATTTAGAATTTTTCGTACCGCATGTTCCATGGGGAGTGCTCTAAGGAATTGTTCGAGATGATACCAACGTCTCGTTTTTGCCATCGCACCGCCCGCCACCGGAGTAGAGTTCATCCATACTACCTGGAGCCACTGCGGTCATCCACAGTGAGTTTCCAGAGATCTTTTTTGCCACGTACCATCCGGCTATGGAATGAGCTCCCCTCCACGGTGTTTCCCGAGCGCTATGACATATCCTTCTTCAAACGAGGCTTGTGGAGAGTATTAAGCGGCAGGCAGCGGCTTGGCTCTGCCCCTGGCATTGCTGAAGTCCATGGGCGACGGTAACCACTCACCATCAGGTGGGCCGTATGATCGTCTGCCAACAGAGGCAATAAAAAAAAATAAAAATATATATATATATGTCGAATAAAATGAGGTTATGGGTGTAAATAAAAGGGAAGACGTGATTTCAATATATGTAATTTACATGAAATACAAACCACTAAATCGTGGCTAGGAAGGTATGCAAATGAATTTTACTAATGAGAAGTAAGTCATAATTATTTCACAACTTTTAATTATGAACTCACAAGAATTACCTAGTTAAACATTTTTAAATGCAAACCGACATAGATTGTACTCACAATGTTTCCTTTCCGAGAGCTGGAGCAAAAGTGCCGGTGTGACGCAGGTCACTCCCTTTTTATACCATTTGTTCAACATCATAACATTTAGTGTTACCCACAATATTTTTACAAAATAATTATTAAGGTAATCGATGCAGTTTTACTTTGTTAAATTGATTTGATTTTATTACAATTGATTTTAAAATATTAGCACTAAAATAATCTATCAGCGAAAGTAATTCATGTCTTAGAATTGACCAATCACAATAAATGTGACTACCACCATTTTAACAAAATGGAAGTAGTTAGAATTCGGCCTCGTAGTAAAACAACGCCTAATTATTAACGACATTGACATTGCGACATTGTTCACAAATCAACAAATCGTCATTAAATAATTTAAACAATAATTTTATAATGAATAAACTTAAAATAAAGTTTCTAAAAATCGTTGCGGCGACATATATATAGTTAGCCATACATAAATTACGCTTAAAATGGCCAGTATCTTCGGCCACAACTTCACAGATAAAGACCTATGATTAAAATAAGAATAATGTTAGCTTACGTCATCACTTGGAGTGCCACGAACCGCCCAGGTAAATACGATACTACCTATTTCTTTCGTAGTCAAGCGTTCCATTTCCAAGGATTCAATCCCTAAATACTGTTATGAAGGTGAGACCTCAAAAAGTACGATAATATTTTATCTAGAAATGCAATGAAACAATACGGTTACTCCTAATAAATGAACTCCACATACACAGTACATCGGTACAGTAGTGCTTCTACGTAATGAATCGCATCCACCGATATAAATGTTCGTAGAATCTATATATTAATACGTGAAGCAAAAACTTTGTACCCCTTTTTACGAAAATTACGCAGACGGAGGAGTATGAAATTTCCCACACTTATAGAGAATATAGAGAAGGAGTGCATAATGCTAATATATTTTTTAAATAATGCATAAAAGATACATTAAATCAATAAAGAAAACATTACACACACTACCATGTATTTGACACACACACACGCATTCATACTATTTGTTTATTGTCAAACTTTTCTTTGCAGTCTGTCAGTTATAGTCTGTCAAATTGAGAATAGATTAAATATTGTTTTCTCTTTATTAATATTTGTCTAAAATGTAGTCTTGACGAAATCTGTGATTAAAGAAGTATAATAGTCCTTGACAATAGAATCATAATAGTGTACAAACTTTTAATTTTCATTAGTTATAGTCGAATTTCGACTACCAGGGGACCTCTAGTTCTTAGAACCACGTTGAATTAATGAAACGTATCGCGATAAATCCCGTTACATATTTGCGATAGCCAAGCACCACCTTTAAGGCCATAAAAGGGACTTTGAATTGCTTTCTTTCGTTCCCTTAACTCAATACAAGAGTTTTTCGTGTACGAGTAATGTCTATCGGAGTCTCACATGTGTCCCAAAACAATATTTCTAAATAAAATACTTCCCTTTGTGACTTGAGGTAAGTATGGATTAAACAGATAAGCGAAGCGATTACCGTTAAGTCGAATTCCGATCATGCGATATCGCGTGTCGAAAAAATAAATTGTTTCGATCGTGGATGTTACCGAACGAAAGAATAATTTGAATGTCAGAGTTTGGTTCTGTGTATTTTCAATTTTTTTGAGAATTAAATCTATCTAGCGTAGACATGCTCGACGGTTTCAACCCCGTTTGATATGTAATTGAGAATGAAAGGAATGCCTTGCATTTGCACAGAACAGATTTGTTCTATAGTGAATTTTATGTTCCGTTGGTACGTAAATTCACGAATTAGCTAAAATAATTATTGTCGTTTTTATTATCTCCTGTTGTTGTATAATTTCTCGCTTATGTCACTTACGCCATGATAAAAAGTCAGTTATGTACTAATCCAAGTTAAAAAGTATATTTTTGCAAAATTTTCTTTTAGACCTTATTAGATATATTCCTTATTCCTTATTAGATATATTATTAGATAAATCACCGGCTGTGCTTACACATTCACAAAACCCCAAAACCACATATTATAAAGATAAGCCCTTAGTAAAACCGCTACAAAAGCATAATGATAACAATTCTAACATAATTAAACAAAGACCTTATATTACACAAATTACAAGACATTAACACGTTTCGGTTGAACGAACGGCCATCTTTCTTTTGTTTAGGGTTTTATCAACCGCCGACTCTCGTAACACGGGCCAGCTTTATACGCGGGAATAAAAACACGGTATTGCCGGAATGGTATAGCCCGCATTATGTTTAAGTGGGTAGTTTTCGAGAAAACATCGTATTGTTGTCGGAATTGAAAATAAAACTCTCGCCCCTTTCCGTGAACGCGTGTCCACAGAAAAAAAAATACACCGTTTCTGTACTTACGACATGCTTTTGTTCGGGCCTCCGGTAGTTTCCATTTGTACGTTAATTTTAGGAATGTTGTGAAGCGAACATCCGGAACCAAAGACATCACGATTCTCTCTCTCTCATTTCGAACATCACGGAAATAAAATCACTTCAACGTCGGATTTTCACAAGGTTTTTTTTATTGCTTAGATGGGTGGACGAGCTCACAGCCCACGTGGTGTTAAGTGGTTACTGGAGCCCATGGACATCTACAACGTAAATACGCCACCCACCTTGAGATATAATTTCTAAAATATCAGTATAGTGTTACCGAGCAGCACTTCCGGCCTCACAATAGTTCATCCATATTTCTTTATACTTATAATATTTTATTGGCGCCTTCCGCTTGATAGCTTCCGGCGCAATAAACCTTACGGCGCAATAAGCCTTAATGTTATTTATGTTACATAATTCGATATTATTAAATAATAATTGTACGTAAATAATCAGCAGAATAATTAAGATGAACAATGTTTAATATTACCTACAAAGTTTGTATTAAAATAGGTCAAGATGATTGTATAAATACCGGCGGTTAGCATATCTCTGTTGCATTCGTATTCTACCCACCGTAACGTGTACAAAAGAGAATATATTATTTCGTGTGGATGTAAATTGTCTCAATTGTCGCCACCACCCTGAGGATCCGTTTATAATAGTTACAACGGCTGCCCCACCCTTCAAACCGAAACGCATTACTCCTTTACGGCAGAAATAGGCAGGGCGGTGGTACCTACCCGCGCGAACTCACAAGAGGTCCTACCACCAGTAAAAAAGTTTGCCGAGTTTTTTTGCTTTCAAAATCAAAATCAAAAAAAATTTATTCAACATAAATGAAAGTACATACTTGTTGAACGTCAAAAAGAACTACCGCCAATTCAGAAAAACTAGCCTCCGTCCTGAGAAGAACTAGCAAGAAACTCAGCGGGCATGTCTTTTTTTTTAAATATTAGATTTTTTCTTCTTTTTTTAAATATTATTTTTTTTTTTAAATATTAGTTTTTACAATGAGTATTATAACGTAACAATTATTGCAATATTGAAACGCCTGGAGCGAGCGACTCATTCCCTCTTTTTGTAGTCTTCTTTCTTGCTATAAGTATGAACCTTATCTCTTAATGTGTGCAGCAGCATCTATGTGTGAAAGACTTAGTAACCACTTAGCATTAGATGAATCAAATTCTATCTATGGCAAATAAATTTAAATCTATGAATCTTCTCTGTTTGTTAATCGATTTTCTGTCTTTTTTCATTGTTTCTCGTTAGTCGCTATCAATGAGGAGCTTTATTGTTACCAATAAAAACTTTTTGTAACTAATCCCTTTTTTTTTCAACAAAGAAAAGAGAAAATGTCTTAAAACAACGAATTTAAACCTTTAAGTATCAGTGATCATAGTCGAATTTCGTTGGGCAAAGTAAATATAAACTTAGACGGCAATGTTACATAGTGCCAACAAACAAAGTCACAGTACTTGTTCATTACAATTGACTTGACTATTCGCCGTGTGCTGTAAAGTGCTATTTCACTCAATGTGTCAATTAAGGCACGCTCTACAGTTTCAACACACGTCGTGACTTACACAGTTTTCATACTTATCTCGTTTATACATTAATATAGCTTTAGTTTGGTTAAATCTATACTTAATACCATTGTGTATTTTAAAGGTTTTGTTACTAATTAAACACAAATGTCCAAACTCGGGACCAATAATTAACAACAACAAATAAATAAGTCGATTTGTGGAAATGATGTATTTTAGTTCGACAATTAACAGTATTGTGGAAATATAGAAAGCTACAAAAGGCGCCAAAGTGCAATGCACAGATAATGTAAAAATATTATTAACGTCAAACGTCATTTTGCGTTTCGTTTCACGCTTTGTAGATCTTGAACAACGCATTCCTTTTTTAACAGATTAAAAAATTTAGGGTCGATTCGACCAAACAAGAGTAAATCTTATTCTTAGAATAACTCGTCAGTTAATCGAGAGTAAATCAATTTTACGTTTTACCATCTACAATTCTAAGAATAGTGGGCCTATTCGGGAATTGTTACTATACCGCCGTTTCGCACGGAATAACGGAGCTATTCCTAGAATAAAGTAATGGCGTCAGTCAGTCCAANAATTGTTACTATACCGCCGTTTCGCACGGAATAACGGAGCTATTCCTAGAATAAAGTAATGGCGTCAGTCAGTCCAACATCTGATTTCTGTCATTTCATAAATATTTATTCTGTTTTAATTTCAAGTCAACGCAATGCACTAAATTATTATTAATAGTCTGGCATTGTATAATGCAACGTTTAAACGAAAAAAGATAAAACCACACAACAAAACTTGACAATTCCCTCAAACAAACAACAAATAAAAATAATACGTTTGACAGCTGGATATCTTTCACAACAGCTACTTTTTCACACTAAAATACGGCAAAATCGAGTTGACGCTTTGTATGCTCTTACACTATGCCGTTGAACAACAACATTTATTTGCCGGATTTCATTTTTGTTCACCATTCACTCTGCTATTCGCGTATTGTTATTCCTAGCGCAAGTTTACGTGGAAAAACGACTATGGATTTACTCGAGATTAAAATCATGGAATAGGTTATTCCTCGTATAGTTAATCGAGTATAAATTAAAGTTTGGTCGAATCCACCCTTAGTAGTGTAGTTTTTAAATTACACTAACTTGTGTTTTTTTTTATTTTTTTTTATTCTATAGATGTGTGGACGAGCTCACAGCCCACCTGGTGTTAAGTGGTTACCGGAACCCATAGACAACGTAAATGCCGCCACCCACCTTGAGATATGAGTTCTAAGGTCTCACTATGGTTACAACGGCTGCCCCACCAGTTCAGACTGAAACACATGACTGCTGCTTGATAGATTTTTTGTAAAATATTTCTCTCATGTACATTTTTATTTTTATTCATTACTCGTAGAGACAAAAATTGTATTCTCATCACTATATATATATTTCATTATATTTAATGAGTATGACTTAAACTAGGTGGATCATAAGCTCCTCCAATCACCGAGGGCAATAAATAAATATAAACATATGCAGTTCGCACTAAATAATACTGAAACTTTCAGAATCATTCTATATCTATCATTCATACGCTAAATTCTGCATATAGGTTGGTTGTTTCTGTTCAGCGTCGCTTTTCAAATATCAAACCACACACGGCTGTAAATAGCTTTTCATTACAGAATGTTTATTACAATTTTCATTTATTTTTAAATAACGCACACGCACTCACAAATACACACGCATACATGTTCGAAGGAAAAAAATATAATATAACTTTGGTATTTTTTAGATATTAGGTATTATTTAGGTATTATTTATACGTGAATATATAATAAAAAATGTTGTACAGCATTGATACCAAAGTAAAAAAAAGTAATTCCTAGCAATGCATTATTTATTATACGTACGAATCGATTTATGTACATACTTTAAAAACATTGTAAATTGTTGATGTGGTAAAGACGCATTTTCCGTATTGGAGTTTGGTTATTGCGAAATCAGCCTGTATTGAACATGAAATAAGCAATGAAATGCCTTGAAGCGTTAACTTGTACAGCGGAGAGCGCTGCTCTAATTGACAGATTGAGTGATAATACTCTCTGCAGCGAAACAGCGGAACACCGACCGAGGGTGATGAACGCGCACTTTTGTGTTCTTTGGGTTTGCCTAAGTGCCCCCTTAACTTAGCTTAGCTAATTACATAAGCAGAATTGCCTTAAAAGTAATGCTAAAATAAAGCTCAGCGTTTTCAGTTTATTAATTTCGTTCACTTTTTTTTTTTGGTTCTGGTAATTGAACAAACTCACGATCTACCTGGTATTAAATGGCTATTGAAGCCCATAGCTATAGTAACCTGAATGTGGCTTTCAGTTTTACTTTGGTATATGAGGTCGAATTCTTTTTTTTAGATTTTTTTTTTAAATCGATGGTTGGAGGAGCTGCTAAGTGGATACAACATAAAGTCCGCCACCCACCTTGAGATATAAGTTCTAAGGTCTTAGTATAGTTAGAAAGGCTACCCCTTCAAACCGAAACGCATTGTATTGTAACTATACTGAAACCTTAGATTCATATCTCAAGGTGGGTCGCGATATTTACGTTGTAGATGCCTATGGGCTCCAGTAACTACTTAACACCAGGTGGGCTGTGAGCTCGTTCAGCCATCAACGAAATAAAAAAAATTCACGGCAGAAATAGACAGGAGGGTGATGATACCTACCCTTGCGGACTCACAAGATTTCTCAAGCAAGCTGACTTTAAGGAGTTACTTCGAGACAATACAACAAGTAGGATACCAAATGAAATTCATGACAAACTGCTTATTGCGAATCAATCTACGCTACCTCCATTGTATATTGTCATGCGAGGTGATATTTCAATTTCGAGAAAAGTCAAGGGTACTGAGTGAGATAGCTTTCGTAGCGTATACCTGAACTGCGTACAAAAAATAACCCAGAATCAAACTGACCCCTACGTACCACCTAAATTACATTCGAGACATGAATTTTGANAAATTCATGACAAACTGCTTATTGCGAATCAATCTACGCTACCTCCATTGTATATTGTCATGCGAGGTGATATTTCAATTTCGAGAAAAGTCAAGGGTACTGAGTGAGATAGCTTTCGTAGCGTATACCTGAACTGCGTACAAAAAATAACCCAGAATCAAACTGACCCCTACGTACCACCTAAATTACATTCGAGACATGAATTTTGATGGGCCCCTCGAGTCAGAAACGAGATTAATGCTGAAAAAAAGCTCATTAAAAAAACGAGAATAAGAATCGACTTTCTGAGTTTACGTAAAAAGCATTTTCTTGAACGAGGCCTCTTGTTTTAAGAGCTTTCAGGTTTCACTTAATATTTTTACGAGCTTACATTGTTTAATACAACTGTCGCCAACGTCATTAACAATATAAACACATTTCGGACAAGGAGTGTTATAATTACTCGTGGTAGGGTGGTTTGTGAGCGCCCTAGGGTTGGTACACTGTAAGCCTGTCTGTCTATCGTAAAGCAACCATGCGTTCCAGTGTAAAGGGTGAGATGACGATTGTAAAATATAATTTGAGTATGCAACTTTGAAGATAACTTCCGGTAGCCCGTGAAATACAGGCCGTAATCTAAATAGACTAGATACGTTCTTGGAAGCCCTCAACACTACGTGGAACGTAAGGTCGTTTACCTCGTAAGCTTACGAAAATATGGGAAAATAAGCTACTAATTTATAATAAATAAATTAGCGATGTAACATTTTGTAATAATGTGGGTTTCGTTCAGAGAATGAGACTTTAATTAGTTAAATAGACATATGTATGAGGCAAGGGGATACATCCATACTGAAGACTGACCAGAAACATCTCTAAAAAGTGACACAGATTCCAAGTCGGTGATCGAATCAAGTCTCTGTGGTACAGCCAGTTCATTAACTAGTTAACTATGGAGAGAAGCTTTGCATTTCTATTCGATGTTAATCGGTAATGATAGGATTTATTTATTTTATTTTATTTAATATATTTTGTACACACAGCTGTTAGAAGAAACGAGACAATAAGGATTCAGAGTACAAGGGCACTACTTATTTCATGTTGAAATCTCTTCCAGTAGGCCCTCAGAAGGAAAGAAGAAAAACATAACAAAATACAAATCAATATATATACATACAAATACACACACACATATATATATACCTATGCATACATATACTTTATATTATAACACATTATACAAATATATATACTTTTATTTAACTGATTAGTGAAAACCTGACAGAATAGTATCCACTAAGCTTGAATTCCATTTGTTTGTACTAAGAGCACTTTGGGCACGTGGCAGTAATTAATTTATGTACTATTCACGCGAAGGGGACGCATGAGCCTTTATGCTATCATTAATCGCTTAAAGTTTACATGAGACGTTGAGTTACCGCGAACGTCCCTTTCGATTTCTCTCCATTTATGATCTTCGATGGAATGCAAGTGTACAAGCATGCATGCAAGTACATGTTGCATTGAATGCAAGTGGATTGCATTTGCCATGAAACGTTCGAGTTTGAACATTAGTTTAGCGACTATTACAATACAGTTAAGATTTAGACCTTACGTTTCAAGGTGAGTGATGTCATTTATTTTGTGTTGTCTATGGGCTGTGTTGATTATCACACACTTTAGGAAACGTCGCCACAGACCTTCAAAAGTCGAGAGTTCCCAGAAGGAAAGATTAACGAATTTTTTTTTCGTCATTGTAATGGATTCGAAAACTTTGCTTTCCTGATGGCTTGATTCTAAATGTAAAGGTAAATATATTAGGCGTAAGACCCCTCTGAAATTTAGCACCAGACAGTCCAACTCTGCGACCGGGAAGCGCTCGCCTGTGGCGGACCGATAACGTCAACGATTGCCTAAATTAAGATCTATCCAATGTTTGCGCGTGGCTTGATTTGATTATCTCCTCTAAAGTTGAAACTTGAACGATATAATTTTAGTACGCTCATAAAATTATAGAGCAAATTAATCAGAAAATAACATAAAACTGTCGTATAGTTTGAGAAATTCAGAGATGTTTAATATAAAGTAACTTATAGGGGGCAATGAACTCTGCTTCTCTTTGAACAAGATACAATTTATTAATTATTAAGTTCTTAATCACTTCATTCTCGGAAAAGGAAACTGCTTAGAAATTGATTCCTACGTCGTAGCTTCGTTGTAGCAGCGTAGCTCCGTAGGCACGCTCGTAGGCGTTCGACCGTAGAGCTCCGACCGCCGTAAATAACGAAGCTCCTGCGATAAATGAATAATTAACTCTTGACCCTTTTCCGGTTATCTTTTTAATCCGACGAAAGCTCTGATAGGTGGACGTTAAGCTATTTTGTGACTAGAAATCAAGTTATTTCTCGTTGATCGTTGTTCTGTATGGAAATTTAAACAATTTAGATTTTTGTAATTGTTATTTTTAATGTGAATTTCATCACATTAAAAATAACAATAAACTAGAGGTCCCGCAGTAGTCCAAATTCGACTATAATTAATTGGAATTGTAAGTTTGTACACTATTATGATTGTATTTTATACTTCTATAATCACAAATTTCGCCAAGACTACACTATAAAAAATATTAACAAAGACAAACCATATTCTATTCTCAATTTGATAACAGACGTCTAGAACAAAAGTTTGACAATAAATAGTATGCATGCGTGTGTGCGTCAAATACATGGTATGTAGTGTGGGTAATGTTTTCTTTATTGATTTAATGTATCTTTTATGCATTATTTTAAAAAAATATTAGCATTGTGCGCTTCTTCTCTATATTCTCTATAAGTGTGGAAAATTTCATACTCCTCCGTCCGCGCAATTTTCGTAAAAAGGGATACAAAGTTTTTGCTTCACGTATTAATATATAGATTTATTTTAATCGTCATAATAATATGTTTTACTGTTAATGATGTGGGTCCGATTTTTTATAGACTTCGAAGGCATATGACGGTTTATTTTCTCGGATGGCTTGCCTTCGACAGAGGCAATATACAACAAATCGACTTGAATAATGATACAAGGCATTAATGTGAAAATAACGTGTTCAAGGAATCTGTTCAAATTAAAAGTGAAAATCATTTTGTATGCTTATCCTCTAGGCGTTTCATAGAATCGTCATGTACATACAAAAATTTAATATAGCTCTTCAACAAAAAAGGTTAAAAAAGGGTATTTCATTGAAGGTTTTCGTCACAATGTCGAACTTCGATGAATAGCTCAAACTGTAATTTCAATATATAAAGTGTTTAATTCACAAATTTTGCCCAAGCAATACTTTTATCGAGATTCATAGCATTGGTCGCACGCGTCCCACATATTTGTAGGGACTACATATGTTCCCATATTATAATTAACTATATATTGCAGTGATGCTACGTCACTCTCTGGATTGTCGGACTGTCGATAGCACGTTGGGTTGTAATCCGAATATACTTTAGTCACTGAACTGAGCACGTGTCTTATTATTAATCCTTGCCCGATATAAAGACTCAATTCTGATTAAAAAGACACGTGTTCAGTTCAGTGACTAAAGTATATTCGGATGACAGCCCAACGTATCACTGCAATATAATTATCGCTAACGCATCGTCTTCTCGCATTAAAACTGTATAATCTCAAAACTTACTTTACAGGAGAGTGTTTTAAAGGTTTAAATATGTGATATTTTTAATATTAATCATCTTTCCAACATTTATTTTTTATTTTTTACCAGTTACATTATCACTGTCTTTTAAAGTAAAATAAAATTATGTTTTAATTTTGTTAGTAGTAGTCACTTTTAATGCGAAAAGACGACATACATATTAATAGATAATATTTGATCACATGTAGTCCCTCTACAGTACAGTACAGTGTACAGCGCGCTGCATGACGCCGTGGACAGGGGAAAGTGGAAAAAGATCTTAAGATTGAAGCTCATGGGTGATGGTGGTCACGACCCTCAGACATAAGGAACACGACTCGAGGAGGAGGAGTCCCTCTACAAATTTAATATTAAAAAAATTAACCGTCGTATATAAAGTTATATAACGAATTTACTGCATATACCATCAGCATAATACACGCCAGAGCTTATTGCTAATTAAAGCCGTAGCACGTTTCAATGGCACCATATCGTTTGATCAAACGCAATCGGGACATCAAAGGATATTATTATTCCATTGCATCGCGTGTTCATACGCGATTAATGAACATAATAACACTAATTAGTGATGTTGCAATTTGCGTGGACAGATGTTTCGATGTATAACTATTTCGAATTGTTAAGTTACTAGAATATTAATAAAACATGTAGCTTAGAACCTGAAAAGCAAAACGAACTAACAATGAATTTCATCCTATACTAATTATGTTCATACCGGGCGGAAATATTAGTGAGGTCGTAAAATTATTGTATTGTCATCGGTACTTGATGCATGTAAAAATTTTGTCCGAAGTCGATGAAAATGACCATCGATGACTCCGTTACACCCATAATACATACCAATCTCATAAAAGCGTATTAAAAACATGAAGAGATTACGTAACCTAATCTCTAAAGCCCAAAGAGAAAACAGCTGATGCAAATATTGAATATCATTGTCCTATACTTTTGTCGATCTATTTCTTAAACCACAATCCAAAACCAATTTTGAAGATTTTTAATTTAAGCTTCGGTCTCTGAGTTGATTTATGTAATTCTGTTTATTCCCAGCCCTATTTATAGAGACTACGTATTCTTCGAACCAAGCCTGTCATTTCATGATCAGCCCTCCGAAGCGTTCTCACCTAAAACATGAGACAAAAGCCAAACGGTAGCGTTGCGAACAAAAAAAAATGTAAATATTTTCATGGCTTCCTTTCATATCTGCGTTATTTATGAGCGATTCACTCGTGAAATACGCTTTATTGTATTATAAAGAGTTCTTTTTTTTTTGGAAATTCGGTCGCTTCCACGAATTTTCAGGGTTGACAGTCAGTCGAGATTCATGACTATTTTTTTTACTTTCTTTATCTTGAAATCTATTCTTTATTAAAGAAAGGCCTTTGGAATTTTAAATGAGATTCATTTAAAACAATTAGTAGGTAATGTATGGTAATGGTCTGTCGTTAGCTTAACTACGGAATTAATGCTTGTTTTACTTTCTACAATTATTATTTTTCGCGTTGGTGCTCCTTTTGACGTTTGCTTTGGGATTGGTTTGTTTACGACGAAGGGTAGATCTTTCACCGAAGGGGTGAAATTTCATTTGGACTGTCGGCCGAAAGTTGCTGTTCGGAACTTGTATGTACGCAAGCTTATCTTTGAAAATATTGTAAGTCACAACAGCCCCGTCTAACTTTTTTATTACTTAGATGGGTGGACGAGCTCACAGACCACTTGGTGTTAAGTAGTTACCAGAACCCATAGACATCTACAACGTAAATGCTGCCACCCACCTTGAGGTACCAGTTCTAAGGTCTCAGTATATTTACAGTGGCTGCCCCGCCCTTCAAACCGAAACGCATTACTGCTTCACACCAGAAATAGGCAGGGTGGTGGTACCTACTCGTGCTGACTCACAAAAGGTCCTACCAGCAGTCCTACACTATTGTGTATAGAAGCTCTTCTGGAGATTAATTAATAAACAATTTTAGAAGTAAACAAATTAAAATTGCTTACTTTCAACGAAGCTTTTTTATAAGACTTATTAATTATTTTTATTAATTATACTTTCGTGTAGGCAATTCACTTGTCGAAACACACAATTTTTTTTTTATTGCTTGGCTGGGTGGACGAGCTCACGGCCCACCTGATGTCAAGTGGTTACCGGAGCCCATAGACATCTACAATGTAAATGCCGCCACCCACCTTGAGACATGAGTTGTAAGGTCTCACTTTTAACAGTACAAGGGCTGCCTCGCCCTTTAAACCGAAACGCATTACTGCTTCACGCCAGAAATAGGCAGGGTGGTGGTACCTACCCGCGCGGACTCACAAGAGGTCCTACCAGCAGTCCTACACTATTGTGTATAGAAACTCTTCTGGAGATTAATTAATAAACAATTTTAGAAGTAAACAAAATATAATTGCTTACTTTCAACGAAGCTTTTTCATAAAACTTTTATTAATTATTTTTATTAATAAGACTTTCGTGTAGGCCATTTACTTGTCGAGACAAACTGTTTTTTTTATTTCTTCAAATCAAACTAGTCCCATTAGTCTCTGAAATATTGCACCAAGTATGCATCCAAGAACAGACGGCCTTAACAAATGATCTGTCCTTAGCTTAACTGCGGATTTAATGCTTGTTTTGTCTTCCCCAACTGTCGGTTAACTTGAGATTTATTAGTTGAACTAGTCGGCTTAACAGCGTTGATGAATGCTATGAAGCACAAGAAATACAGTTCTACAGATAGATGTTTGTACCGATGGCTTTTTTTTTTAAACTCGCCTTTCGGAGTCGTCATCTGATTTAAAATTGCTCCTGGACTTTATAGAGACTAAATCGTGAAAATCAACATTCACATTAAGTCTAAATGTCAATAATATTAGCATCGGAACACATGGTAATATCACCGGAGAAATTAGTACTCGTAGTAATAATAAATCGTCAAAATAAACATCCACATTAAGTCTAAGTGTCAATAATATTAGCATTCGAACACATGGTAATATTACCGGAGAAATTAGTAGTAGTAACGCGGTAAGCCTATTCGAGTCTCCAGCACATAGTAATATTTATTTTTCTTTAATTTTGATTCAATAGTTTAGCTGGCTGGGGACTTAGAAAAGCACAACGCCGTGTTATAGTACACGTCTAACAGAGTGTATCATATTGTTACGCGCTGGGGTTCGGGATAAATAAAACTTCTACCGAAGTACAATGTGAAACTGTATTAAACACTTAGAACACTTTACGACACATTACGATTATAAATAATTTCTTTCTTTCTTTCTTTCGTAATTCACCTCTTCTGCTTCGCTTCGGGTGATCCGTTCGCTGTTTCGCTTCGAGTAGAACCGATTCCTAACTAGCTTTGTATCATCTATGCAACGCATACTTGATACGACGTCTCTCAAACGCAGTGTGGAACGGCCACCTACCAGATGGACCGATGACCTGGTGAAAATTGCTGGGTCACGATGGATACACACGGCTACGGACCGGCCGCACTGGACATCAGTTGGAGAGACCTATGTTCAGCAGTGGACAGTAGACAGGCTGAAATGATGACGACGTCTCTACAATTATCGAGAACATTCCTGGCAAGAGCAGTCGTTTCGACATGTGTTTCAGCTATTCGACGTTAGATGACGTTACTCTTACCCGCATAACAATATTAAGTCACTGCGAATGCCAACAGGTGTTTGCTGGTTGTTTTATGACTCCCTACGGGTGCGGACTCATCTTACCTCGTTCTACCGCGAATTAATAATGCGTTCCAACTTGCACCACTAATGAAAATTTTAACCCACAAACACAGCCCACCGAGTTTCTCGCCGAATCTTCTCAGTGGGTCGCGTTTCCGATCCGGTGGTAGATTCTGCGAAGTACTGCTCTTGCTAGGGCCAGTGTTAGCAATACTCCGGCTTGAGCCCCGTGAGGTCAACTACACACGTTAGGGTGCAGCTGAAATAGCCTCTCAAGGCTATCAGCATAGGTAGGAAAAAAAAACATAAAACAATGTGAATATCAACATTCCCGTCAGCTCAAGTAATCCGTGAGCACGCTCACCTAGTTCACGCGTTTACGTATTCAAAAATAAAATTCACTATTCTAAGGTAAAAAAAAAAAAAAACGATCTGTCTTCATAATTGAAACCAGAAAAGGTAATGAATAAACATGACCTCGATTCGAAAAGGCTAATACGTTAATAAATGAGGAGGGAAGAGAAAAAAAAATTAATGAAACAAAGAGAGGGAGGGCTGAACTAGCACGATTCATAAACGAGAACGGAAAGTTAAACGTTAAAAAGTAATTAAACAACTCACGGGCCACCGGTTCCCTCCCTGTCTTTTGTTTGAACAACTCTTTTTTATACTAAAGATGGTGTTCAAGAATTAGCAGGTTTTTTTTTTTCTTTTTTTTTTTCATTGGAAAACTTGCGAACGACGTTTAAAACGCAGCTTAAGTTGTACTTTAAAGTGAGAGTGGTAGAATAGGAAATTAGAATCAAACAGGTTCTGTTTTTTTTTAATATTTTTACGATTGTCTTATTTGATTGAAGAAAAAAAAACATATCACTGATATTTTAATTAAAACTTAAATTACCTTAAATTTTTCTGTGGACTTTTTTTTTAACATTTACGTTTTTTCGAACACAGAAAGAACTGATACTGATAGTATATAGTTGACTCATTATTAAAATTATTCACGAATTAAGCCTTCAGTTGTTTGTGATCATAAAACTATGTATGATGTATGCATATCACGAATTATAACATTAATAGGCTAATCTTCTTCTTTTCTATATATAAAAATGAATTGCTGTTCGTTAGTCTCGCTAAAACTCGAGAACGGCTGAACCGATTTGGCTAATTTTGGTCTTGAATTATTTGTGAAAGTCCAAAGAAGGTTTAAAAGGTAGATAAATATGCTCGGAATTAAAAAATAAAAATAACAATTTTGTTTTTCCTTTGATGTGTCCCCCGTCCCACCGATTCCTTTAGTTTATTTAGGTTGGTTTTATACAAAAGTTTAAGTCTTTTATTTATCGATTGAGGCCCTACGAAGTACGCCGGGTCAGCTAGTAATATTGTAAAGCTAATAGTATAATTATACATAACGTTGTTTACATATTTGGCTTATTTACCATTGTAGGAAGATGAATGCACGGCTTATTTGATAGTTATAGTTACTGTCGCTCGTGGATATCAGCAAGGCACCAAATCGCTGCCTAAGAAAACCTGCGCAAAAAAAACGCAAGAGGGGGTCGGAAAACATGATTCCGCGACCCGCACTGGTCGTGGCCCAGCGGGGTATCCAAGGGATTTAAGTTTTGGATATCATCTAGGTGTAGTTCGGATAGTGCTTCGATCCCAAAGGCTCTGGTCTTGGCCTCAGCGATCGCCAACGGTGTCAGGGTGCCACACATACGCTCGGCGTCCTCACTTTAATGCCACCAATCCTGGGTGCTCTCTCATCCGGGACTTCGACGTAGGCTGTTGAGCGAAAGAGGGCTTTAGTCAGTTCAACTCCGACAAACTCCCCCTACCGCCCTGAAAGCGTAGGTGGAAGTTCGGCGATTGCCTTCTCCCTAAAAAAAAGTCCCGAGAAAAAAAAAGAGTTCTCCACTCGCACACAACTCAATAAATAAATAAAATGAAATATAGAAAAGTTAATTCGTCTGTTTGTTTGAAAATTATCGTTCATCCGCTTCCGTTGAAACTTTGTTGAGCTGTTGACACGTCGAGGACGGATTTGGGTGCGTGATTGTACAATTGTTTTTTAGGATTTAAATTTTATATCTAATTTATTTTTATCAAACTAGCACAAATCCCAAGATTCTGTAATGCTCTAGATATGTTTTTAAGGGATCCACTCCATCCACTTTTAGTGCTCTTAAATGCTAATGATATCCGCAACTAAAGTACAGGCTACCGTACTCGTCAAATTCGCTGAAGAGCTCAACGTGAAGCTTAGCCCATAGAATCAGACTGCTGGGCTTCTAGCCGGATGTTCTCAGTGGCCACGATTCCGATCTGGTGGTAAATGGACTAGCGCAGCTCTCTTGAGCTATGAGTTATTCTCTGACGACGCAGAGGTAGCTTTTAAGCAACAATTCCCTTCAGACTGTGCCCTGGAGTTCATACATTCGCCCTAGCCAAGCGGCAAGGTCTCTACACCTGCCACGATCCTTCGATCCCAAAAGAACATTCTGTCACTTGCTCCAGAGTAACAATGACAATCAAATATTGTAAACACTGATATTAACACTTACAGTAACTTACTTCGATACGGTAAATTACAACAAATTTTACAAAATCTTCGACGCTTCCACAGAGTGAAGAAAATATAGAAATGAAATCTTTCGAATAAAATCCTTGGACACAATAAAGGCGAGTAATTCAATACGGATTGTCTTAAAACGACGTGGCGAATCTTCGCGACGCCATTTCGCACTCGCCACAGAGTACGACTGTTAAAAACGTAGACAACTTTAGTCATAAACATAATCACTGTTCTGTCCCTTACAATGTTTGTTTGGTGCAGTTTGTAAGATACAAGCGATTTTATATACACGATCGAGTAGTGTTAAAACTGAATGACTGTAATATAAATTACATGCAACATTACCACCTATAACCGCTCCTGAAGACATTTCGTGTTGTAGGTACATTGTACAGGTGAGCATCAGAAAAAATAAACATTTTTAAGGGAGCCAGACGCATATCTGCAACTTTTCGCATGATACTACTGCATCATAGTTGCGATTTTATTGAATGATAGCTTTTGTCTTCTTTGTTGCTTCAAAAGATAAAGGTATTTATATTTTATAATAAATAAACTCGTAAGAGCTGCTGCATGCTGTGCTGTCACTTTAAATACATTTAAGGATACGAGCAATTTATCTACCCGATAGATTGTTACAGGCCGCAATAATTATAGAGCCATATAATTTATGCTTCTACTTTATTACTAAAATTCGAATAACTGACGAGAAACGAAGATAAGACAATAAAGGAAAGAGCATTTTTTGGAAGCAAAGGACAGGTGGGGAAAAATATATTTTTCTATAGTTTTGATTTAGACGTGTACGGAATCTAAAGGGTAGGTCTGTGATTTTTAAAGCTCAATAATAAGGACTTCAACTTCATGTTTCAAGTTATAATTTCTATTGTCTCCGGAATTAGTTTAACTCATCATCATTAACCCATCTTGCCAGCTGCCTATTCGAAGTTCATCACACCACCTAGCTGAGTGGCGTTCCACATTACATTTGCCGTCGCGCGGTCTCAACTAAAAACCCGCCTACTCCAGCAGTCGTCGATTCTATCACCATTTAAAATAGACTTTTGTGCTGAAAATTTTGACATTGAATTTGTTTCGTATTGATTTGTGTGACATGTCCTTCTTTAGAAGAGGCTTGTGGAGAGTATTATGCGGTAAGCAGCGGCTTGGCTCTGCCCCTGGGATTGCTGAAGTCCATGGGCGACGGTAACCACTTACCATCAGGTGGGCCGTATCTGCCTACAAGGGCAATCAAAAAAATTAAAAAATAAATAAATTTCTAAATGTGTATCGCTGAAGACAATGACTTGTAGCAAATTTCGGCGTCTGCATTCCATCGGGCGTAGATTTTTGTACAACGTCCCGCTCCATTTATTGCTTAAATAAGTAATTTCGTAAGATGAATCTGCATAACGCGGAGAATAGAAAAAACAAGTTGCTTGGTTGTTTTTTTTTTTCCTTTCTCCGTTTCACCCGAGGCTGATGTCTCGAGTTTCTGATGTAAAGTCAACCGGGGAATAAAAACTTTATGTGCTTTTTTTTATGTTGCTGCTGGTGATGGATATGTTTTTGGAAAGTTTTATTCACGTGATCATGTTTTATGGCGGCATGCATTATTTCTACCATTTCTACCCTATTATTTCTACCATTACTTGAGATTAATTAAGTTGAATACCTTCAAGGATGAGTAAAACCAATCGATTGAGCGTTCCAGATCATTGAACGTTTAATTAAATGGGGCCGCTTATGCTCATATCCAAAGAGCTCTTTCTTCTTCATAATAATTAATGACAAAAAAATACTAGACCAACAGGACTCACGTCAGGAAAGTAATATCTCATAAAAAGTTAAATTTCTTTAATTTGGAAACCTATTAATTACATTAATTAAAAATTTAATGTGTAAATGTAAGTTTTTAATTAAATAACAATCAAATATTTGTATCGTTACCCAGCTGGATGTACACAATGCGTTGTTTCTTGAATGTCGATACTCGCACGCCCAAATTCTTATAATGCTGTATAAAAAGACAGAGAAAGTAAATCACACAGAGGGGGCGTAACGTTTTTTCGTTACGTGACTATATAGATCTGCAAATCAGGTATGCAGCGCTTGATATGCGTATGATAGGCAGCGGCTTGGCTGTGCCCCTGGCATTGCTGAAGTCCATGGGCGATGGTAACCACTCACCATCAGGTGGGCCGTATGCTCGTCTGTCTACAAGGGCAATAAAAATATAAAAAAAAACAACTCCCACTTCAAGTCGCATTAAGAATCTTCGCTCGAAAAAAAACGTGTATTCAAAATGATCTTGTAATTCCGGATAGTAAGTAATGTGTGAACACCTATTGGACTTAGTACAAATCTTTGTAGACGATAAAAAAAGGTTTTTTAATATAATTTGTAATTGTCCTTGACTCAAACAAAAAATAACTTTCAACATTTTTTTTTCATTACATACAACATACCATATTCTCTTTTGGTAGTAAATGTTAGTAGCTTTAGTTAGTAAATGAAATATACATCTGTTATTATACACGCTTTAGTTTAAAAAAAATACATTCGTTTTTAATTTATTACCATCAATTTATTCAAACTTCTATCCTACCAATAGCTATGTAAAAGTATCGGCCAGCACAATGCAATCATCCCCATTCGAAGTCAGATCTCGGAGTCGTTAATCTGACATCCCAGTTCGAACGAAAGGGTCGTACAATTAATACTGACATTACACTAACGAGCCCTATCTATACGCGGAACGAACGTTTACATGCAAGCAGAAAGGAACAAGGAAACAAAGAGATAGAAAAAACTAGGAAGTGCCTATTCCACAAAGTTGTAGGTACCTACTCTGTTGAGCTGGCGATTTGCGGAACTATGAAATAGATTTTTGCATGAGTCTTTTGACTGCAACCAATCGTTTTTAAATGATAAATTTGTATGTTTCAGCAATAATACAACGATAACATGCCTTATGTATGTTGTATCATTTCACGCGTGATTTTAGTTAAAAATATCAACAGTTTATTTTAGCACGCTTTCATTAACTCGGTATGTGTGCGTGTTTGTTTATAACGTAATCTTAGGACGTTGTTTTCGGGGACTTCAAGTAAAAATATCAACATTTACAAACAAACAGACAAAAATACATACATGAAACGATCCAAGATATTATTTTAGTACGCTTTCGTTAACTTGGTATGTGTGCGTGTTTGTTTATAAACGGAATCTTTGGACGTTATTTTCGGGGACTTCAAGAAGTCCGATTAACTTGAAACTTTGCACAGTTTGCACAAGCATGGATTGATGACAATCTATACTAATATCTAAATCTGCAGTGGTTTTTACGGATGTTCCATTATAACTACTGAACCATGCATCCGATTGACTTGAAACTCGGTGTCCATGTAGAAAATACATGTACTTAATGGATAGGCTAATATTTATATGAGTGTTGGACTCCCTAATGATAATGACAATAAATAATAATGTTAGTTTTAATTGCCCAGCGAAGGGAGCAAGTACGGTTAATACAACAATATGATAACTTCACTCTAATATCCCTATTCAAAAAAATTAAATAAATTTTTAACTCACTTTGCTATTTAAACGTTTTTTTTTTAATTATTATTTAAAACTACATTTTCATTATTTCCTATATGTCACAGAAATACACATCTGAGACAACAACAAGTATATCCATGTCCCAAATACCAAATATCCTCGACCAAGTTACCAACTTTGATCGGAAACACTACAGGGATCACAAAGTTTTACAAGTGGAAAAAATTTATTATAACAGTACAAAACAATTATAGGTTTATTTATAACTCAGGGCACGTACACTAAATTCAAATACACCACTTTGGAGCACTCAAAAGTAGATTCACTTGCAGATTGCTTGCTATGCTCGAAAAACGCAGACAAAGCAAAGGATGGGGGCAAATAAAAAGACATGGCGGTACCGATCTAAGTTAGGGCACCCTTTAGCTTCCGTAATTAAGGCCACTCTAATTAAAATTCCGATTTTCATTCGACCGAAAAAATAAAAACGGCTTATCGTCGAAGGAAATCGTTTTACCGTTCTCAGCACTTGTTACTTTGAATTAATAAAAGTGTTTTTTTGATTTCTATAAAAATTTGGATTTCAATATTTTTATTTACAAATCTCGATGAACTAGAAAGATGTATTACATTTTTTAACAGTTCCTATAACATCATAGTCGGTTAATCTTGGTAAAGCAGTCGTGGTCATATGGAATCCTTGTTTATTAAAGTCTTGACTGACTTATCTGAAGTCATTCGGGCAAAAACCAAGGTGATCGATATAGCTCGCAGAGTCAGTAAGCTAAAGTGGCAGTGGGTTGGTCACATATTATGTCGCAGAACCGATAACCGTTGGGATAGACGTGTTCTGGAGTCGAGACCGCGAACCGGCAAACGTAGTGTAGGACGCCCTTCTGTTAGATGGAGCGACGACCTGCGCAAGGCAGCTAGCAATTATTGGATGCGTAGAACCGAAGATCGGGTTCAGTGGCGAGCTTTGGGGAAAGGCCTATGTCCAGCAGTGGACTGCCGCAGGCTGATGTTGTTAAAGTCTTGACAGCTGTTCTCCATAGTTAGCAAACTGAGGCTTGGCACACGCACTAGCTAAGTGGGATTTTGGTAAGGGTTTTCATCTGATCAGTGCAACGCGTTCGTCAACGAAAAGGATCGATGCACTGTAAATGTGGTGCTGGAGAAGGATGTTCTATTATATCGTGTACTGAGAGCATCTCACGAATGCCTTGATACTAAAAGAACTTAATATCTCTCATAGGTTGTCGTCAACATTTCCTACTAGAGTGAAATTAAAAAACCAATGCCTCGATCCTAAAAAAACTTAATATCTCTCATAGGTTATCGTCAACAGCTCGTACAATCGTACTAGAGTGATATTAAA
Source organism: Bombyx mandarina (assembly GCF_003987935.1). Next base: position 2,584,136 of record NW_021011511.1, read on the forward strand.
AGAATTAAAAACTTTACGATTTTTTTTATTCTCAAGAATGTTATAACACTTAAATAAGAATCAATGGCTTAAAACACACACAAAATCATAGGTACACAAAATTTTGTGGGCAAAAAAAAAATTATGTAACATTTTAGTTAGATAATGTTACGAAATATATGAGCGACTTTCTTTTATTCGTCAACTGTCAAAAATTCCTATTTTCCCCAATTAACAGCCCCTTCTCTGAAACATATATATATCTATTTATATTTCTCTATTTTCTGGGCCACTATAACGAGGGGAGTCCATCACTACCCCACGTCGAGTTACCTAGTGAGCAAATTTAATGAAAAGAAACCCCCATTTATCCATACAGAAGGGGATTTATTGCATTGCTTATTAAATTTAAAAGCTAAGGGATTTTAAATGAAAACGAGGAAAAATATACAATAATTATCCTTTGTTTTTTTTTTTTTTTTAATTTATAGTATGTGATTACGGTTTATTTTTCGTTGTTTGTACGACTTTGTTAATAATATGGACGCGTGAAAGAGAAGTGAAACTGTCTGTTATGTTTTCCGAGACATTTGTGTTAATTTTTTATTTCAATTTCCTAACGTAAATAGCGCCATTAAGACTACAGATCGACAACTTAGGTACATATATGTGTCATTTATTTTTTACCTTTTTTTTTTTTTATTGCTTAGATGGACCTATGAAACCTATGAAAACGGAACGCAATACATACTATTATCATCATCTACATCAATAACCTTTGACTAGGCAGCGGCTTGGCTCTGCCCCTGGCATTGCTGAAGTCCATGGGCGACGGTAAATACTCACCATCAGGTGGGCCGTATGCTCGTCTGCCTACAAAGGCAATAAAAAAAAAACTATTTAATAGCAATCGCGTAATTCAATCTTCAATCTATTTATTAACCATCAGCCAATTTTTTTTTATATTGCTTAGATTTGTGAACGAGCTCACAGCCCACCTGGTGTTAAGTGGTTACTGGAGCCCATAGACATAAACGATGTAAATGCGCCACCCACCTTGAGATATAAGTTCTAAGGTCTCAAGTATAGTTATAGCGGCTGCCCCACCCTTTAAACCGAAACGCATTACTGCTTCACGGCAGAAATAGGCAGAGTACCGTACCTGCCCGTGCGGACTCACAAGAGGTCCTACTATCAGTAATTACGCAAATTATAATTTTGCGGGTTTGATTTTTATTACACGATGCTTACTCGATGGCATGTTATTACATGACGACGAAATAGTGTAGATGGGTCACAAGTTGTGTGTGTGTGTGTCACACTTGATTAAGATTCTAAGACCTAAAAGGCCGATGAAACTTCACGACAGTTTCCCTGATTCGCGATACGACCGAGTTCACCGTGCGTACGTGTCTCCCGCGGGATTGAAACGATCACCATTAATCCCGGCACTAAGCCCGAAGTGGGACAGCAGACATCCACAAACAATAGACCGTAATTTATACTGTCATTTAACAAACGATGTGTGATCTATTGAGGGTACAGGTAAGAGGGGCTTTAAGGCGCTGGCTTCGAAACAGACATATGCTGATATATTTAGTTAGGTATATGCGTAGATAGGGTTCTTAAGACGGGTTTAAGTACTGGATATCTCGCGATTTGTATCCATTTAAATAAAAGGACGCGTGGCACTCGGAGAATGCCGCGGTAAAGCTATTGCAAAGCATTTTTTATCAACTTATACAATTACAATCAGACAATAATAATTGAATATTAAAACAATAATAAAAATAAGACCACGCTATTATTATTACATTAACAAAAGCAAAACATTAACTGTCCCCTTCACACTCATAGCGCGTGCTAGGTTATTTTCGTTACAGAATTTCTTGATTCAGTCGCCGCGCTCAAGGCCCGCGATAGAAGCTATGCAATAGCTTAAAACCGCGTACCGGAAGACGTAGCATGGGTAGGCTTCTCACAATGTACACGGAAGAAATATTAAGATTCACGAGGATCGGCTGGATGCAAGCAGCGCAGGACTGACAGTTGTGATGAAGCATGAGGAGGCCGTGAAGTAAAATAAGAAGATGAAGAAATAAAAACCGCTTTGTATGAGTTTAACGACGGAGGGAAGATCTTTAACTGACAGGTGATCTTGCTCGGTACAAATGTTCTTGTTCGGAGCTTGTATGTATGCAAGCTTATCTTGAAATTGTCGTAAGCGAGATTCAGGCATCTGTCAAATATTTTGTGTTGTTGGATGGCTACCCGCCACACTGTTGGGGTAACCGGGGTGGGGGTAACCGTTGTAACTATACTGAGACCTTAGAACTTATATCTTGAGGTGGGTGGCGCATATACGTTGTAGATGTCTATGGGCTCCAGTAACCACTGAACACCACGTGGGCTGTGAGCTCTCCCATCCATCAATGCGAAAAAAAAAACCTACAATTCAATCGTTCGACATTCAAATCGACATTTTATCATTAAATTGTGCTCGGATAAGTGCTTGATCTATCTTATACCTTTTAACGAGCAATTCTTGTATATTAATATATATAGGTACTTATACCTAGTCAGGTCATAAATTCTGTCACATGTTTAATGTAAAATAATTGAAACAAGTTTATTCATTATGTAACTATTCATATACCAAAATGAACTTAACAAAACATAGATTCTTATGACACTAAAGTTTATTCAAAATGACCTCCGTGATTTTGAATACAGGCCTTCAATCTGCGCGGCCAGTCGTCTATCGCAGCACGAACGAGGTCCATGTCAATATCGGCGGCTGCCTTAATCAAGGATGTCTTGAGTGACTCCAAATTGGGATGAGGCTTTGAGCACGCCTTTTCCTCCAAGTGTTGCCATATCTTGTAATCTAACGGATTCAAATCTGGACTGGAGGAGGGCCAGTCTTCGTGCCGGATGAAGTCGATTTCACGCGCCGCCAGCCAGTCTTGTGTGCTCTTCGCTCTATGAGCTGGCGCCGAATCTTGTTGGAATACCCAGTGCCTGTTATTGAACATGGTATGAGAAACAGGTTCCACAAGGTTCGTCAGGACTGTATTTTGATACACAACTGCATTCGTTTCTACACCTTTCTCACAAAAATGTACCTCTGTTAAGCCCCAATAAGAAACCCCCAACCATACCATGAGCGAGGATGGAAAATGACCTCGTTGGACACGCGGAATACGGTTGCTCGCTTCTTCACTACTGTGTGCATACACCTTATCATTTTGTTTGTTGTAGCTCTCTTCAACGGTAAAAATTTTTTCATCCGAAAAAAGAATTTCTCGATATTTTTTTTCCGCGTACCGCTTCAACAAAGCGCGACATCTCTTCAGTCTCAGGTCCATTAGACGAGCATTCAAACGATGTCCTGTTTTTCTTCGATATGCCTGAAGCCCTAAGTCTTCATTTAACACCATTTTCACCGTGGTTCTGCTTAACCCCATCTGAAGGGCCAACAGTTTCTGCTTACGTTTGGGATTTCTTTGAATTCGCGCCTTCACAGCTTTTATCACTGCTGGAGTCCTAACAGACCGAGGGCGACCACTTCTTGACCTGTCATCTACACTACAGTCTTCATTGTATCGTTTGATGGTACGATAAACGAATCTTTTGGTTATATTCAAATTTTTCAGTATGTTAAAAATATGAATTGGCGCGTAACCGCAACGACGAATAACTGCAACACGGTCTTCTTAAAGCGTCCACTCCATATTTAAAAATGAGTAAAATTCTAAAAGTATACATTTTTATTTTCATGAACAATTCGAAATTCGAATTCAATAAACTTTTTTGTGGCCAGCATTCTAAAAGAAAAGTTTTTACTGTGTGACAATACTTATGACCTGACTAGTTATATATATACTGTTATAAGTTCAGTGTGAAATTAAACTCATTTTTTTGTAATTAATTGTAATTGTAATTTAATAATAATAAAATTAATGTTACAACGAGACGTACGTAATGGATTCGAATCAGAAACAGCACTATTTATTAATTATCAATTAAATCATACAGGAAGCGAGTTTAATTTCACGCCGTGAAGCAGTAATGCGTTTCGGTTTGAAGGGTGGGGCAGTCGTTGTAACTATACTGAGATCTTAGGACTTATGTCTCAAGGTGGGTGGCGCATTTGCGTTTTAGATGTCCATAGGCTCAAGTAACCACTTAACACCCGGTGGGCTGTGAGCTCGTCCAAACATGTAAGAAATAAAAAAATAAATTAAAAAACGCTGAACTTCTAACAAAATAAATGCCCATCCCTCTTTGAAAACGAAAATTCGCGCGGGTAAAGCGATTTGTTCACTGGACGATTTAGTTACGAAATTAAATTAGAATGATGTGTCAGTTGAAGCGTCAGCAAGGAACTTGTCGGCCGACTGAATTTTCAATGAAACTTTATCAATTTTCTGTTCGAAACGCCGCCGGCCGTCGGTTCGATCAATTAGGTCGGGGCTCCTGTAATGGCCGACTGCTCGCATGAATTCATCGCGACACAAAATTTCCTTTTACATTTTCCAATTAATGATATCGTCGTTCGCTAAAAACATTGATGGCACTAATGAATTGGTTAGCGGTTAATGTCTACGATCGATGTAGTTGCCCAAAATAAGTGAACCTTATTGTTCCCATTGTAATCATTTTTACTGGTGGTAGGACCTCTTGTGAGTCCGCGCGGATAGGTACCACCACCCTGCCTATTTCTGCCGTGAAGCAGTAATGCGTTTCGGTTTGAAGGGTGGGGCAGCCGTTGTAACTATACTGAGACCCTTAGAACTTATATCTCAAGGTGGGTGGCGCATTTACGTTGTAGATGTCTATGGGCTCCAGTAACCACTTAACACCAGGTGGGCTGTGAGCTCGTCCACCCGTCTAAGCAATAAAAAAAAAATCCATAATACATATTTTGTTTGAGCAAAAAATCCATTTCTAAAACACGCAAGCCTATTTTTTTGATATCTGCGAAATANCAGCAGCCCGGCGTCACCTGCGATAACGCGGCCGCGCGTTGGCTCCTGATTGGCGCGCGCACGCATCACGCAATCAGGAGCCAATCAGGCGCATAACGCATTTCGTGTGACATGCTAGTACGATTTTGGTCCCCATAATTTTCATACCCCGGGCCTATATATGTAAATCGATTCTAAAGGAGTAAACTCCAAAAATCCATAATACATATTTTGTTTGAGCAAAAAATCCATTTCTAAAACACGCAAGCCTATTTTTTTGATATCTGCGAAATATAAAATGTAACATTTAAGGTTTCATCAATAAAAAAAAAGAATTCAATTGAAGAATAAAAAGACCAAATGTATTTTAAATCAAACGACAAAGGAATATAAAAAATTGCCATCCCAAGTTTTTACTACCTAGGAGAGAGGCCACAAAATTGAATCAATGTCTTTATCGAAACTGCAGAGAAGAAGAAGAGAAAAGTGTAGCGTTTTTTTCTTTTCTTTCTGATTTAAAAATACTAATCGTGCAATTACGACTTCGTAAGACTCCCTGGATCCGTTCTGAAACTTTCGCGTGAAAAGTAATAGATCAATTTGACAAGCATCTATATATTAATACGTGAAGTAAAAACTTTGTATCCCTTTTTACGAAAATTGCGCGGACGGAGGAGTATAGAATTTTTTACACTTATAGAGAACATAGAGAAGAAGTGCACAATGCTAATTTTTTTTTAAAGTAATGCATAAAATATACAATAAATCAATAAAGAAAACATTACACACACTACATTTGACGCATACACGCATGCATATTATTTATTGTCAAACTTTTGTTCCTGACGTCTGTTGTCAAATTGAGATTAAATATTGTTTGTCTTTGTTAATATTTTTTATAGTGTAGTCTTGACGAAATTTGTGATTATAGAAGTATAAAATACAAGCAGTGTGTACAATAGTGTACAAACTTACAATTTCCAATTAATTATAGTCGAATTTCGACTACTGCGGGGCCACTAGTACTCGTAATTTCTCTTGGCGTCAACTCCACAAGGACTGTTTATTTTTGACACATATTGACAGAATACTTTTAATACAATACAGATCTTACTATTGTGAGATTGCAAACGATTTAGCTATTTACTCCTAAATATTTTCTTTATAAAGCACGTGTCTTCGACTTATAGTTCTTAATGATACCAATTTGTGGGAATCTTTTTTTTATAAGCCTCCATAATCATTTTTTTTTTTTAATTGCTTAGATGGTTGGACGAGCTCACAGCCCACTTGGTGTTAAGTGGTTACTGGAACCCATAGACATCTACAATGTAAATGCGCCACTCACCTTGAGAAATAAGTTGTAAGGTCTCAGTATAGTTACAGCGGCTGCCCCACCCTTCAAACCGAAACGCATTACTGCTTCACGGCAGAAACAGGCAGGGCGGTGGTACCTACCCGCGCGGACTCACAACAGGTCCTACCACCAGTAATTACGCAAATTATAATTTTGCGGGTTTCACTTTTTATTACACGATGTTATTCCTTCACCGTGGAAGTCAATCGTAAACATTTGTTGAGTACGTATTTCATTAGAAAAATTGGTACCCGCCTGCGGGATTCGAACACCGGTGCATCGCTTCAACACGAATGCACCGGACGTCTTATCTTTTAGGCCACGACGACTTCAAATCATTTATCATTAGACGGGAAGTGACTTCATCATGCACGCATAATAAAAAAGATTGGATTGCAAATCTTCTCTTAAAAGTAAACTACGTTCAAAACATTCCAAGACACCCAAACTAACCAAAATCACGAGCGAAAAAGCCATATTTGAAGAAAACTAATTTTGTGAAGCTACTACTACATTTTTAGTTTTAAACCGGTCTCCACGCTCCGGCTGCCCGTGGATCCGAAGTAGTTTTTCCCGGACACTTTCGACGTGGAACGAAGCTCCACAGTGCCCGGGAATAAAAGTTAAACAAATGGACGGGACCGCGGCAAGTCTTAATAAGATTTCAGCGAGTTTAACACGGTAGCTGTTTGGTTGGCCACTTGCGACTTGTAGGGTTTTCACCTTTTAGCTTCCCTGCATCAAAATGTTTACTATTTGAAATCTATTTTCGATATTGCAAGTCTAAATAATCTAGTTAAGCTGTGTAAGCTCATTGCATTATTTAATCGGCTAAGTTTTGTTTTTCAGTTTTTTTTTTGGATTATTTTTACAGTTTGATAGTAGAGTCATAATCCATAAAAGCTATTTTAATTAATGTAGAATATTTTGCTAATTCCTGCACTGGCCAATGAATTTACGAACGGCGTTGTGGTCACTTGATTCTTAATAAAAATGAAATATATATAAGGTACTATACCAAAGAACATAGAGATAATTCAGGAGCGGTAGAGTAACATGCTTATATGGGGTTCACCTTTAATAATCCTTCAAAACAGCCGTTACCTTAAATATAATATATTATGCTACGTTACGATCGATCACATTAAAATTCTCGAAGCGACCGTAAGGCTAACTTGCAACTTTGTTACTTTTTTTTTTGTTGTTGTTGTACTCGAGTCAAATCCTCCAAGGGTCCACTTAATCCGGTTCTGAGGTTAGCGCAAGCAGGTAAAGTTTTCATGCCCCATTCTTTCAACCTGCAATGTCTTGGGAATGGTTTTTTTTATTTTTTTGTAACAACTGACACTTGAAGGTTTATCAAGCGCTCGAGAAGTTTCAATTGAAGTTAAATGAAGAAGAGCACTGTGGTGTTGGTCTGTTGTGGAAATCTATTTTTATTTCCAAAGTCGGTGTGACTTGGAAGTCAAAATCTAATGATGAGTTTAATCGAGTTTTATCTCGTCTTTTTTTTAATTATCGTGTCCAAGTATTTAGGACCTTTTGAATACTTTGTAATAATAGAGGTGAATATGTTTTTAATTTTGTCTGCGATTCTCAAAATCCTGAAAAAATTTTAAATGGTAAATATGTATTTACGTTCAGAATTGTTCATATTGTTTTCAATTACTGGAACCCTGCAAGTTTTCTAGTGATTTTATGAAGAATGACATGGATTTATTTTAATTTATTCTTGGAAATGTCATTGTATTTCTTAGGAATTTTCAGTCAACTTTATTTTATCTCTATCGTAAATTTTAATTACTGTAACGAGAAAATATTCAATTGTATCCGTTTAGTACATTGTTATTTTTAATTACTCATACCCTGTAAGTTTGCGAGTAATTTTCAACGAATAACGTGGATTTATTTTAATTTATTCACGTAAATGTATTTCTTAGGAATTTTCGGTCAACCTTATTCTATCTCCAACGCAAACTTTACATGCTTTAAGCGTGATGTATTGTGAGAGCGCATTGATAGGTATATCAATCCTGTCTACTAGTGTCTATTCATATCGCGAAGCAATAAAGCAAAGAAACTTTTACTGGTGGTAGGACCTCTTGTGAGTCCGTAAGGGTAGGTACCACCACCCTGACTGTTTCTACCGCAAAGCAGTAATGCGTTTCGGCTTGAAGGGTGGGGCAGCCGTTGTAACTATACTGAGACCTTAGAACTTATATCTCAAGGTGGGTGGCGCATTTACGTTGTAGATGTCTATGGGCTCCAGTTACTACTTAACACCAGGTGGGATGTGAGCTCGTCCACCCAACTAAGCAATAAAAAAAGGTTAAGGATAAAACGTGTTTTTCTTTTATTGAATTCTCATAGACTAAAAAGCTCTTGATTTGTTAGATATTTTACGAGCTTATCGAGGACAGTTTTTTTTCTTTTTTTTTGTCCTCTTTTATTAGTTTGTGCGGCTCGTAACTTTAGTTTATTGTTTGGAAATATGTTGTTTGCTCGTGAATTGGTTTCTTTTTTTATGTGAATCTTAGTGTGAATGTTGCGAAAAGTCGTATTTTCAAGTTTGAGCGCATTTTATGGTTAGAAGGTCTGTTAATTTTTTATTTTTGGCCTCTTTTCTTTGTGGAGAGATATTTTTTTCGTTTATATCGACCTGCTTTTTTGCTCGCTATTTTGATAGATGGATGAATTTGAATATTAATCAACTTTATGATGTGAGCTGACCACAAGTCGCATTTTATAATACGATTGATAGAATTGTCTCAAGTAACAATATCTTCTGTTCAGCCCTTTGATACCCACTACTTGGCATAGGCCTTCCCGTTTTTATGTCACATCGTTCAATAGCCTGTCATTCTCATCGACTTCCGCCCCGCCATACTGACTAAGTCATCGGTCCACCGTACCATAGCTCTTCAGGCATCTATACGATCTAATCTTGGCCTCCATTCCGTCACTGTCTTACTACATCAGTTATCATTTCGCCTTGCCAAGTGTTCCAGCCAAACTTCATTTCAAATTCGCAACTCTTTTACCAACATCTGTAGCCTTTGTCGAATCTGGGTATTACGGACCAGATCTATCAGATTGATGCCCAGTATAGAACGTTTAATAGCTCACTGTGCAACGCCCATTTTGTATACGGTCTCACGAGTAAGGGTCTATGTTTCTGAACCGTATGTTAATGTGGGCAAAATGCATTGCTCTACAATTTACATACAATTTAATTAAAAATAAGTTACTTTTCTAATAATCGTATTTTGCTAAGACTATAAAATAACTTTATAAATTATTTTATACATCTAAAGATAGCGTATTATGTAACTTGAAACTAAAACGACATTTCGCAGTCGCCTTCTGTGTATAGCTGAATAGCTCTACAGTGTAGCTCCTATCGCGTAGTTTACTTTAAGAGGAAATCGGGATATACGAACATAAATTCTGTCCGAAAACGCATTAGTAAGTAGGAACAGGATAATACAGTATTTATTTGTGCAGCTTTGTCAAAGATGTTCCTTTATAGTTATTGAGATCGCTAAAAAAACCTTTAGACGAAACTATGAATGGTTTACATAGCGTTTCGAGACGGAACCTTAGGTCTAATGACTTTAAAAAACTGCATTAATTATGCATACACATTTTTATTTGGTGATGATACAATTTTACAAATGTGATTTGTATGAAAAAAGATTGCTTATAAAACAGCCTAAAAGTCCTTCCTTTGTTTTGATTATAGAATTATTTTGTCGTGGTACCGCATCAGCTGTTTTGTCCTCAAAACTTATAAAATAAGAAATTCTATAAAAAAACGTAGAGTAGTTCTAGATTTTTTTTGTCTTTATCACAACATTTGTAATTGTAATCATCACACGAAGATACTTATATGCTTAATTTTTCCATAATTTTTGCCTTCTTTCCTAACCCTCCTAATAATTGAGGAACAGTCCCGCATCTTCGACGCTAAATTGGAGACCGATTCTACAGATATCATAGCCACGTCACCCGGCAGCAATGAACCGTGGCTGATAATGGTTGACTTTCTCAGAAAGTATCCATCATCATGTTGCAAAAAGAGAGATATGGAGAGAATTCTTCTCTCTTCTTTTTGATTAGCTTAGACGGCAACATATTACAAGTATTATTATTATATTGCCCTCTACGACGTTTGATCGAAAGTCTGACGATATCTTTCAGTCAAACAAAAACTATTTTATAAAATCCTGTTCTGTGATTACATTTCTTACCTATATTAACGTCAAACTGGCTGCTGGTCGTAAATCTGTAGGAAATATACACGTTTTGTTGAAGTTACGCAGCGGGATAATGCGCAAACAGAAGTAAGTGGAGGTTATTACCCTGTGCTGACTTCACTCGAAGAAATAATCAAGACTGATAGAAACGTTTGACAAAAACAAATAACATAACAACTGTATTAACTAAGCATTTAAATTTGTATTAATATGACTAGCTTTTGCCCCCCGACTTCGTCCGCGTGGAATAGTTACTTTGGCATAATGCTACATTTTACCCGCGACTTCATTTACGTAGAAAGTGAAAATATTTTAGAATTTTGAATTGAAACATTATTTATTGGTGCTCTTATCTTAGCGTAATGTTATATAGCCTATAGCCTTCCTCAATAAATGGGCTATCTAACACTGAAAGAATTTTTCAAATCGGACCCGTAGTTCCTGAGATTTTTTTATTTTTATTTTTATTTTAGATGAGTGGACAAGCTCACAGCCCACCTGGTGTTAAGTGGTTACTGGAGCCCATAGACATCTACAACGTAAATGCGCCACCCACCTTGAGATATAAGTTCTAAGGTCTCAATTATAGTTACAACGGCTGCCCCACCCTTCAAACCGAAACGCATTACTGCTTCACGGCAGAAATAGGCAGGGTGGTGGTACCTACCCGTGCGGACTCACAAAAGGTCCTNGAAATGAACATTCGTTGGACTGCGCTTGCCTGGTGCACTTACTATATTCTTGTTACGTTGTGTGATTCAGTGACTGTTGTACGTACTGGTTAAAGTTGGACAAGTGTTAAAGTGAATTGTTACGATAACATATTGTTGATTAAATCAGGAATCAAAAAGTGACATCGTTTTACTTGGTGTTCAACAAGATAATGTCTACCTTCAAGCTTACAAATATGCTACTTTTCTAATATTCGTATTTTGCTAAGACCATAAAATAACTTTATAAATTAATTTATACATCTAAAAATAGCATATTATGTAACTTGAAACTAAAACGACATTTCGCTGTCGCCTTCTGTGTATAGCTGAATAGCTCTACAGTGTAGCTCCTATCGCGTAGTTTACTTTAAGAGGAAATCGGAATATACGAACATAAATTCTGTCCGAAAACGCATAGCCATTAGTAAGTAGGAACAGGATAATACAGTAATTATTTGTGCAGCTTTGTCAAAGATGTTCCTTTATAGTTATTGAGATCGCTATAAAAACCTTTAGACGAAACTATTAATGGTTTATATAGCGCTTCGACATGGAATCTTAGGTCTAATGACTTTAAAAAACTTCATCAATTCTGCATACACATTTTTATTTGGTGATGATTCCATTTTCCAGTTATGACTTGTTTGAAAAACCAAATAAGTTTGCTCATAAAACAGCCTAAAAGTCCTTCCTTTGTTTTGATTATAGAATTATTTTGTCGTGGTGCCACAGTAGCTGCTTTGTCCTCAAAACTTATAAAATAAGAAATTGTATAAAAAAAAGTAAACAGTAGTTCTAGTTTTTTGTTTTTGTCTTTATCACAACATTTGAAATTGTAATCATCACACGAAGATATTTATATGCTTAATTTTTCCATAATGTTTGCCTTCTTTCCTAACCCTCCTAATAATTGAGGAACATCTTGGTCGCTAAATTGGAGACAAGTGAATTCTACCGATATCATAGCCACGTCACCCGGCAGCAATGAACCGTGGCTGATAATGGTTGACTTTTTCAGAAACTATCCATCGTCATGTTGCAAAAAGAGAGAGATGGAGAGAGAGAGAGAGAAAGAGTTCTTCTCTCTTTTTTTTGATTGGTTTAGACGGCAACATAATAATATTACGAGTATTATTATTATATTGCCCTCTACGACGCCTGATCGAAAGTCTGACGATATCTTTCAGTCAAACAAAAACTATTTTATAAAATCCTGTTGTGTGATTACATTTCTTACCTATATTAACGTCAAACCGGCTGCTGGTCGTAAATCTATAGGAAAGATAAACGTTTTGTTGAAGTTACGCAGCGGATAATGCGCAAACAGAAGTAAGTGGAGGTTATTACCATATGCTGACTCCACTCGAAGAAATAAACACGACTGATGGAAACTTTTGACAAAATCAAATAACTTAACAACAGTATTAACTAAGCATTAAGGTCTCAGTATAGTTACAACGGCTGCCTCACCCTTCAAACCGAAACGCATTACTGCTTCACGGCAGAAACAGGCAGGGTGGTGGTACCTACCCGTGCAGACTCACAGGAGGTCCTACCACCGGTAAATATAACTAACTATAACAGTAAATGTAACTATACTGAGACCTTAGAACTTATATCTCAAGGTGGGTGGCGCATTTACGTTGTAGATGTCTATGGGCTCCAGTAACCACTTAACGCCAGGTGGGCTGTGAGCTCGTCCATTCATCTAAGCAATAAAAAAAAATTAATAATAATGTATTAATATGATTACAACCTATACGCATTACTGTTAGCGAATTAAAAGCGTATACATTGATAATTTTCGCCCGGATGTTTTCATCGAGGCAGGTTTCCAAGCCGCAATGTACTCGGCCAGGTGCACGAATGAAATTGTTTCCACAGTACAATGTAAATATTAGTTAATTAAGTGCAAACTGGAACTCTGGAGTGCTCAGCTCGCCGTCTGTTTGACTTTGAGATTTGGAGTTAAAAATCTTAACGCTTTCACGGTTCACCGCCTCGTCTCGTCAAATTTATTAAACTAGAGGTCCCGCAGTAGTCGAAATTCGACTATAATTAATTGGAATTGTAAGTTTGTACACTATTATGATTGTATTTTATACTTCTATAATCACAAATTTCGCCAAGGCTAGACTATAAATAAATATTAATAAAGACAAACAATATTTAATCTATTCTCAATTTGACCACAGACGTCAAGAACAAAAGTTTGACAATAAATAGTATGCATGCGTGTGTGCGTCAAATATATGGTATATAGTGTGTGTAATGTTTTCTTTATAGATTTAAGGTATATTTTATGCATTATTTAAAAAAAAAATTAGCATTGTGCGCTCTTTCTCTATATTCTCTATAAGTGTGAGAAATTTCATACTCCTCCGTCCGCGCAATTTTCGTAAAAAGGGGTACAAAGTTTTTGCTTTACGTATTAATTTTCTTTAATAGTTTTCGTATTTCACAATCTCGGTCTGATTCAATCTGTTAGTCGTATAATTGTTTTGGGTTTCTTCGGACGAACAGATTGCCTTCGGAAACGTTTATATTTAGCGTTGTGATTACCTAATCGTATATTTATCAGATGATAATACTTCTTTAAAGGATCGCTAAAGCTTGATTTTGCCTAATCAACAAATCTATACATTCATAACACAATTCATACTAACTTTTATTTACGGCTATTTAGAGCTAGCACACTTTTTTTATTGCGTAGATAGTTGGCCGAGCTCACCTTCACTCTTCAAACGAGGCTTGTGGAGAGTATTAAGCAGTAGGCAGCGGCTTGGCTCTGCTCCTGACATTGCTGAAGTCCATGGGCGACGGTAACCACTTACCATCAGGTGGGCCGTACGCTCGTCTGCCTACAAAGGCAATTAAAAAAAATACGTAAGTATCGCTACCCACCTTGAGACATGAGTTCTAATTTTTTTACAGTACAATGGCTGCTTCACCCTTCAAGCCGAAACGTATTACTGCTTTACTGCTTCACCGCAAAAATAGGCAAGGTGGTGGTAATCTACTCATGCGGACTCACAAGACGTCCTACCACCAGTAAGGACGTCCTACTATCAGCTATTATGAAAACTTATCTCAGTTTGTTGATGCTATATTATAAATTATGATGAATAATACGGATATAAACACCAAAATCCTATGATTTTCTTCATATAGGTCGCTACGAACTCTCGAACCGGAATCCTGGACATTCTCAATAGCGTTTTGAATGAAATATTTCGAATGAAATTTAAATTAAACATACCTTTTCGTTCGTACAGTGTGCGACATATCTGTTAATACTGAAGCATTTTTAAAATACCCATTGTAACTTGAAAGTTTTTCAAATATCTGTCTGCCGGTGACTTTTTGTACATATTATAATTGGGTAGAATGTTAAGATTTAGATTACCTCGTTGGTTAAGTGGTCAGTAGCCCTGTACTACTGTAACAAGGGGACAGGGTTCGATCCCCAGCCGAAGTCAGTATTTTTGTGAAAGATATTTAGTTTTTCTGAATGTATTTATGTAATACATTAGACACAATACAACTCTACCTTAAAGGCGGGTGTATACAAAAAATCCACTCCTAATGTCATCTGCAACAGTGCGACGTCATATGAAAATAATGCTCTTTATAATATTATCCATAGTAGTATCACCCGGATGGGTAGGTAAAGTCACGGGGCGGGTCCAAGAGCTGTTAAAAAATAAAAAGGAAACAGTAACTGATTTATTGAAATAAAATTTTAAAAGAACTGTTGCGAATTATATTTGTTTCCAGTATTAAAGACAAATTAGTTCTACCCCGTTTTGGTAATAAATAGCTTTATATAAAGACAACTACATCCGGAAATGATTTTTTATTTATATAGTACCAAGCGTACCGGTTTGAAGAGAAAAACTGCCGCTAAACAATTGACTATACAATTGACTTAGCACCAGTCGGGTCGTGAATTCATTGAACTGTACATGCAATTCACGCCTACAGTCGCCCCATCAAGCGTTTTGGCCCTAATACACGGTCTAACCTTTTGGAACATTCTACACGCATTACGATTTCCAGCAAAGTTGCGAACGCTACTAGAAATTGGTATGGTTTCTTTTTATTGCCCTTATAAGCAGACAAGCGTACGGCCTACCTGATGGTGAGTGGTTACCGTCGCCCGTGGACTTCAGCAATGCCAGGGGCAAAGCCAAGCCGCTGCCTACCGTTAAGTACTCTTGACAAGCCTCGTTTGAAGAAGGATGTGATCGCCTTTAAGTGCCGTTGAAACAACACTAACAAATGTTTTCTTCAGAAAACTGCTATTGACAATACTTAAATTGAAATACAACATTCATTTTCAGTACTCGTTATCAAACTCTCTGGGAAGACAGTTGGATAGGATGACGGAAAACAAACAAGATCTAACAGAATCTAGTGGTAACATTTCTAAGAACTCGAGAACGTCTTTGAGTTATTTCGTTTCAAAGGAACTTCTGCTATTTAGAAACGTTCGCCTTTTGATAGCGAAAATAGATTTTGGAGAGTCGTAACGTAAAATTTTAAGATAACATTTATTAGCTTTACGTATTTTCAATTGTGTTATTAGATTTAAAGTGGATCTTGAATCGGTGAAACAATTTACAGAGTGACTTATTAAATACAACCTTCATATAAATTGCTTTATAAGATGATTTAGAATTTGAAAATTAAATATACAAATCTTCATAATATCATTACGTGACGTTTCTTGTCATTGGTGATTGTAAATAAGCTCTTAGTCTTTAATTAGTTAACTCCATTGTCGTTGTTATTAATATTAGTAAAACAGAGTTATTACATATTAAGCTGTTATGAACTAATTTGTATCGCCATTTTTGTGGGTTTCCATTGTAGGATACATTTACTGCATCATTAATTTTTCAAATTAATTACGATTGTAATGAATATATTTCTCTGTTATCCCTCCGTATTAATACTTCCCTCTTGAGATGGAGTAATTGCTTGACTTAGAAGCCGACTACTACACGAACGCCTCCAAGGAATACCTAATAATTCAAAGGATTTGCAAATGAATCTACCACTGCATCGTAACTGCGACCCGCTGACAAATTATAATTTACGTAATTACTGGTGGTAGGACCTCTTGTGAGTCCGCACGGGTAGGTACCACCACCCCGCCTATTTCTGCCGTAAAGCAGTAATGCATGCAGAACATGCTTTTTTTCGTACCAAATCGCTAGCAGCTTAAGGATATATTCCAGCGACGCCCGGATCGGGTAGGTGAGCTCACGGACTCAACCTGAGAACCTTAATATTTGAACACTAGCAGCAAGAGCAGTGCTTCACAGATAGCTAGCTCCTTTGTCTACAAAGCAATAAAAAGGTATAACTGTAACAAAGAATACAAAAAAAGTATATAATGATAGCTGCTTTTAAGAAAAACCTTTATTCTTGGCATCTCTCATATATACTTAATATAAATGTAATCTCTCTTAGCAACAAATGGAAAAGCCGTGAAAATCGTATCGACCAATTATTTTCTCCCGCTATATTTTTATTTCTCTTCTCAAATCAAGCCTGACCCCGCGTTTGTACGTTACGAACATTCGAACGGAGATCGTGTAATAATTGTCGCAGACGTGATATACGAAGCGAAGAAATTCTGTCCCATAATTGGCTGCCAGATAATCAATGCGTGAAATAATGTTACTCGAAGGGTCCCTGGTATCGGGAAAGCTGCGTGTGATGGCGATATTAGGGGAGTTTCTATGGATATATGTGATGTTCACGTTTAATCAAAATATTACGTCAACAATGCTATATATTTTTTTTATTTATTGACTGGATCTTAAACGAAATACTCGCGTCGTCTTCTTAAGAATGAAAATAATACTTTCAATTTATGAGGTTAGACATAGCGCTTAAAATCTTATACCTCGAATTCGAGGGCGATAAATCGATCTAGCTACGATTTATTTTCAGAAAAAATTGTTTTATTCGTGTTTTCAATAATAAACTTTATGACTCTTCCCGACATCTATTGGCGAATAATAATACTATTTTTCATAATTGAGAGCAAGACACAATAACACTAAAGCTATTTCAGCAGATGGCGTTGTTAAGCCACCTCCGCAGCCAATGAGTGTTTGGTTTAAGGTTAGACCAAGAAAATAAATTGTTTAAATAAACAATTTATTTTTGCGAACACGTGAGTTAAAAAGACACAAGTAATATAAATATATTACTTGTGTCTTTTTAACTCACGTGTTCGCTTAAAAATGCCTAAAGGTTCTTGGAATATTTCATAATATTATCAATATGTAATTCATATTTAAATATATTATAATTTCTAAAAAAGAAAAATATTTAAAAAATATATTTTTCCGAGGAAAGCTCGGTCATCGTCTAGTCTTATTAAACAGCTTTGCGGTAAGTATAACATGATTTATGATTAAAAGTTATGTAATCCACAGTTTAATCTGGAATAGACAGGTAATTATAAATCGGCTCAGAATTTAATTAAACAGAAACCTTTCAATGTACCATATCCCGGGCAAACTTCATCTTTCCATAAAGTCAGTGTACTCATCTACAATGCGCTTCCAAGGATCATGTGTGGCATGGAACTATCTGGAACCAATGCTCACACCCCACGATTTTGTCTCAGCGCTGTGACATTTCTTCAAAAGCGTTTTGAAAATAATTCAAATCAACTGGATCTATATGCAATGCTGGATGCAATGATATTTTAATCATCACCATTAAAGTTTTGACGTGTAAGAAAGATAACGAAAATTCTCCACGCAGTTCAATACTCTTCTGACATTTGATGCGTGTTTTTTGCATATTTAGGTGTCCCTGTAACAATTAATCTCTGTTACAAATATGTGAAATATCCATATTGCTCGTAGCTTCCGAATTTTATTTGAGTTTCAAAACTTTATTTGTAAACATTCAACGATATCGACACTAATCTCCTGTCCTACCCAGACGATGGGGCAACGTAAAGCCGCCGTCGCCCCAAACATGTCTTGTCGGACCCCCCGGTTCCTCTCTCGGGTCTTTAAGGCCCCTCAAGCACCAGTCACCGTCCTCGTCGATTACGACAATGAGTTCTCGAGTGACCTAACCCAAAGACTAAAGACCCACTGAGTTTCTCGCCAGATCTTCTCAATGGGTCGCGATTCCGATACGGTTGTAGATTCTGCGAAGCACTGCTCTTGCTAAGATAAGTGTTAGCAAATTCTGTCAGGTTGAGCCCGTGAGCTCACTTACCCATCCAGGCGTAGCTGAAATAGCGCCCTAGGCTGCCAGCGATAAGATTGGAAAAAAACATTAGTCAAATCACTAACACAGTAACAACACTATCTTTGTGAATTTGAAATACCAATGAATTGATGGTGGAAAACCAAACTGTACCTACAATTTGATTTTGCACAAATACATACATTATGCATACACAATGCATCTTTGAAGGGTGGCGCATTTACCTTGTAGATGTCTATGGGCTCCAGTAACCACTTAGCACCAGCTGGGCTGTGAACTCGTCCGCCCTTATGAGCAATAAAAAAAAAAACATTATCTTAATTTTTACTCGAATTTTAAAAGCAGAATCGAGAAGTTTCTATCTGTAATTCAGTTAAAAACGGGTGCCGTTTTAAAACTAGCTGAGCCTACTCCGTACCGCTTGAAGTTCCGAAGCGTTTTGATGCTTCTCTTTGACAGTTGATTCGCAAATACGCCTCACGTTTAGTTGAAACGCATCGAGCACAGGTAGTTGGAATGTTACAAATGTACAAAGTGTGCATTCATATGTCCTAAGGGGTAGGGACCGAAATCCTATTTCTGTCGCATAGCAGTCATACGTTTCAGAGCAGAGAGATACAGCTTTAATATAGAACGATCGAGACTTGAGCTTGTATCTCAGGGTCTGTGGCGACATTTACACCTTTATGATGTCTATGTGCTTCAGTGAGAGGATGAATGACTTGACGACCCACCTGCTGTTAACTGAATACTTTGAAACATGAGTTATAAGACTCATTTCTATGAAATGAAGGCATATTTGCTACCCGTGTGGATTCATAAGATACCCCACCACAAGTTACTGAATACCAGTCCCGGTACTAGTTTAAAGTCGATCGATTAACATCGAATATATCTAAAAAGACTAGTTGACCCAGCAGACTTCGTAGTGCCTCATTCGATAAATAAAAGACCTAAACTTTTGTATAAAATAAACTTAAAACAAACAAAAGGAATCCGTCCGACGGGGGACACATCAAAGGAAAAAAAAAATTGTTATTTTTATTCAATTCCGAGCATTTTCATATTTATCTACCTTTTAAACCTTTCCTGGATTTCCACAAATAATTCAAGATCAAAATCAGCCAAATCGGTCCAGCCGTTCTCGAGTTTTAGCGAGACTAACGAACCGCAATTCATTTTTATATATATAGATAGATAGATATATAGATAGATAGATAGATAGATAGATAAGATATTGATTGTTTGCATGCATATTTACTACCCGTACGGAATGACATGGGACTCCATTACCAGTTACTTAATACCCGTTCCAGTACCAGTTTAAAAACGATCGATTAACATCGAATATAACTATAAAAGATACATATTTACCATAATAAACGCAAAACGTGAAGCAATCTCTAAAAAAAATTTCAAAGAAACTCAGCTACAGATATTTCCAAACACGTAAGACTTAAACAGTGAAATTCAATCGTTTTGTTTCGCGGCTTTTCTGTATCAACATTACATCCAGCGGCTTTGGGCAGGAGGGGACGCGCCGGCGACAGGAAAACATTGCGGCGAGGAAATTAAGTTTCCGTTCCGTCCCGGGTGAGGTTGGCGGGCGCTCCTAATTTGCTGAATAATTGTCGAAGAGACGGCGGACGGGCGG
This sequence comes from Bombyx mandarina, assembly GCF_003987935.1. Next base: position 2,604,313 of record NW_021011511.1, read on the forward strand.
TACTAAACGCTACAGGTGCACGAGAAGCAGCCGCACCAGGCCAGTTGAAATGCGATTTTTCTTAGCTATGGTTTCGTTAGTTTAAAATTTGGTGACAAATGAATCGAAGGAACTCGGTTTGGTGTTTAACTTCACTCTGGCGGTTTATTGGTACTATTTAACTAGTTCAGTAGAATATATTGAATTCAAATGATTAGGTAGGTATAATTGTATCCATCAAGGAGGAGCAGCCACATGAGGCTAGTTTAGATGCGATTTTTATTAGCCCTCGTTTCGTTAGTTTAAAATTTGGTGACGAATGAATCGAAGGAACTCGGTTTGGTGTTTAACTTCACTTTGGCAATTTATTGTTAGTATTTAACTAGTTCAGTAGAATATATTGAATTCTAATGATTAGGTAGGTATAATTGTATCCTTTAAGGAGGAGCAGCCACACGAGGCTAGTAGGCAGCGGCTTGGCTCTGCCCATGGCATTGCTGAAGTCCATGGGCGACGGTAACCACTCACCATCAGGTGGGCCATGCGCTCATCTGCCTATAAAGGCAATAAAAAAAAGGCTAGTTGAGATGCAATTTTTATTAGCTCTCATTTCGTTAGTTTAAAATTTGGTGACGAATGAATCGAAGGAACCCGGTTTGGTGTTTAACTTCACTTTGGCGATTTATTGTTAGTATTTAACTAGTCCCGTAGAATATATCAAATTCAAATAGATTAGGTATAATTGTATCCATCAAGCCATATTGACTTGGAAATGTGAATGATGCACATCTTGTAATGCCGATGTTGTATTGTGTTCCTTGATTGCTCTATATAAGCAGAAATTCGGGTGACTATAGTTTCTCTCTAATGACTAATGCTGATACAACTTGTTCTAATAATGAAAACAAACACAAAAGTGATTTGTCTTACAGATAAAAATCACTAAATAAATTTAATACCCCCAAAATGTTAAAATACATTCTAGAAACTATTATGGCATCGTTTTATCAATATCTCATAACTCCGCTGTAACTATATCTAACAGTAATCTAAAATACGGATTACTTGAAGCTTCAAGTACCAAATTCTATCACAATGGCTTACTGGTGGTAGCACCTTTTATGAGTCCGTACGGGTAGGTACCACTATCCTGACTATTTCTGCCGTGAAGCAGTAATGTGTTTCGGTTTGAAGGGCAGCCGTTGTAACTACCTATACTGAGACCTTAGTACTCATATCTCAAGGTGGGAGGCATTTACGTTGTAGATGTCTATGGTAACCAGTTAACACCAGGTGAGCTGTGAGCTCGTCCACCTATCTATGCAATAAACAACAAATAAAAAAAGAATGCTTAGAGGACATAAAAAAACATTTTAATTTATACAGAGAATACAAAATTTTACGTCTCTTGATAATAAAGAAACAATTTGACATTAGCTTGATGATAAGCGAATAAATTCGGTACGTTTTTATGGAACCGTCTACCCGAAACATTATTCAGAGTAATGGTCACGAAAGTCTGAAAAATAAACTTTTTCAATTCACGTTAACTGTAATCAATTCTATAGAGACAATCAAATGCCTCGAATTTCAAGGATTTTGGTTTGTTTTGTAGTCTGTTCTTACATAGTTTAACGTTTGACAGTCAGTAAGTTGAATCATTGTAAATTATACTATACTAGACGTCCCACAGTAGTCGAAATTCGACTATAATTAATTGGAATTGTAAGTTTGTACACTATTGTGATTGTATTTTATACTTCTATAATCACAAATTTCGCCAGACTACACTATGAAAAATATTTACAAAGACAAACAATATTTATTCTCAATTTGACAACAGACGTCAAGAACAAAAGTTTGACAATAAATAGTATGTATGCGTGTGTGCGTCAAATACATGGTAATTATGTAGTGTGTGTAATGTTTTCTTTATTGATTTAATGTATCTATTATGCATTATTTTAAAAAATTATTAGCTTTGTGCACTTCTTCTCTATATTCTCTATAAGTGTGGAAAATTTCATACTCCTCCGTCCGCGCAATTTTCGTAAAAAGGGATACAAAGTTTTTGCTTCACGTATTAATATATAGATTATCTATACATATAAATAAAATTGAAGTGTCTGTTTGTAATATTGAAATAACCGCTTTTTACTACATGCATGTGAATATATATATGGTACATACACCAAAATAACATTTTTTACAATTTTTGTCTGTCTGTCTATCTGTCTATTTGTTCCGGCTAATCTCTGGAACAGCTGGACCGATTTTGACGAGACTTTCACTAATAGGTAGCTGATGATATAAGGAGTAACTTAGGTTACTTTTTTCAGACTAGCTTTGCCCCGTGGCGTCACTTGCGGTACGACAATAACCACGGGTAACGTCGCGAGATTCAGCTACCTATTAATAATAAAATTTAATGTTTCCGAAGCGAAGCGAGGGCGGGTCGCTAGTTACATCTATAATTTCGTTTTAGAATACACTATTTTTTCTATTTTTCAAAAGTTTTATTACGATATGAACGATATAGTACCTTAATAACTATACATCTGTATATTAATACGTGAAGCAAAAACGTTGTAACCCTTTTTACGAAAATTGCGCGGACGGAGGAGTATGAAATTTCCCACGCTTATAGAGAATATAGTGACGGAGTGCAGAATGGTATTTTTTTTAAATTATGCATTAATAATACATTAAGTCAATAAAAAAAAATTACACACACTGCCATGTATTTGAAACACACACATAATAATTATGTATACTCTATGTTTATTGTCAAACTTTTGTTGCTTATAGTCTGTGGTCAAATTGAGAATTGGTTAATAATGTTTATTTGTCTATAGTGTAGTCTTGACGAAATCTGTGACTATAGAAGTATAATAAATAGTCTTTAACAATAGAACCATAATAATGTTCAAACATATAATTACAATTAATTATAGTCGAATTTCGACTACTGCGGGGCCACTAATAATATTTAAAACACAACAGCCTCCACTGGTTTAAAACTTTACTTTAAAATACAACAAATATCAATAAAATACTGACGAATTCATTCAGTGAATTCACGTTTGATGTACTAGTATGTGAGTTGCGACAATCACTAAACACTAGTTGGGCCTACGAGTCTACGGGCACGAATGCATTACGAAATTGACTGACTGCTTAATTCTTCGACTAAGCCAAAAAACGTACTACGCTCGTGTTCATGTCGTGAATATTATTGAAATCCGGAATGACTCACGCGTCGAGCCTCACTAAATTATATTCCTCGAGCTTTGAATAATGATCTCATTTGTTTTCGTCAATTATTAAAATTTGATTTGTATAATTATGTATCTTTACGTCCGCAAATTTTAATATAAGAATTGCTTAGAGGCTGCTTGCCTTTAAATTTACATTTGACAATACTTTGTTATTGCTAATAAATTAATACACATTCCCTCGAGTATGTTACGTTAGTGAAAAGAATCGTTTATAATATTATCGAAAAGACCAGGAAAATTTAATATGCGATTTGCTTTTGAAGTCGTCGTGGCTTAAATGATATGACGTCACGTCCTTACGGATCCATCAGATCCAATAACTCTTGCATTAAATGCCTTCAGCTCTAACACTAGGAGCAGGCTAAGGGACCCCGGTAACCGTACACGGCGAACTCGACAAAGAGTTCGACGTTCAACCTAACCCATGCATCAGCCCGCTGAGTTTCTCGCCGGATCTTCTCAGATGGTCGCGATTCCGATCCGGTACTAGAATCATTCGCGAAGCAGCTGATCTTGGGTTGTTAGGTCTCCTTCGGAGGCGCTCGGGCAGCTGTTAGCAAATCCCAACCAGTGTTGAGCGATGCACCGGTGTTCGAATCCCGCAGGCGGGTACCAATTTTTCTAATAAAATACGTACTTGACGTAAGTGGGTGGCGCACTTACGTTGTGGATGTCTATGGGCTCCAGTAACCACTTAACACCAGGTAGACTGTGAGCTCGTCCACCCATCTATGCAATAAAAAAAAGTTAGGCAAACGAAGAGAGAATTAAACTTAACAAAGCAAATAATAGTAACAATTACATTACAATTTAGTTGTATCTAACACTCTGCGGTATAAGAGGGTGCGTGTCACGTCTCTCATGCCCGACATCGGTACAGAGGCCACCAGTTGGGCGGGCATGCAGCCTCGCAAACGCTGTGTTTTCTATGAAAACGTGACGAAACTTTCACCGGGTGAAATTTAATGAAATACCGTTTGGTTATAGCGTTGTTCTATTGTTAGCATGTCGTCAGTGTTAGTCTGTGAAAGCCGCACCTTTGGAGGGACTGAAGTTTATTTATACTGTGGAATTTTGGGCACGATTTGAATTTAGCTGCACATTGGTTGCGATATTGTCATCTTCTTAAATAAACGGATTTTATGTATTGGTTATTTTAAATAATACTAAATGATCCGGGATTAATCGAACACGATCATATTATGGCCTAAAATTAAAATTCCATGTACTATGGAAACCCGTTACTGATAAACATACTTAAATACGTTTAAATAAATAGATAAATTTTAAATAACATCGTGTAATCAAAATCAAACCGGCCAAAACTTATAATTTGCGTAATTACTGGTGGTAGGAACTATCGTGAGTCCGCACGGGTAGGTACCACCAACCCGCCTATATTTGCCGTGAAGCAGTAATGTGTTTCAGTTTGAAGGGCAAGGCAGCCGTTGTACTGTTAAAAGTGAGACCTTACAACTCATGTCTCAAGGTGGGTGGCGGCATTTACATTGTAGATGTCTATGGGCTCCGGTAACCACTTGACATCAGGTGGGCCGTGAGCTCGTCCACCCAGCCAAGCAATTAAAAAAATCAAAAGATATGTGGTGTCGTGCGACACCGGATAGGAACGAAGTTCCTTATTATAAAAATATCAATTTAAAGTTTTATTCGAGGTATAAAGAAAATAAAACAGGAGTTTTCGCAACAACCCACGGTCATTCGGTAATATGCGAACTTATTGTGGTACACTTCATTCACGGTTGTTTGCATAAGAGTTAGTGTATTGCACAAACGAACGCTCTGAGATCGTGGTCAATCTATACTAATATTATAAAGAGGAAAGATTTGTTTGTTTGTTTGTTTCGAATAGGCTCCGAAACTACTGGACCGATTTGAAAAATTCTTTTTCCATTAGAAGCCGACATTGTCCCTGATGAACATAGGCTACTTTTTTAATTTTTTTTTTAATTTTATTTTTTTGGTTTCATGTGTGTTTTAATGTTTCCGAAGCGAAGCGAGGGCGGGTCGCTAGTGAATAATAAAAAAATACGTTATTTATTACAAAGTTAAGTCGTACACTGTGTGCATTACCAATTTGTACGTTATTACAAAGTTAAGCCGCACAATGTGTGCATTACTAATAAAAATCTTACGTTACGGACGTTTTTTCCCGGTTAGGGTACCCCTCCGCATCGTCCCCTAAGGAACTTCGTTCCAAAATAATGAAAGTGCTGTATCGGATATTGTTTAAATCGAACAGTGTTGTATATATATAGAACGGTTAGATATCTCACGAGTTTCGTATAATTGCATGTGTTTGTACAGGAAGCGTCCGCCGGATGTGTGTTTCAGTGGCTCGACCTAAAGGCTTTTAGCGTTGTTATCACACGTAATTCCTTTTGTTTCAGCTAACGTGTTAGCTTTAATAATAGCGGTGAACGTTATTCAATATTGGCCGTTCTATTTTTAGAACGAAATTTATGATGAATTGTCTTTTACTTTTCTTTTATTATTATAACTAGCGACCCGCCCTCGCTTCGGTTCGGAAACTGTAATTTATTATTGATTTCTCCACTATTTAATGGATGTTATTATACATATATAAACCTTCCTCTTCAATCACTCTATCTATTAAAAAAAACCGCATCAAAATCCGTTGCGTAGTTTTAAAGATTTAAGCATACATAGGGACAGACAGATATAGGGACAGAGAAAGCGACTTTGTTTTATACTATGTAGTGATTTACAAAAATTGCTCCAACCATAATATGTATGTAAGCTTGAGGGTAGACATTATCTTGTTGAACACCAAGTAAAACGATGTCACTTTTTGATTCCTGATTTAATCAACAATATGTTATCTTAACAATTCACTTTAACACTTGTCCAACTTTAACCAGTACGTACAACAGTCACTGAATCACACAACGTAACAAGGATATAGTAAGTGCACCAGGCAAACGCAGTCCAACGAATGTTCATTACAAGGCACGTTCCGCCTTTTTATACTAGCCGGCGCAGCTGGCTTATGAGTCACTTCTGTTGCAGCTGTTGTTTACGAGTGGAAAGACACGGCCGGCGCGCCTGGCTTGTGTGAGTCACTCCTATTGCACGTGCTATATAACATAAATATCGTTAACGCCGTCACGGCCATACTGACGTGCGCTCGTCCTCGTGCGCGCATTCTTATGGTATGTCTGTGAACAACAAACGTGTTCGTTCATCCTGACATTAACGGATGCAACTTAAAACGTGGTCTATGATATTAACAATCTAGTACGGTTCGGTTCGCATAATTCTTCAGAAAATCCTATACTGGCTATAAATAACCTTCAGACTGCTTACATACCTGGGCCAGTTCATTTAAAACTCTTCAGGTATGTAAGTATGTCCCTTTTAACTTAGACCGGAATTGTTATCCCTTCAGTTTTTCGAACTGGACCGGATAATGCTAGACCGAATCGCAATCCCTGTAGCTAATTGTTGTGGCTAATCTGGATGAAAATCCCTATAGCCAAGCCATTGGACCGGACAGACCCTT